>CM077233.1:19005354-19095354 GCA_039654775.1 Spinibarbus caldwelli | reverse complement strand
GTCATTATCAAGAAGCTTGGCATCAAACTTGTGCTCCCATAAATGCATAAGCACGCAAACACAGGAGCAGGGAGTCGTGCTAGGAATTGGATGTGACCCTTCAATCACCTCCGCGTTTATCTCCACATTTCCTCTCTCACTCTCACACACACCCTCGTACATAAACTCTTCTCACCCACCAATTACGATCAATCTTTCTCCCTTCCCTATACCGAGGTGTAAGCCTGCATTCCGCTTTGTTTGTATGCAAGTCGCTCTGATCGATTGCCTGTTTACCAGCCACTGGGAAGCAAATCCTCCACGAGCAATGAACACAGGAGCCTCGCTGAGATTCAGGATGTTGGGTCAGATGGCAGTTAGTCTTGCGCAGCCAGACTTTTTGACTATCGGCATGGTCCAATTTGTAGTTTATTCTGACCAAGGAATGCCTACATAGACAAGAAAGGTCTGTGACCAACACATAAAACAACATTAATCAAATGATTGACAAAGCAATATAATAATAATAATAATAATAATAATAATAATAATAATAATAATAGTAATAAAACAAATCAAGCACACCAGTTTTAATTCACAACTTGCTGTAAAGAAAACACGAAGATTTAATTCTGAATTTTTTTTTTGTTTTAATTGCAGCTATTTTTTATTATGATTTAAACTCATTTTATTCTTTCAAAAAAAAAAAAAACCTTTATCAAAGAATCAACTGTTTTATTTTATTTTATGTGCATAAGCAGGCTTCTGTAGGTATTGGCCAACTGCCTGAAGTATTAAATTCACTCATTTCACGCCTTCCTTTGAGAGGAAAAAAACTAGTACCTATCATCCATTCTTAAAATGAGATGTGTGTATATCTTAGGGTGAACACATACAATAAAGACCCAGCCTTATCATTTCTTTCCCCTCACTTAAGTATTCTATCATGCTAAGCAAATATATCTTGGAACTGTGTCAATTTGAGACGTCCATTTCAATATAAAGTCTACAGAATGTATTATTTCTACGAAGACTAGCTTTACTTAAACTTCCAATGTGTTCAACATGCACACACACACACACACACACAGGTAGGTGGTGGCTGTCATTTTGCTGAAACTTCCTTCCTCCTGCTGGAAGCTAATGGTAATAAAGGTCTAGCGGTGGCCACACGTATCCATCCTTCTATTCCCCAATCAGTGGGGCAGAGGAAATGGACAACCTCTCACTGCCTAGCAGCGTAATTACAAGCAACACGGCTCAGTGTAGGAGGGTTAAATACCGGTGTCTATATTTGAGGGGAAATAACATTCCTGGCCCAACTGACTGCGTGGGTAAGCAGAGTTATCATCATAATCGTAATTTTCATTCTGATGTTTCTGAAGATATGTAGAAGGGTTATTTTCACAGAGCAATTTAGCCCTAATCTTGGTTTAAAAGACAGATGGGACCAAATACAAGAAGATCATAAAGGTCTTCTTAGTTTAGCAACCCATCATTCCATCTGTCATCAATCCATCCATCATCAGTGATAGCATGCAAACCATAATGCATAAGCCCATAAGCCTTCATTGAATCTGAGTGGGTTGCTTTGATAAATTCAGAACGTTTGGAAATGGATGGAAATGAAACGCACATGTGGACGGCGTGACACCGGCCCGTGGCTTGTTTGGCAATCCTATTTCATTTCATTTCTTCATCATTTCATTTCTATCAGGCCTCAATCCCGACTGCGTGCAGGAGGTTGAAAGGAAGGAGGAAAAAGTCGCTATCAGAGAAAATGACAGGAGATAAAAAGGGCAGGGATGGTGAAGATTACCCATGATTACCCGGGTGAACGCTACCGTGGGAGAGAGGGAAGCGGGGGCATGGAGAGTCAGGGAGAAATGGAAAGAGCGAGAGAAGGGGAACGGAAATGCGGGTGAGCTACTAAAAGCCTCTCCATGTGATAAAAGGAAGAAATGCTTCCGTTTGCTCTTGAGCTTTCTAAATAACCGAACGCCGCCACCGCGCTTCGTATCAGACCATCGTAACACAGCACCAGACAAATGAGCTTTGCATAGAGAGCTCATATCTGATTCTCACAATTACATTTGCTGTTTATGACTTTTCCCCTTTTTCGCAATGACAGTGACTTGATTTGTTACAGGAAATAACAAGTATTATCCACCATCGCGCACATACAGTAATTATACCAGCTTCCTTCAGCCGCTCTGTATTTATTCTCGTCATGTTCGTTTGAATGTTATTGCAAAACGTTTTGCGCGTCTGGCATTGTGAAATGTCACATTTGTAGTGAAGATGGAGATGGTGATTTCGGACTGACCCGAGATCAGTCTCGGTTACACCTCTTTCAACTCAATCCGCCAAAGAAAATAAATACAGCTGGTTCTGCGTCAGGAGCCTGCAATAACACAATAAGAGGAAAGGGACGTGAGTTTGGATGGCTCCAGAAACACACATTCACACACTTATACACACAGAGATGACATTTATGGCATGGATGGTACGTTGTGGATCAGGCTATACGCTCTAGCCATCGTCCTCTCCAAAAATGGTATAAAAAAATAAGAAAAGGGAAGTGTTATTGGCTAGTCACCGGGAGGACTGCCAGCGCCGCTCCACAACACTACAGATAACAAAAAGCCCTCTCAAGACTCAATCTCAGCCCTTTATTTGTGCTTGTTTACTGTCGGCTAGAAACTCGCTCTGATAGTTTCAGAGTGGCCCGCTTTCAAGGGATGAGGCAGAAAAGCTGATGCTCTTTCTTTGTGCCATGAGTTTTGGTTGAAATGAAACTCTGACTCTCGGGTCAAATAACACATTTTAAAAGAAGCTCTGTCGAATATGAGACTCGCCAAGCTGTTAAATTCACCTTTTAACATTTCATAAAGCCATGAAATGGTTTGACCTGACCTATGTTGACACATTTCCAACTAAAACAGGAAGCCGGGGAGGAAATATATTGGAGGACTCTAGATTTTTAAAATAGTCAATTAGTTAGTTTACACTGCAGCTCAACAAATCCTTGATTTGTTACATGGTAATGCTACTAGGTGGCAGGGGATACTAGTAGGAGAGACAATTTTCATTCTGAACTTTGTGAAACTTTGAAATTTCATTGAGCAAAAAATGTATATCCCTGAAGTAGCCTGTCATTTAAGATGATGTCATCAATATATTGTTCAAAACATGAAAAATGTAATGCAAACCCGGAAATAAACAAAGTTTTAGTATTTCCACAACAAAGAAATGTTTATTGTGGAAATTAATTTTTCAATGCAACTGCACAACCAGGGGCGGGACAGGGGGGGTACTGATGTAGGCCTATTGGTTTTATTTCATTTTTCTTTTTTTATTTGAAATATTCCCAAACTAGTTAACTATATCAGGAAATATCTTGATTCTCAAATATGTGTAAAGAAATGCATTTTACTTATCCTGTTATCTGATGAATAATGGGTGATGGGCAAGTAGCCTAATGTAAGTGTAATCTATTAACTACGCATAAAACCTGTCTTTTTACTTAAGAACTTTACTTATGGGTGTCATGTAATAATTTTTTTGTAATACGACTATTTAACATGAATTTAATAAAAACATTTTAAGTTACTAATTATAATGCTGTCATTGTACAGAAAGTAAGCAAAGAACGTTTACATTATTAAATAACATTTTCACTAAAATGTTCACTACAATCTAGCGCAAGTTTAAGCACTCTCAAAAGAAAAAAAAAAAAAAAAAAAAAACTCCCGTTAGCCTATAATCAATGAAGCTGTCTGCAATGTGAATTTAATCTCTTAATTACATTGTACGCATATTTGCACTCTAATGTTGAAAGAATTTGCTATGAGATAAGTGAGTGCAGAATTCAGTCAGAGAGTATGTGCACTGAACAAACCTCTGCAGCATTTCAGTGATGACTTATCTGAACGCTTCTGATTGGACATTGCATTAATAAGCTCAACATAATCGTCTGTGATTGGTTTAGTGCACAACTCTGCAAAAACACGTAAAGAAGATATAATGCAACATGAGAAGACATAAATTTAACACACTTTTCATTGCATTATTACTTAATTCGCAACAGTGTGAAAAACAAATTAAACATTATATGGTTGAAAACATTAAAAAGTTTTGATAGATGACAAGTGAGTGCATCTGTCTCTGCCCCAGGCGCCAACCAAAGCACATACGCTGATTTGAATTTAGCAGCTGATGATAATCACACCGGTGTGATTGTATCAAAAAATATTAAAAAATGTTTTTTTTCTTTTTTTTTCTTTTGAAAGCTGCATTCAAAATCCACTTGGTTCAAAAATATGAGGGGGCACGTGCCCCCGGTTTGAATGGGAATGATGCCTCTGTGCACAACAACTCATATAATTTATATTATATAATTAATAATGTAATGTACATAATCTAAAATGCATTAAATAACAAAATGCAATTTCACTAGAAGTCCCAGACTTCAGGACCCCACTGTAGGCTATTTGACACTTTGCCCTGGAAAAAAAATAAATAAATAAATATTACCAAATACACAAACTACATAAACAGATAATATTTCAATCTATCCCAATTTTTTTTTCCTCACTACCCACTCGCATTTCTTGTGTAACCAAACCAGACTGTGAGAGTGTTAGTGTGTGTTAAGAGGCTTCAGTCGGTTCCTCAGGCTGTAGATGACTCCAGTGAAATGTGTTTACAGATTTGAGAGACAGTCAATTTCAGCTGGCTTAAACCATACTGACCCGGCCGTGACTGACGCCACACCGTGGCCTCAGGCAACGCAGAAGAGTTATGGGATGTCCGACTGGATTATCGGGAGAGCAGGGGGAGTAGCTTTTTTTTCTCTCCATTGCAAAATGCATGAATGCAAACACAATTGATCTGTTCCGAAACCCAGTTAGCAAACTAGTAGGGTAGTATTTCAAGTCATCATGGCATTATAGTGACCAAGTAAGTGGAAAATGTACAAATGTAAATATAAAATATAATATAATATAATATAATATAATATAATATAATATAATATAATATAATATATAAAATTACAAAATGGTTTAAAAAAATATAAATAATAAACAACATATTCAATTCCTTAATTGTTTTAGAATACACTTGATTACATAAGACAATTATTTTATTTAGTAACAATATATAGTTTTGCATTGTTTCTTGCCTGCATTAAATACGGAAATGACAGAAATGACGGAATGTCAGCCTAAGTAGAGTTTTCCAAATCAGCCACTTATGAGGTTCCATTCTAGTTAGGATGCTGTCTTTGTAGACATCATGACTCACTGGGTTTTGGAACAGAGCAGTTGACTTTTATGTTTCAGTCAGGCTTGTGGAGGTCATAAAAGATAATGTGTGTGGATGGAGGAGACGGGTGTTTCTGGTCAGTAAGCGTGTGGTATGAACAGGGCCGCATTAACAATAGGGCTAGGCGGGGCTGAAGCCCCGGGGCCCGAGCAAGGAGGGGGACCGTGATTGGCTGTAGAGTAGATTGACTGGCCATCGGTTGCGCAGCGCGCCGATCGCCAAAGCCCCACCACGCCCCCACTTATTAGCACTATTATTTAGTGGTTTTCCGTAAATTCCATGCATTACCATTAGATATTGAAACGTCATGTTTGAATTGGGTTTTTACAAATCAAATGCATTTATTCTATAGCCTATTTGATTTTGAACAACTTGTGCCATTTTGTGTATGTGGTTACGCAAAGAACAACCTTCGATAAGTAAAAATATAAGCTATTATATAAAAAAAAATTAAAATAAAAATGAGAGAGGGGTTTTAAAAAAGGAAAAACTTAAGAGACATACAGCTGATAAAACAAGTTAGTCAGTAAAATCCCCAGCTATCAGGTTATTTTACTAAAGCTGATGATGGAGTGGAAGTTGTGGAACAGCAAGTGGACCAGGCACATGGAGCAGATAGAAACACAGCGTCATCGTCCCCACCGATTTTAGGTTAGTTTGATTATTGACTTGATGGATGTACAGGTATATTGCTTTTTGTGTTTGATCAAAAACTCAATATATTCACGTAAGAGATAACCGGTAGAAATGTCAATCGTTTTGCGTGCCATGATTATCATTTAAATGTGTTTTAAGCATTGTGGTTTTAAAACATTTTAAACTGTTCAGGGACATTAAGCAGAGGGGCAGAATTCATTTTGGCAAATGTACGCATTAAGACGGTTTTAGCCTGATACGCACAGCGCTCACTTGCTCGTACAAAACTTGAGTTATTTTTCGTGCCTTGTGCTTAAACGTTCAAATACACATATTTATGTGTCAAAATGCTGTCTTTGTGAGTATTCTCGTCAACACCGTCATTTGTGTCTTAAATGAACGTTAATAGTTAAAGATAAAGCAGTAGGCTATATGAGATCCTGGCATTATATGATGAGATTTTAAAGGGATAGTTTACCCAAAACTGAAAATACTGTCATCATTTACTCACCCTCAAGTTGTTCTAAACCTGTGTGAATTTCTTTGTTCTTCTCAACAAAAAAACAAGATATTTTGAAGAATGTTCATAACCAGAAAGTTAATGTTCCCCATTGACTCCAATATAGGGGTTTTATTTATTTATTTATGTATTTGTTTTTCTATACTATGGAAATCATGGGGGCCCTGCAGCTACTTGGTTAGCAGTATTGTTCCAAATACAGTATATTATTTTGTGTTCAACAGAGGAAGGAAACTTTTACAGGTTTAGAACAACAACAGAATTTTCATTTTTTGGGTGAACTGTTTCTCCAAAGCAGCCTAATACAGTGCACGCAGAATTATTAGGTAAGTTGATATTCTGGTCATATTTTTATTTTTTTTTTCAAAGCACATTTTACCAATTCCAAACCACATCTATCTTAATAACTACTATTTATTTTGTATTTAATCATTTATAAGTCATAAACAATTGTCCATGAAGGCTGGAAGTGAAAAACTTCGTATATTCAGGTGTGCATAATTATTAGGCATGTTTTCTTTTACAAATAAAATGAGCCAAAAAAAAGAGATTTAACTCAGACTAAAAGTCAAAAATTATTAAATGCCCATGAGAAGAATGCAATACTAATGCAATAATAGAATAGAAAGTTCAAGCATGACCATTGGCAGCGAAATGCTCATTGGGTCAGCAGAGTCAGAAAAAACAGATGGAGAAGAAAAGACACTTGTTAACTGCAAAAGAATGAAGAATTAAGGTGAGGAATTAGGTGTGGAACCATCAGGAACCAGCGCCATCATTTTCCAGAACTGCAACCTTCCTGGAGTCTCCACAAGTGCAATGTGTCAGGTTCTCAGGGACTTTGCTTGGGTAAAAAATCCTAAAAATGTACCCTCACTTAATAAGAATAACATGCTGAAGTGTTGTGAAATACATGAAGACTATTTTTTTTTTTTTTTTTTTTTATATAAGCTTTATAGACAGATAAATTGAGAGTGACTTTTGAAGGACCAGCACTACATCCTCTTGTACCACTGTTTGAAGAATTTATCTTCTAGAATCTGACAGTATGTTTTGGGAGTTCATTTTTAATCCATCTCCTATCCTGAAAAGACTGTCTTGCAGAGATGGACTAAAATTAACTCCCAAAACTTACTGGCAGATTCTTCAAACAGTGGTACAAGAGGATGTGGTGCTGGTCCTTCAAAAGTCACTCTCAACTTATCTCTCTATAAAAAAAAAAAAAAAAAAAAAAAAAAGGTAGGTTGCAGTTCTGGAAAATGGTGGCGCTGGAGACTAAATGGTCCCTGATGGTTCCACACCTAATTCTTCACCTTAATTCTTAATTATTTTGCAGTTAACGTGTCTTTTCTTCTCCACCTGTTTTTCTGACCATGCTGACCCAATGAGTATTTCGCTGCCCAATGGTCATGCCTGAACTTTGCAAATTCTATTATTGCATTAGTATTGCATTCTTCTCATGGGCATGCAATCATTTTTGACTTTTAGTCTGAGTTAAATCTCTTTTTTGGCTCATTTTATCTGTAAAAGAAAACCTGCCTAATAATTATGCACACCTGAATATAAGAAGCTTTTTCACTTCCAGCCTTCATGGACAATAATATATATGATTTATAAATGAATAAATACAAAATAAATAGTAGTTATTAAGACTGATGTGGTGGGGAATTGGTAAAATGTGCTTGGAAAAAAAAAAAAAAAATGACCAGAATATCAACTTGCCTAATAATTATGCACACACTGTATAGCTGCTTTTGCCATTTGTTTCAATAATGTAAGTCAAACATCTGAAAGAAAATTACTCACTGTCCTTGACTGAATCACTTTTGTAAAATAAATAAGAATGAATGTAGATTGTATATTGAATTTATAAGACTATTCAGTATATTTGTACATTTAATATGTCTTCTTATTCAGTGCTTTCAGTGTTTTTCATGTAGGTTGATTTATTTATCTTTGTTCTATTGTAATTCGTGACTGTTTACTTGTCTTCAGTAAGCTTGTTTTTACTTAGGCTAGTATTATTATTTTTTTTTGTGATATTAAAATTGGTAACAAGAATTGTGAAGTTTCAGTGCATCAAAAATTTTGATAGGATAAAAATCCTATTTAAAAGCTATATATAAATATATTATATATAATTATTGTGATGGGGGCCCTGCAGTAAGTCATAGCCCCGGGGCCCAGTGAGGTCTTAATGCAGTCCTGGGTATGAGAGGTGTGACTGTAAACCTGATGTGTTTAAAAGTGATTTAAACCACACACAGACTAGTATGTGTCTCCATCTCCGATGTTTTTGCCATTTAAGCTCCTCTCTAAGAAGGCAAACACACAGTTTCCTTTGTCTAAGAGGCTATGCGAGAAGTTCCTTTTGTTTATTTGGTCAAGAACAAGTATCTGAGCTTCCTCTCTGAGAATGAGACAAACAAACTCCAGAGAGCTGACAGACAGGTCTGAGCACAGGCACACACATTAATGATGTTTTCAGACTCAATAATGCAAACTTGAAAATAATCCTTCAGGAAAAAAAACAGAGTATCTCATTTCTCACTCTATGGCGTGTGTGATGTTGGGGTCAATGTGCCACCAGTTCTGCGTTTGCTCTGCTAATCCCTTTCAAAGGTCAAAGGTCACCAGGGGTCACCGCCTGCATTTGCTGCATTGAGAAACAAGGTAATGAAAAAAAAAAAAAAAAAAAACCTTTGACAAACAACAGCTCTCATTACTCAACTCCTCCTTTACCCATCTGTCCTTCCCTCATCCTCCCTCTCTCGTGCTCTCCCACACATTTTCAATTTCGCCATACCGCAAAATCTCATCACCTCATCCACCTCTTTGCTGTTTCTCATTCATTTCTCTTTCTCTCTCTCTCCCTCTGTTGACAGGCATTAAGGAATGGCATTAACTGACACTCAATCCACAGGTTGGTCCAATAGAATTCCTCTTTTCCACTCACTGTTAAATCCTGGGCTTTAGACATATCACTTGCCAGCTGCCACTATCCATTCTTCTCTTTTCTTCATACCTCATCCCTCGCTCTCTGCTCATGTGTCCATTTATTTTTCTCTCCCCTACTGATTTTTCATTAAAGACATGACTTCAAATGGAAAATAAGTGAAACAGAGAGATTACGGAGGAAAAGTGGTGAAAAGTTCATCACAGAAGGCTGAAGTTAAAGCAAGAAAAGTATGTGTTTTATGCAAAAAAAAAACAATAAATAAAATGAATTCTGTCATGGTTTACTCACACTAATGTCTTTCCAAACCTGTATGACTTTCTATGGAATATAAAAAGAGTCATTTAGAAAAACCTGTGCATATATCTTTTCCATTCAACAACAGGTCATAGTCATCACTTTCAGTCTTTTATAATGACGCTTTTCCACTCCATGGTACGGCACGGTACGGTTCGGTTTTTTCAGTACCACCTCAGCTGAGGTTCCAAGCGAACCGTACCGTTACCAAAGCGTGACGTGTAAACTCTGCTGATCACTGATTGGCCGCAGAAAATCGTCACTGCCTGCATCATTGAACTTGTGGCACAAAACACAACAGATTTAACAGACCCGCTAGATTTAAATCAGCACAGCCAGCGAAGGAACAAACGCAACTATTTTGAATGAGTGCACCTTTCTTTTAACAACCAATATATATATATTTTGACTGTTTTAATTTTTTTTTTTTTTTTAATTTTTAAAACTCTAATCAACATGGGCATGGACAAATATGGATGCTTTATGCAAATGTATGTTTATTATTAGTGAAACCATACTCAACATAGAGCATGAAGACTAGACATGTTTCAGAGGTCATAAATGTTTTTCAAAGAACTTGTTCATGTCTATTAGACACATGAAAAAAGAACATAGAAATACCAGGTTCCCATTACTGCTCTTTCTTTGCACTGAGCAATTTACTTACACAAGCCTGTTTACGTTATTTGCAGGGCAGCTCACTTCTTCTGAACATGCTGTACATTTAGGCCTATTATTTATTATTACATGATTTGTTTGCCTCTCTGTGCCCACATACTGTAATTTGATGCAGCCAAATTCTCAATAAAACTGAATTAATATGAAATAGTGACTGAAACGCGACCCATTAAGGCTACATAACTAGCTCTCCCTTCCAAGATGTTAATCTGCACAAAAATTCTGATTTATAATCGAGCCGTCATCTCATGAAATCAAATACACATAAGATAAAGACAATAGTTGTGCTGTGATTTCGACTATACTTGCATGTAAAGCAACATAATATCTGGTTTAACTAAAAGCGCTTCTCTTCTCAGCTGCTCGCTAAACAGATCAGACTGAGAGAGAGAGAGAGGTGCACGCGCTGGGAAAGCAAGACCTCGCACTCGTGCGACAGTACCGGCGAGTCTCAGAAACTAAATTTGTCCAATTATGTGTTATGTACTGTTGTTAGGCACTTTTTTGAAAAAAGTCTCTGAATCTAGCGACAAACTCGCTAAGTTGGCAACACTGTCTCCATTTCTCCAACTACGGGCTAAGCAATGAGTCAAACAGAAAATGTGCTAAATTGCATTTTGTATTGAAATGTTGGTGATCAGATTGTTGTGACACTATGACCAGGAAGGTTTCTGAGCTTTTTTGGTGTTGAGTACAGCAGAAGACATCTACGGAGTATTGCATACTCTTTTACACTGAACCAGAAAATCAAAAAAATAGGTTTTTCAAGATATGATCCCCTTAAGTTCAAGTAAACCCAAAGACAAAAGCATTTGTGCCTTAATATGCTGTCTAGGGCTTTGCTGGAGT
Organism: Spinibarbus caldwelli; assembly: GCA_039654775.1. Taxonomy (NCBI): domain Eukaryota; kingdom Metazoa; phylum Chordata; class Actinopteri; order Cypriniformes; family Cyprinidae; genus Spinibarbus; species Spinibarbus caldwelli. Next base: position 19,084,111 of record CM077233.1, on the reverse strand, counting down.
CTAAGGCATCATTTTCAAATCACTTGAACACTTTTTCTTCTCTATCACCAGACAGCACAAACACATTTCATATTTCAATGTTTTTGTTCAGTGGAAACAAAGGTGGTATATATAGTTGTTTATGTGAGAGAGAGATCATTAGCCATCCTGTCAGTGTTTTGAGGGGACTACAGCACACTGAAGAGAGGAGGACAGACACTTTATTAGCTACTCTTCTGTACAGATGGTGTAGAGCAGGCAAGTCAGGCCCTATGGGACCAAAACCTGGGGCTTGATTAAGCACCAGCCCCAGCGAGGGTGCGCATGAGTACGGGGCCACCTGGAGGAGCTTCCTCTGGAGGACTGTACTCCTAACCCTGCCCTCCCTCCGCCTCTGCCAGGAGACGCCAAGGACACAAGCGTGAGAATGCTGAACAAAGCAAATTGTGTTGCGTCATATAAACAAATCATTTTAAAAACAGTTTGAGCGGGGCGGAGGGGTGAAATGAAATAAATAGCTTTCCTCGCTATCGCTTAACAAAATGTTAATCTGTTTGACCCTGAAACTTCCACTTACTGCCTGCCGCCCGGGTCAAACAGAAGGAGGGAGTCGCTCATGATTAAACCTGGAGAATATGTCTGAGCAAACAGAGGGGCACTGAAAACATTCCAGAGGAAAGGAGACTAGACAAGAGGTACAGTGTCTTTCAGAGGCAAAACACCTTGTCAAAACTGCCAAAATTGTGTCAGGAATGAGTTATGGCCAAAATCAGATCTCTTAGGCCCCATTTACAGCTGGACCACATTCAAAAATGTGGTACAAATACACCCAAGACACACCGTGATTGAATCAGTAAGAATACATTTGGAGCTGATCTGAATTCCGAGGGCATTTAATAAAGGTTTAAATACAAATTTGGTTTTGTTATCCGCACTAAACTACATAAGTAATATTTAATGTGATTATGCTGCATATAATCATTTAAATCAAATTTGACAGACTGAGTCTTTAACACACTGTGTTTCCTGGCTTGACTTTACTCTGCTCAAGGAATATGAAAAAAGACACTGCACTCTTAAGATTTGCTCAACCGATTAATCAACAATATCTGATTATATATCAAATTATTTCACTAGATTAAACATACAATCTAATTTCTGTCATTTATTCAAAGTGAGCACTTTATGAAACTTTATTCCCCCCTTTTTATCACTTCTAATTCATCTAATTCATCTATTTAGAGGGATTTGTAAATGTAAAGAAAGACATTTTTAAAACCTTTTGAGCAATTGTATGTGTGCTTGCTGAATAAAAGTATAAATAAATAAATAAATACTGACCCCCAAACTTCTGAAATTATCCAGATACTACAAAGATAGTTGTATATGTATGTTAATGCTATATGTGTACATAAAGGATGTTTTTAAATAATTAAAAACAGACATACTGTTATTTAATCATGAATAGTTAAAATAAATAAATACTTGTCAAGAATCATGTTCTGACAACTGAACTACATATTGGAGTTCAATGTTCAAAGTTCAAAGTTAAAATTCATTGCAAAACTACCAGAGATTTTCTTAATATAGGGAGATGAGAGGGTCTGTATTACTAACTATTGGAGAAAGCGTAACGGCTAACTTGGATCACGTGTCGCTTAATAACCAATCACATTACAGCCTTGATGTCATAGAATTTCAGTCAGAGTTGGCACTCAATTGCTGTTTACAGATACCATTGGAATGAATGGGAAATGCCGTAAGATGAATCCCACCTGTCGCAAAAAGTCAGTGACTTCTCTTATAAAACTACATTTTTTTCATGGTAAACTCTAAACATAGTTGAATCAAAAAGTATTGTTTAGTGTAAAACATGTTAAAGATTAGCATATAGGCTGTCAATTCATTAAAATGTAAGCCGCTTCCTCTAAAAAGTAGTTTATTCAGCGTAGTGAAACCTCTCCTCCATTGACATCCATTCAAAAAAAGAAAAACGGCCTCTGGTCTCCTTTCCCACGTACTGCCAGACCGGAAGCGTTAGCTTATGGTTGCAGGCATGCCTTCTAGTGCCTTTGAAAACTACCTCTATGTAAAAAACTGTCCGAGGTTACATATGTAACCATGGTTCCCCGAGGGAATGAGACGCTGCGTCGAAAACGCTAGGGGAACGCCTTTCAGCGATATCAAGCTCTGAATCATATGTGCAATCAGTCCAATTGATGGCGAGACGTCAGGTACGGGTGACGTCATGACCAGGAAGCTTAAAAGCACGTGAGGTGCAGCCTGCTTCAGCTTCTAGGAATGAAGCATAGCTCTAGTAGGGATGCCGGAGGTATGGCCCTGCGACGCAGCGTCTCGTTCCCTCGGGGAACCATGGTTACATACGTAACCTGGGATGTTCCCCTTTAGGAACTCGAGCTGCATCGAAAACGCTAGGGGAACGAGATGTCCACGCCGCCAGACTTGCAAATCCCTGCCTAGTGTGGAAGAGCATAGCTATGGCAAGAGAATAGAGGAGCCTGGAGTGGCTCGCAAATCTAGATCATAGAACCTGACGAAGGTGAGGGGTGTAGACCATCCCGCAGCGTTGCAGATGTCCTGCATAGGCACACCTGCCAGAAAGGCCTTAGAGGCCACCACACTTCTCGTTGAGTGAGCCTTGACCCCCAGTGGTGAGGGGAGATCAGAGGACTCATAGGCAACAGTAATGGCATCAACTATCCACCGGCTGAGGGTCTGCTTGGAAGCAGGATGACCTCTCTTAGGGGGACCAAAACAAACAAGCAGTTGGTCTGCCTTTCTCCAGAGGGCAGCTCTGTGGACATATGTGTCCAGTGCTCGCACTGGACACATACAGTTAAGCCTCTGCTAGTCGGGCTCCCTGAACGGAGGAGGACAAAAAGCCTGAAGTATGACAGGCTGTGGTGTAGAAGAGGGGACCTTAAGGACATACCCCGCACGAGGGTACAGAAAAACTTTGGCCAGACCGGGCGCAAAGTCGAGATAGGAAGGGGCCACAGAAAGGGCCTGCAGATCTCCAACTCTCTTTAGAGAAGATATCGCTAAGAGAAATACAGTCTTTAACGTAAGAAGACGGTCTGATATCTCCTCAATAGGCTCAAAGGGAGGCCTACAGAGAGCATCTAGCACCACAGCGAGGTCCCAGGGAGGGACACGAGATCGTACCTGAGGCCTCAGCCTCATCACACCGTGGAGGAAATGTGTAACCAGGGGGTCCTTGCTCACTGACTGCCTACCAAGAGGGGCGTGGTAGGCCACTATAGCTGCTACGTAAACCTTCAGGGTGGAGTGGGTTAACCCGGCGGAGAAACGAGCCTGCAAGAACTCCAGCACTGTACCAATCAGGAAGTTAACTGGGTCAAGCTGGCGGTCTCCACACCATGAAGTGTGCTACTAGCAATAGACGGACCCCGTCCCGGCGCACTCTCTCTAGAACTCCCGGGAGCAGAGCGATCGGGGGAAAAGCGTACAGACGAAGCCTCGGCCAAGTCTGTACCATAGGATCCAGCCCCAGTGGAGCTGGATGAGTCAGAGAGAACCAGAGGGGACAGTGCGATGTCTGACGAGTTGCAAACAAATCTACCTGAACCTGGCCAAAAACTCTCCATATCTGCTTCACCACCTCGGGGTGAAGCATCCATTCCCCGGTCCTCGGCCCCTGCCTTGACAGGATGTCTGCTCCGATATTGAGATGCCCAGGAATATGAACTGCTCTCAACGAGAGAAGCTTGTCCTGGGACCACACAAGGATCCGGTGCGCCAGCTTGTATAAGGGGCGCAAACGCAGACCTCCCTGGTGGTTTATGTAAAAGACAACAGCTGTGTTGTCGGTGCGCACCAACACATGGCAATCTCTTAGGTCTGGAAGAAAGTGTTCGAGTGCTCGAAACACGGCCAGCATCACCAGGCAGTTGATGTGCCATGTGAGATGGCGACCACTCCACAGACCGCGGGCAGGGTGGCCACTCATGACCGCTCCCCAACCGGTGAGGGAGACGTCTGTCGCTAGCATTACGTGGCGACAAGGGGCTCCCAGCACCGGGCCCTGAGACAAGAACCAAGGTTTCCTCCACATGTCAAAGACAAGTAGGCATCGCCGCGTGACCTTGATCATGCGAAGCGAGTTTCCCCTCGGGGAGAACCTCTTGGTCTTGAGCCACCACTGTAGGGGTCTCATGTACAGCAGGCCAAAAGGTATCACGTTGGACGCTGCTGCCATCAGACCCAGCAGCTTCTGAAACTGCTTGACAGTGAGTGACAGGCCTTCTCTGACTCTCGTAACTGCAGTGAGGATCGATTCGATCTGAGCAGGAGACAGACGTGCCTACATCGTGGTCGAATCCCACACCACTCCCAGATAAGTGGTCCTCTGTAATGGAGAAAGCACACTTTTCTTGGCGTTTTGTCTTAACCCCAACTCTTTCATGTGAGCGAGAACGACATCTCAATGTCTAACCGCCATCTGCTCTGACTGAGCTAAAATCAACCAATCGTTGATGTAACTGAGTATGCAGATGCCCTGGAGTCGCAAAGGAGCCAGAGCAGCATCCACACACTTCGTGAAAGTACGGGGTGAGAGTGCTAGCCCGAAGGGGAGAACCCGATATTGGTAAGCTTTGCTCCTGAAAGCAAACCTCAGGAACTTACTGTGACTGGGAAGGATGGAAATATGAAAGTATGCATCTTTTAGATCTATTGTGACAAACCAGTCCTCGGACCTGATCTGAGACACGACCTGTTTGACAATGAGCATTTTGAACTTCAGATGCATGACTGAGCGGTTCAATAGCCACAGATCTAAAATCGGACACAACCCCCCATTCTTCATTGTTCTTTGGAACAATGAAGTACTGGCTGTAGAACCCGGACTCCCTGTCGAGAGGAGGGACCACCTCGATGGCCTCCTTCCTCAAGAGAGTGTTCACTTCTTGTTCTAATACCAGAGCCTGCTCGGGGCCCACTAATGTGAGAAAAACCCCTTTGAAAGACAGTGGCGGAGCGCCGAACTGAATGCGATAGCTTCTTTCTACAGTCTGCAGGACCCAACAAGATACATTTGGCAGTAGTTTCCACACTGCTAAATAATCTACTAAGGGAACCAGTCTCTCGAGACTGGCCTCTGGTGTACTTGGAGCTACTAGCTCGGTGCCCTGAAGCAAAGGACCGTCAGGAGACGGCCGAACTAGATGCTCGAGAGACCCCCGAAGGGGTGGCGAGGCTCTCAGCTCCGCTACGTTTCCGGGGGTGGAAAAAAAACTGAGAGAGACACTCGCTGGAGACTGCTGCGCCCTGGAACACTGGCAGGGTTGGCAGAACGATCTCCAGAGGGCGCTGAGGAGAGACGGACACCGTGTAATGCGGTGCACCCCGCTCTTCCCCAGTAGGGGCCGCCCTCAGCAGTCCCGAAATTATAAATGTCAGGACCGCTTCGTCGAGGGCTTCCCAGACTGAAGCACGACCCTCAGATCGGGTCTCGCCTTAGAAGCCCCCGACTTAGAGCGCCGCCGACCTCGGTCCCGCTGCGGTGGCGAACGCCGCCACCTGTTTACGAGCCTCCTGGTATCTGTCGACAACAGAATTGATGGCGTCGCCGAACAGACCAGAAGACGTGAGCGGGGCGTCCATAAGGAAGACCCTGTCCTTCTCCTTCATGTCGGACAGGGTCAACCACAGATGCCTCTCCGCCGCCACCAGAGCTGCCGATGGCACGGGCGCTCTCCTTGGTGGTACGGAGAGCTAAATCAGCGGTTCTCCGCAGTTCTACAATATCCTCAGATTTTATTTGCTCCCCTTCGTCTAGCTCTTTTAGCAGGTCGGCTTGATACGTCTGCAACACTGACATAGTGTGCAGACACGTGCCAGCCTGACCCGCTGCCGTGTACCCCTTGCCCACCAGCGTCGATGTTGTGCGCAGCGGCTTGGAAGGCAAGACCGGAGCCTTCAGAGACGATGCTGCGCCGGGAGACAGATAGCTTGCGAGCGTGTGCTCAACCCGGGGCATCGCTCTGTAACCACAATCACTCAGCCCCGCCACATTACCATAATAATCAGAGGCGGAGATGAATAAGCAGGCCGAGAATGGTTTCTTCCATGATCTCGACACCTCGGTGTGGTGTTTCTCAGTGGGTCAATCGATGTTCAACTTGGCAACCGCGTGAGTAACTACCTCCACTAGCTCTTCATGCTGTGGGGATTGAGGGGGCGAATACTCGACGCTCTCCACATCAACCTCCTCAGAGGAAGATAGGAGAAGCGCCGAGCCCGCTTCCCGGGGGGAAGAAACCGCAGAACGGGCTTCCGATCCCAGAGAGCGGGCGGTGGATCTGGCAGGTGAGGAAGAAGATAGGGACTCGCCCGTCTCCATTCCCTCCACCAGATCCCGCTGCGAACCCCACGAGTGCAGCCGCCGTTCCGCCTCGGCGGAAGCGGGGCCAGCACCGTGAGGAACGCTGGCAAAGGCTGCCTCCTCAAAGAGAGCCTTCTGGGAGCGAAGCGTACGCAGTGGCATTCTCTCACAATGCGGACAGTCGTCTCCCTCGAGAGCCGACTCTGCGTGCTTCACTCCCAAGCAGACCACGCACAGACTGTGTGTATCCCCACTCGTAATATAGCGTGGGCAGGGAGGAACACATAGTCTATAACGCGATCCGCTTTCGCCCTTAATCTTTGCTTTTGACATACTGGAGTTCTGATGCTTGTGTACTGACAGACAACAATAAATAGGAATCACAGAATATAGATCGTGACTGACACACACAGAGAGCTTTGCTGAATGACAAAAAGCCGAAGCCGGCTGCATCTCACGTGTTTTAAGCTTCCTGGTCATGACGTCACTGGCACCTGACGTCTCGCCATCAATTGGACTGATTGCACATATGATTCAGAGCTTCATATCGCTGAAAGGCATTCCCCTAACGTTTTTGATGCAGCTCAAGTTCCTGAAGGGGAACTACCATTATTTGTTTGCAGATGCCTCTTGATTTGATACGTTGTATGCCACTGTATATAATCAGCTTGTGTGTGATGTTCAAGTTGTGTGTGTGTGACTCGTGATGTAATTCCCTGATTCATACAGCCCCGTTCCCAGCATCTCACCACAGGAATGCACAGATAAGCATCGTAAATAAACATCTGTCCTCCTCCTCTCTCTCTTCCAACTCTCTCCCTTTCAATCTGTCCATCTAACAGCCTATTCCTCCCACTGCTGCTTCAATAACTCTCTCTCTCGTTCGCTCCTAAAAGGTCGTCGGTGCAGTAGATTACGGATAAATCACCCATCTACCTCTGCAAAATCTTCAAATGAATACAGGTGCTGCCCACACCTGAAAGGAGGTTTTTCCTTTAATCTCTTATTCTCTCCCTTGCCTCGCCATCATTTTTAGGAGGAGAGAGAGCAATCTTGCTTATTGCATTATTTACAAACCAATTTAACGGTGTTCTGCTCTGTGAATAAACATTCACATCCGCCCCCGTAGGACAGATATTGCTAAGAGAGAAGGGGAGGAACTGGGAAGAGACAGGAGGAAGTAAGCAGACGAGGAGAAGTTGTGTTTTGAAATGAATCTCTCGATTACAGCATTGAGCATATGGCGCCCCGTCATCACCCGAGATGACGCTAATAAAATGAAGGCGAATGCAACTGACATGCTGGCATAGACACAGAGCCAAATCGTCTATGATAAGCACCTGTCCTGCCGTTAAGTCAGAATAAAGTGGCTCGTTAATGATGTATAACGAATTCACTGAATGTGCCGTGGAGACACGACGCTCTCGGCTCTGCCTCTGAAGTAGGTGAAAAAAATCTTTTGAAAATAGTTTTGTGCTTGACAGCTATTTTGGTGGATTAATTGTTTCCCATACAAGTGTTTTCTCTCAGACAAATTGTTTGTTAATTAGAAAGAAGTGTGTGTATGTGTGTGCACGTGAATGCCAGCGGGGAGTTAGAAAGAACCAGAGATTGTGTGTTTTCCTGTCAGTGGGGGTTTTGAGAAGATTAAAAGACAAAAGAGCAAATAAGTGCTGAGACCAGCAGAACGTCAGACTGTGTGAGAAAGCAACATCCACAGTATGCTTTAATTTTAAATGTTTTTTTTTTTTTTGTCCATACAAAAATTCAGTGAGGTCCAGTGTTATTTTAGACCCTACTAACTTTCACTGTACAGACAAAATGAATGTTCTGCTCAAAAAAGAAACGTATACACACACACTCCCACACACACACACACACACACACAGACATATACATATATATATATATATATATATATATATATATATATATATATATATATATATATATATATATATATTTATATATATATATATATATATATATATATATATATATATATATAAAATATACTGTATATATAGTATACGGTTTCTTCATCAACAGTGTTAATAGTATAGTATTACAGTATAGTATAGTTTTATAGTTTATTATAGTTAGTTTATTTATTTTTTGTGGGTGCATTGGATGCATTTATTTGATCAAACAAACAAATAGTAAAAACAGTAATATTGTCAAATATTATTGCAATTAACTTTTAGATTTTAATATATTTAATATATTTTAAAATGTAAAATGGCAAAACTTCAGTCATCGGCCATTGCATCAGTCTTCAGTGTCGCCATGATCCTTCAGCAATCATTCTAATATGCTGATTTAATGCGCAATGACAAGTAACATTTTTTGTAACATTATTTTGTCTTAACTGTTCCTTTTGATCAATTTAACACTTCCTTGCTGAATAAAAAATATTACTTACCAAAACTTTTGAACAGTAGAACAGACTCTTTTGGGTAGTCTAGGTGGACTAATACCACCTTGGCCTTTATATGGCCCTGCACCTGGATATGACATAATTTCATATTTTCTTGGAACTGGCTAAATATGTCCAAACAAGCTTATGATTCATACTGTACATGTAGGACTTAGGTTATTGCCGTCATTACCAGGACATTGTTACATGAACTTCACTGAATTCATTACAACATTTGCCATTTCAGGAATCACACAGATGGTCTACAATTTAAGTGCAACAGGTGGCATAACAATTAACGTCAGTTAAAACTTTATTCAAAACAAAGACATCTATTTGTGAAAGGTATTTCAAGAAGATAAGAATCCCAACAGGTTACACAAAGGTTACAGTTTGACCCTGTGATCCCAGATATATAATTCCTTGCATCCCATCATTTTACCTTTAGGGCAAAGCTTCCCAGACACATATTAGGCCTAGTCGCAATCTAATAACTATTTTGAACCATGAATCATTACTTAGAGCACAAGATTAACCTGTCCAGGAAATGACGCCATATCCACTCGCTAAATAGTCATATAGCATGAAGAACAAAAATCATCCTGGAGAATGAATTAAAGTGGAATCAGCTGAAACATCAGTGGTTAGAATAGTGTATATTGACGAAGACTGGACAGGCTCTTGTAACTTGTTAAATTCAAATATATGATTCACTACTTCAAAATGATAAATGATGAAATTACTAATGATTTTCCTGATAACAATGTTCTTTCTGAAAATGACAGAAGCAGCACTAGGAACATTATAAGCTCTGAATGACTTGGGGCTTTACTGTAATAACATTTTACCCAGAAAAAAGTACAATACAGTATATTGTGCATTATTTACGATAGCGTAATATATTTAATGAGATATTAACTTAATATCACACTATCGCTAACTGTAAAACATCCAATATGTGCATGTCGGATTTCTGTGACAGATAAAGTCTAATTCTGATTGATCTCTCAATCCATCTCTTCTAAATGAAGACACACACATATACGCATTTCCCCACAGCAGAATGAATGGCTTTGATAAGCCCCTATAATACATGAGAGACCTCTTAAGCAGCGTGACCGATCTGTAGTGCAGCGGCACGAAGGCCTTTCTATCCTGAAAGCAGGCCAGAGGAAACTGCCTGCCTCTGAGCCAAGATGGCCGCCAGTGCTGGTTCCTAGCCACTAGGAAGCGCCCAGAGGCCCTACTTCCTCTGGCGCCAGCCAATCTGAATCCACTTGTATTTGTTTTATAGCGGTCTCGCGGCCCCCGTTTGTGTATCGGTTTTCCATTTGCAGTCTCTCTAAACACGCATGACCTGCGTTATAACTGCCCCCTTCAGAGAAGAAGGGAATTAACAATAGTAATTCAAACCAGCGTTTTGCAGCGTTTGGGAAGAATTTAGTGTATTAATGAAAGCATTTTGACTTAGGTGTACCCCAAGGAGCGAGAGCGGGAAAAAGACAGAGACAGAAATAATAGAGAGAGGCCTGGATTGAGTTAGAATCTGAGATTGATTTGAGTCGATAGCGGTCAAAGCACAAAGCGAAGGATTCACTTTTAGTCAGTTCTCTACAGGAGGGCACATAACTCTGAGCCCTACAGACTAAACACACAGCATGCATCCACCCAAAACTCACAACTACAGCACAGCCATTCTCACAGTCACAATACTGCCACAAAAACTATTCAGAGCTACTTAAAACAAACACTTCTGCACCATTCCTACACAATCTACTACTAAAATTACTGTGCAATTTAGACTAATGGCCCTTCTAAAAATAAATAAATAAATAAATGTTTTTCTATAGACACTTAATAGCAACCATAGCAAAACTGACATTCTGATCAGGAGATCCATAAGGTCATCATATGCAATAACAAAAGACTTAATGTGACGTTAAGACTTAATGTCTCTGCATGGACACACACACAGACACATATGAGCACAGAAACTTGTCAGTGCTGCCCAATAATCAACATTTTCTGTAATATAGTTTGCAAATGAAAAGCTAAATGACATTGCTTAGTAAGGAGCATCGCAAAAGCCGCGTCATCACCTCAGGTGTTTCTATAATTCAACAGCCCTTCGTCAATCATTCCTTACAAAATGTGTGTGTAAAGAGAGAGAAACAACTATTATAATTGTCAGAAAACTGGTGCAAAACTTCTTATATACTTAAATGTTTTGATTGAGGATGTATAGATAGATAGATTTTTACTGGCAAATTTATGTAAATTAACTTTTCAATAAAAAATCATAAGTAAAAAATATGATGATGATGATAATAAGAAATGTTTTTGAACACCGAAAGTATTACTGTATGTGATCAAATAAATGCAGCATTGGTGAGCATAAGAATAAGAGACTTCTTTCATTACAAAAATTTCACGGTCTGTCATATAAGGATGTAATATATAAACATCCTTATTCAAAATACCCAAATACATAATTGCACTTATACATCATTGCATATTATTAAAAATAGCATTTCCACAATATTTTCTAAAACATTTTCTATAAGAGGGACTTTTAGCCCTAATGTACCCTAGATAATTTCACTCTTCTATTCTACATAATTTCCAACAGAGAACCAAAGTGAAGCATTACACAGTATTTATGGCTCACATGCTGCTGCAGAGCATAAAAATCTGAAATCCCAAAAGGCCGTCACGGGTGTTAATAGATTCCTGTATGTAGAGCATCTTTTCATGAACAGGTTGAATCCTGAATACAATTTTCAATTAAAACAGACTGCAGTGAACTCCAAATTGAGACTTGTTTCATCAACACCTTTTGATGTGTTTGTGTGCGTGCGTTTAAACTGAATTAGAAAGCGTGAGATGACGAGATGATCGTGGCCGTGTTCAGCATGTTGAAGGTGAGAGGAATCAGATGGTGTGAAGGAGAGAGATAGCGAGATCAAAGGGAGGTGCAGAAAATAAATAAAGGAGGTCTCACCTCCTTACGCGGCCCTCTCCTCTGCGGAAAGTAGAGTAAAATAAAGTTTGCAAAAAAAGCTTTAACACACAAATGAACAAATCTATCAATCATCAAATATAAAAACATCACTTTATATTCTTCCATTAATTAGACTGAATTCAGACTAAATATATCGCATTAGTGCTGTTGCAATTGCTGACATAGTTGATTGAATATGAATCATTTCCCGAAAGGTGTCCAAATCCATCCATAAAAAAAAAATAATAAAACAAGAAAGCAATCCAAGCCAAATTTATATGGAGAAAAAAAAGCAGTACTTTGGCAAATTTTGACTTTGAAAAAGTTACCTGTGAAATTGTTTTTATTTAAAGGTTTTCAATCAGAAATGTATTCAAATGAACTGTATAAACAAGCCAATTTGCTAAAAGTAGTAACAGTAAGCTACTTTACTTTTGTTCTTGTTTGTTTTTATTATCATTGCTTTTTTAAATTATTATTTTTTTTCTTTTTCAGAGTAGAGTTTGGGTTAATCTGTAGTAATCATAAGTACCCTTACATAAAACATCTGAAGTCTATGCTCATTTAAAGAGATAAATGTGTGTGCAAATAATTTCCCCCTCACATTCCTCTTCCGTTCACCCTTGGGAAATGGAGACCAGATTTTCCTATAAAAACTTGTACACAGCCTTGGAAGACAATGTCGCCAAGATGTAAACGATCAAAAAATGTGTGGAGAAGCGTCAGAAATGGACACACAGTACTCTGGGTGTGCTGACAGAAAGCGTTTAACAGCCGTGATGGGACATTTCTTTGATGTCCCTCCAACTAGTGTCGTTTTTACAATTGAGATCATAAGAAGCAAGTAAGTTATGGGTGAGCAGCAGCTGGCTCAGAGAGCGTGTGTGTGTGTTTGTGTGTGTGTGTGTGTGTGTGTGTGTGTGTGTGAGAGTGCGTGCGTGTGTGTGTGTTTGCTCCTTTGAAATGCAGAGGGCTGAAGGACATTTAAACTCCAATTACAGAGTGCCAGAACAGGTCTATTTTACCCAGTATGACAGCCAGATCAATTACCTCATTAATACACACACACACACACAAACACAGAGGTCTGTCCAGGTAAGAAACAAGAAAAAGACCAAGGCTAAAAAATGTCATTATGCTCAGTAGTTTCACTACTTCATCAATACATACACAACATCAAAGCAAATGTTCTTTTAATGAAAAGGCCTCACATAATAAGGAAAAAGTCACTAAAATAAGATCTAAGAATACAAAAGTCAATACTAAAAACATTACACATTAAAAATGATTATAACATTGATTGAAAATTACATAAAATGTATATACTTTTATTTAATAAACTTGAAGTAAGATGGAAGTGGTAATGCATCTATTTATTAATATTACTGTATATATAAAATGAACTTGCAATCTGTGTATGTATGTGTGTTTAATTCTTTATATAATTTCTTCAATGTCTCTTGATCACAGACCTCCTGGAAAAACTTTTTACACATTTTTCATTTAATCCCCCTGAAACACAACTGTAAATAAAGGAACAATAAATAAATGTATTTATTTAAGACACAAAAAAGGTTTATTTTAAACTCTGGGCTCTTCTTGTGCGTTCTAGAGAAAGGTTCTGTTTATTTGTGTTTGGCTATCCAGCATGAAGGTCAAGGATGCTCAAGTCTTGTGTGGGACCCACTTGATTGATGCACATATTTGGTGACTAAATACACATCAGTTTTCAGAGGTGAGGACAGAAACGTGTGACAAGTAATTTCTTACTGCTAAATTCTGAAAAAACAGGTGTTAATTATCGGACCTAAAAACCCCACATGTAATAACCTAGAACACTATCTAACACGTGACGGCTGCTCTGTCAATTCTTCTTCATCAGTTAGGAACCTAGGTGTGCTGTTTGATAGCAATCTTTCATTTGAAAGCCATGTTTCTAGTATCTGTAAAACTGCGTTTTTCCATCTCAAAAACATATCTAAATTGCGACCTATGCTCTCAACGTCAAATGCAGAAATGCTAATTCATGCGTTTATGACCTCAAGGTTAGACTATTGTAATGCTTTACTGGGTGGTTGTTCTGCACGCTTGATCAACAAACTACAGTTGGTCCAAAATGCAAGAGCTAGAGTCCTTACTAGAACCAGGAAGTATGACCATGTTAGCCCGGTTCTGTCAACACTGCACTGGCTCCCTATCAAACATCGGATAGATTTTAAAATCTTGTTAATTACTTATAAAGCCCTGAATGGCTTTGCTCCTCAGTACTTGAGCGAGCTCTTATCGCATTATAGTCCTCCACGTCTGCTGCGTTCTCAAAACTCTGGCCGTTTGATAATACCTAGAATGGCCATTTGATAATACCTAGAATATCAAAATCGACTGCGGGCGGCAGATCCTTTTCCTATTTAGCGCCCAAACTCTGGAACAATCTACCTAACACTGTTCGGGAGGCAGACACACTCTGTCAGTTTAAATCTAGATTAAAGACACATTTCTTTAACCTGGCTTACACATAACACACTAATACACTTCTATTATTCAAATCCATTAAAGGATTGTTAGGCTGCATTAATTAGATCAACCGGAACCGGGAACACTCCTCATAACACACAATGTACTCGTTACATCGTAAGAAGAATGGCATCTACGCTAATATTTGTCTGTTTCTTTCTTATTCTGTTTCTCAGTCCATGTCCAGATCAGATGGTGGATCGGCGCCAGGAGATGATGTCGGCGGAGGCTGGACACCTGGATGAGCCCCGGGGACATATCCCCAGTGAAGACCTCGACTTAAATATAATAAAAATAAAAATAAAACAAAATAACTAAAAATATAATAAAATAACTAACTACATAATACTATTATTGTTAGAAATTGCAACAATATAACAATAGAAATATAATACATTTATACATTTAAAATTTAATTAAAACAATAAGTAAAAAAATAAATAAACAATAATATCCTGGCCAGAGGAGAACTGGCCCCCCGACTGAGCCTGGTTTCTCCCAAGGTTTTTTTTTTTTCTCCATTCTGTCACAGAGGGAGTTTTCGTTCCTTGCCGCTGTCGCCTCTGGCTTGCTCAGTTGGGGACACTTAATTTCTAACGATTATCATCAATTTAATTTCATATATACTATTTAAACTAAACTGAGCTAGACAATGACATCTCTGAATTCAATAATGAAATGCCTTTAACTGAAAAATGAGTGTTTAATCTTGTTATTATACATTACTGACACTCTATCCTCCAATTTGATACTGTTAAGTGCTTTGACAATCTGTATTGTTAAAAGCGCTATATAAATAAAGGTGACTTGACTTGACTTGACATGTCAGCTTTGAAAAATAAGAGCCTGTTTCTCTGCTATAAACAATTTGTTTGAACAATCCTGTTAAAGCAGCAGAATTCAGAAGGATTGTGGAATGGTACACAGTCACTAGCGTCATAGTCACAACAGGAGTTAGGAATGTTATTACTTCCAAAATATATAAACTTTTTTTTTTCAGCCCCAAGTGGCAGCAGAGAATTCCAAAGTGAAAAGAAAAGGTTTGCGCATGCAGTCTCACTGCACTTTACCAACCTCAGATGAACTCTTTTTTTTTTTTTTAATACATGTGTGGTCCTGGTATTTTTCTCTACTCATAAAACAGGTTTATATCCTGCCAAAAATATTGGTCAACACAATTAAACACAATAAAGATAATTGCACAATAGTGTTTCAAAGGATTCAAAGAAAAAATGTTTAAATGTGTTTTCAGTGGAGGTTTATGCTCATGAGAGACGAAAAAATTATAAAAAGAGAAACAGAAGAAAACACGCACATGCAGATGGAAAGCACACTTTTATTTAACATTAAATGAATGCATTAAGAGTCCATCACAATGTATTGCCTTCCAACAAAAACAGTACTTATGTTTTATTTACATATATTTAAAGTAATATAAGTTCATATAAGTTCAAAATACTGAATAATACAAAGTGAAATGCAACGTTGAACATCTAGTTAAAAGCTAAAGTCTGCTTTTCCTCTCTTGTACTGTTCATCAGAACTTAAACTGTTTGTACCAGAAGCTCTGCAATATGAAACAGATGGCACTATTAGAGCATTATCATATTTCTAAATGAAAATGAAGAGCGGGGTTATTGGAGGGGCTCTGTCTGGCTTTGGCTGAGTTAGAGCTGTTGGTTGCAGTGATAACAGGACAGAGAATAGAGCGGAGCTTGCAAAGTAAACCGCAAGCCTGTGCCAGCGCACTGTTGCTTTCCTGAGAAACCCCATTTCTCAATTTTGGGCAAATTATATTGTATTTATTTCTCTATTTTGCATTTTACTGATGTCCAAAAACCTACGTATGAAATGTTACATCAAACACTTCATTCAGAGCCTGCCAAAATTACAGTACAATGTCATTTTTGTGTTTCCATTCATATTTTAAGCAGACAATTTTCTTCATATAATAATCAAACTTGCTTATTGTAGTTATAGCTGAATTTTCAGCAGCTATTATTACTCCAGTCTTCAGTGTCACATGATCCTTCAGAAATCATTCTAATATGATGATATGATGTGGAAATTATTATATTTTATAGGGTTTTTAATGAATAGAAAATTCAAAAGAAAAGCATTTATTTGAAATTTATGTATATATATATATATATATATATATATATATATATGTATGTATGTATCTTTGTAATGTTTCTTTGTAATATTTTGTCTTTACTGTCATTTTTATCAATTTAATGCATCTTTGCACTTTTTCTTTTTTCAAAATTAAACAAAAAAAAAAATTAAAAAGCCAAATTATATAGATTATTCTCAGAGCTTGAACTTTACAGATGTCACATACTCATAAATAATTCATTATGATCCAAAATAATATCAAAATGAACTTTGTGAAGTTTGACTGCAGAGTTGCCAGCTGAGAGCCATGTGTTGTGCACTGCATTCAGATCACAATTAACTAGTATTTAATTTGGGCAAGCAACACAACTGACAGCAAACAACAGCTGGCTCGAGTAAAAGACAAAAGTAAACAAACAACATTTGTCTTTGTTTGCAACTTTACAGCTACTCGTATGCTGATTTCTCATAAGAGCTTTGCTGCTGGTGATCATGCTGAGATGGAATTGCGTCATGAGGCGACATTCTCTTCATAATGAACAGATTTGGATTAATGTCAGCCTTTGAGAGATGGCACATCTAAATGTCAGAGCCAAATTACCTGTTGCTAACAGATGTGTACTGTCCGAAGTGAGCCCAGATGTTTGTTGATGACACTGCAGTAATAAAGACTATGAATTTTAGAATTTTCTATGTATTGTAAATTCTAAGGCACATCAGTTTAAGGTGATTGCTATGCAGTTGATAAGGTATTTTGAATCCCAAGATTCATTGGTAACCTGGACAGATGTTGACTCTATATGAGTCTATTAGACTTTTCGTTCTATCATCCATCATGCAAAATTGTGTAAATGCCTATTAAAGTTACAGCACACTTCTCCTATATTAGCTTAAAATAACCCCAATTATAAGCAATAGGGACAGCGTTGCTGGACTTTGCAAACACCACTAATGATATTTTTGCTTGAAGGAGGAGGAAGTGAAGGATGTCGTTTATGGTGAGACCTGCAGGTCAGACCTTTCAGCGTGTGCAGGTTGTTTGCAATACGGCTGTTTGTAGTAGCCGGTGTATTTTTATTTATTTATTTATTTTTTTATTTTTTTATTTTTCAGTTCTACATCTCAGGAGACTGAAAGGTGTCAGCAGACAGCTGAAAAAACTGTTTGTGAAGGCCAGTGGCAGAGCTGGAGTCCAGTAATGAACAATTACCCACATCCTCTCCACACCCTCACTGCTCCTTTAGCCACCAGCACAACAGCACACACATCACACAGAATAGCATCAGTTCCTCAGAGAAACAGCAGAGAAACACTATCTTCTGCAGTATCTATCTATCTATCTATCTATCTATCTATCTATCTATCTATCTATCTATCTATCTATCTATCTGTCCATCCGTCCTTCCATCTATCTATTCTTTGAACAAAGGAAACACTGTATCAAACACCCATGGAACAAATTTAGCCTATTATTTTTTCAGGGTTTATCCAGGGTGCTCACTGTGCATTTCTCTCTCTCTGTCTCTCTCTTATGATTGTTACTTGTCAGATTGTGTTATATGACCCCAGTGAGATCTTGGGTAAAAGCCAAGGTAGACATCAACAATCTTGTATATCAGACAGTACGATATACATCTTCACACAGACTTTGGTCATGATTGACTGACTCTGCGTTTTATTATCAATCGTGCCACATTCTGACTCGCTGACATGCAAAATTGAAACGATACTGCAAAAAACTCAAGCAAGCACCTGCATTAATGAAAAGAAAACCGAAGCCTGTCATGGCTGATGAAAGAGGGAATTTATGCTCGTTCTTCAGCATGAACTCAAAGTAATTACGATTACTACAAACAAAATGAGATTTTAATGGCATATTATTTGCATATCACAAGCAAATTTTAACTGAATGCCACACATGCACATATCAATTACTGTTTTCCTATTGGTTCTTTCTTAGATGGCCATCCAATAAGAATTAACACTGCACATGTACAATTGCAGTGAATTTGCTTCACACAGCAAAAAAAAGGCTAATTTCTCTTTCAAATAGATCCTGGCTGCTACAGTAATCAAAACTCCCATCAGTAATGAAACTCAGAAACCTCGGAAAACAGATTTCACCATCAAGACGACGCGACGAGTAAATAATGGCCACTAATCTCCCCCGGCTGCCCTCTGCCCTCTGCCCTCCCACACTCTCATTCTCTTTTTCATCAAGTCCCCACTCATTCTCACGCTCTGTCTGTTTTTACGAGGTGTAACCATTCTCAGTTTTACAGTAATGGTGGGGCTCATTATCCCTCCATTTCATAATCCTTGCATGTGTGACTTTCTCGTTCTCTCACCGAGGTGCCTTTTAAAGGCATGCCACCCTTACCAAGGGCTCTGGAAATAAGATGTTTTGGTCATTAACTTTTATCCCTTGACTGGGTGAGCCAATTACAAGAGAATGCCAGAACTTCACAATCATAAAAAACTCTAAGATGCAGAAACGGTGACAAGTGAAATGAACAAACGATTGAAGAAATGAATAGTGATATTATTTGATATTATTTATGTCAAATTATCTGATGCCAAAGTGTTTATAAGTGCGTGTATTTGTGCGACAGTCAGAGGAATTGTTCCAACGGCCTTGTCTTCTTTTCTAATTAAGTGTTTCCTTTGAGACAAACCAGAGCTATGTCATATGAAAGAAAACATCTTATAAAGCAATATTCACTGCATTATGCTGGTAAATCAGACAGATGAACAGATAAAAATAAATGGAACAGTGGAATGTGACTATTTTAGGTCATGTAGTCCTTGTTCTTATGGGTTAGCAGGGATTACTTTCACAATTGATGGTTGAGTAACGGTGGCCATTAAAAACGCTAAACTGAAAGCCACAGCAGGGCACTTACCAGTTGCATATTAAGCCTGGTGCATTGTGGGTAACTTGGTCATCCTTTAGGATTTGGGGGAGAAATAATTGCGTCAAGACATTATGTGCAGATGTAAACCCTGTAATTTAGAGCCTCTGATTGTATGTGTGAGTGTGTAGTTGTGTGTCTGCTACAATATAAAGGCTTAGGTGCATATACAACAATATTGAAAAAAGTTTAAACTTTCTTAAAGTGTTTGACTTAAAAAAAAAAAAAAAAAAACATCTTGGGAAAAAAAAAAATAAGTTCATACACACACATATACAATTCTATATAATGTTTGCATATGAGGTCCCACTTTATATTGTGTCCCTAATACATATGTACTTACATAGTAACTATATGTGTACGTAGTATGTAACACAGTGTAAGTACACACTGGTACACAGTATCAACAGCTGTAATATTTCTGTAACTACACACATGTAACAACCCTCAGAATGGTATGTGTAAGTACAAATGTGTAACAGGACATTGGTAACAACACTTTTTTTTCACTTCACTAAGTACTCGTGTAACAGGAATTATATAACTGCATTTTGTAACAACAATATGTATAAGAGTAATTGGAACAATTTGATCCAGGAGGTGGAGATGGGTAGGTTTAGGGATATGTAAAGTGGGTAGAGTTGGATCTCGAGTTGGTGGAGTTAATGCACTACTGTAATAACAGTGTACTTACATAGTAACTCCTCAGAAACTGTCCACTTATAAAGTGTAACATTCTGGACACCAACCACAATTCATATGTAAAGCCTAACTTACTGGCCGCTGCTGTGTAACATCAAAGTAATTACATGGTAAATCCATAGGAATTGTCTACTTAATATAAAGTGTAACACTTTCTTTTCCAAAAGTGCTGTTAGTCCTGTTACACATTTGTACTTTCATTACCAAAAAGTGCTGTTACCAATGTTCTGTTACACATTTGTACTTACACATAAAATTCAGTGGGTTGTTACATATGTGTAGTTACACAAACATTAGAGCTGTAGATACTATGTACCAATGTGTACTTACACTGTGGTTACATACTATGTACACATCTAGTTACTATGTAAGTACACAGGTATTAGGGACAATATAAAGTGGGACCGCATATGAATACTGTTATGTTTGCATTTCTAATCTGCTATATTTTTACAAGCAAAACGTACATGTACATGTAGTGATATACAGATATATAGTGTGAGCTCCAGTGCACGCTCTATCTTCAGATAACCATACTGACAGTATTTTGGACCACTGCCAGGATAATTACTGAACACATTTGTGCTGAAATTGATTCATCGATGGTCGATAAGCTTAATTGATTAAATTATTAACGTTCCCAGTCATTTCAAATGCAAGTGCTGTAAACCATTAGTGGAGGTCAATTGCAATTTTGATTATTTCACAATCTGTTTTATAAATTGGGAAGAATACGTCAACCAAATAAATTGCAAAGGCAGGGCAGTCATTACACATGGAGTCACATAAGGGATATTAGATTGTGATCTGTCACACAATGAATGAAACCACTTTGGCATGCTACCCTTCAGTAACTACAGAGATGTAAAAAAAATAAAAAAATCCTTTCCAAAATCTATTCAATCTATCTTGACTCATTATTTGATGAGGCTGGAAAATGTTACAACATATTTACATCTAACTGGATGAAAAAATGCAGAACAGCCTTCTTAGTTCCAGTAAACAAACTGGACTCTGCTTGCTGAATAAAACATGCAAGCTCATGTGATGAGATCATGTGACAAATTTAGCCAGGTCATGTGATAAGGTAGCACACTACAATTTAAAATGCTTATTGTCAAATACTGCCTGTTGTTTCACTCACAAAACAAGATATATAGTGTAGGGTTGTCACGATACCATAAAAATGTCTTACGATATTATACCAGCTGAAGTATCATGATACTAAGTAGTATCACGATATCATGCAGTATTGCGTTAATTTAAAATTCAATTCTACAAAATGAATCAAAATTTCACAAATAAATAGATGTAAATTAAAAAAGACAATATTTTTCTCTAAATACTTAAATAATGTGAATGAATGACTGGCTATTGTTATCCATAAAATGATCTAAACAAAACTCATCTTAGCACTGCACAGAAGCTGCATGAAGTGGCATTTAGATGTGGCATTTATACATTTAGACTGTATTTATAATTGGATAAATAATGTTATGAAATTAATGTTTTAAAAACTAAATTCTGAATACAGAAATATGTTGGAAAGTAATGTCATATGCCTACTTTTAGATGGGAAACTTAAAACGGCCAGCAGGTGGCAGAAGTTTGTGATTGAATCACTGAGTCATTCAAACGATTCTTTCAAAACGGCAGAATCCTTCAGGAGTGAATCAAATGACTGTTTTTATGAATAGCTTAGTGAATCAGTGATTTGCTCAAGCCAACGCGGATTCGGATTCGAACACAGAAACGAAACACAGACAGCACTCTTGCTCGTGTCATATTCCCGAACTGTCAGGAGCATTTTTTGCTCGCATATCTTGAAATTTCCAAGTTAGCAGCATGTATATTAAAACATAACATTATAAATGAATAAAAAATATATATAATGATTGATAAGAACCAAGTGCAAAACCACTATGCTGATGAATGAAATTGCATTCAGAAACTAACTATTACACCTGATTTAGAAGTGGTCAAATGAATAAAACTGCGAGAAAACTTTCTTGTAAGATATTATGATGTTGAATAAGTGATGTTTGAGCTGCTGTTTTTAAAAATGACATCAGACGGTCTGAATCAGACCCTTTCTTCTGATAAACTGCAGTATGAACAACGACGTGCAAGTGCAACTTATTGCAAACTGAACTGAAGAGTCGGGAAACACTCAATACCATTTAAAGCGTATAAACAGACTATACACAGAGCACAGCAGAAAGACAACAAGCTGTGCATACAACATATCTTACGGAACTACGGTATGGACGATACTACCGCTTAAAAAATGCAGTGGCACCGTGGGTATTTTTAAGCTTTAGTATCACGATCCTACCGTAGTACCGGTATATCGTGCAACCCTAATATAGTGTATACTTTAGTAAGCTTGTGTATTATTATGTACATAGCTTTAAGCATGGAGAATGTTTTATTTTATTTTTTTATTTTTTTTTTAATTATTTTTTTTATTTTATTTTTGATTTGACAATTAAGCCACTATTAATCCAGCAATCAGCAATATCAGGGAGAGCTCATTTCTCTTGCTCTAAGGCATGTTCATGCATACCTGTTAACACTATTCATCTATTCATCATTCCTACGATCATTAAGATTATTACCTAGCTACTGAGATAAATTAATACAGTCTCAATTCAATTCAAATTTTTATAGCATGGAAATTCCTCAGCGACAACAGACTGTGAATTAGATTAACTGAAGGTCTGCAACCAGAACAGCAGCATTTCTAGGCTTAAATTAAAGGCTAATATTATTGTGATTTTTTTTTTATTTGTTTATTTTTTTAATAGTCCATTTGTTTGATTTTTGATCAACAGCACATGTGGCATAATGTTGATTATCACAGGGCCTTGTCATAAGTTTTTTTTTTTGTTTTGTGTTTTTTTTTCCTGTAAAGAGGTAGTTTATTCATAAATAAACACTTTCAATATTTACTGATTTACTTTTTTTTTTTCTAAACCTGTTTGACTGCCTTCTTGTGTGGAAGACAAAAGTAGATGTTAAAGGGAGAATCTCAAAGCTGTTTTTGTCCATACAATGAAAGTGGGACAGAGTGCAATATCACTTTATGGAAAAAAAGCAGATTGAAAATTCTGATAAACATCTCCATTGCTCTTCCACCAAGAAAGAAAGTCATACAAATTTGTAACAGCATCAGAATGAGTTAACGATGACATTCATTAAATGAATATATATATACACACACACACATAGTGTTACGTGTCTGGTGTATAAAATAGCGCACGACGAAGGAGTACAAACAAAGAGTTCCTTTTAATAATCTTCAGGGGCAAAAGGCACAACCAAACACAAATCCAAATGTAGGAGTAAAACGAAATATCAGACAAAGGCAGAGGGGAGAACACAGGCTTTAAATACAAAATGCAATCAGGGAGAAACAGAAACAGGTGTGGAGCTAATTAACTAATTACTATGGAGACAAACTAGGTAGGATGACGGGGACATAGAAAACTAAGTGAAAACAGATCATAACTGTGACACATAGGTGCATCTCAAAAAATTAGAATATCATGTTAAAGTTACTTTTTTTTGTAACATCTCAAAAAGTGAAACTTTCAAATATTCTAGATTCATTACATGTAAAGTAAAAGATTTCAAAATATTTTTTTGTTTTAATTTTGATGATTAGAGCTTACAGCTCATGAAAGTCAAAAATCCAGTATCTCTTAATATTAGAATATTTCCTAAGATCAATCAAAAAAAAAAAAAAAAAACAGGATTTGCAAAACAGAAAAATAGTTCAAGTTATGTAAAGTTATGTTTAAAAGTATGTTCATTTATGCACTCAGTACTTGGTCAGGGATCCTTTAGCACAAATTCCAGCATTACTGAGTCTTCAGCTCGTCTGTATTGTTGGATTCACTGCTTCTCATCTTTCTCTTGAAAATATATTATAAATTCCATATGGGGTTCAGGTCAGGCATGTTGGCTGGCCAATCAAGCACAGTAATATCATGGTCAGCAAACCACTTGGAAATGGTTTTGGCTCTGTGGGCAGGTGCTAAAGTCCTGCTGGAAAAGGAAATCAGCATATCCATAAAGCTTATCAGCAGATGGAAGCAAAATCTCCTGGTAGATGGCTGCATTAACTTTGGACTTGATAAAACACAATGGACCAACACCAGTAGACGTCACGGCACTGCAAATCATCTCTGACTTCGGAAACTTCACACTGGACTTCAAGCAGCTTGGATTATGTGCCTCTCCAGTCTTCCTCCAGACTCCAGACCTTGATTTCCAAATGAAATGCAAAATTTACTTTTATCTGAAAAGAGGACTTTGGACCACTGAGCAACAGTTCAGTTCTTTTTCTCCTTAGCCCAGGTAAGATGCTTCTGGTGTTGTTTCTGTTTCAGAAGTGGCTTGGTAGCCCTTTTCCTGAAGACATCTGAGAGTGGTGTCTCTTGATGCACTGACTCCAGCTTCAGTCCACTCCTTGTGAAGCTCTCCCAAGTGTTTGAATCGGCTTTGCTTGACAGGATTCTCAAGCTTGTGGTCATCCCTGTTGCTTGTGAACCTTTTCCTACCCAATTTCTTCCTTCCAGTCAACTTTGCATTTAATATGCTTCGATACAGCACTCTGTAAACAGCCACCCCTTTCAGTAATGACCTTCTGTGACTTACCCTTGTTGTGGAGGGTGTCAATGATTGTCTTGTGGACCATTCCTAAGTCAGCAGTCTTCCCCATTATTGTGGTTTCAAAGAACAAGAGATACCCGGAATATATACTGTAGGGATGATCATTTAATGAAACTCAAATGTAAATATTCTAATTTTTTGAGATACTGGATTTTTTTTATTTTCATGAGCTGTAAGCGCCAATCATCAAAAAAAGAAAAAAAAAATTGAAATGATTTACTTTACATATGAAAGTTTCACTTTTTGACATGTTTCAAGAAAAAAAAAAAAAACTTTTTCATGATATTCTATTTTTTTGAGATACACCTGTATATATATATATATATATATATATATATATAAATATGTATGTGCCATCTATCTGCTTGAACTTTTAATCTCTGACTCGTAAACACAGTTGTCACATTGTACTGATCAATGAATATTATTCCTCCTCTGGCCAGTGCTATTGTTCCAGCAAGTGAGTCTCTTAAAACCCAGAGCTGTTCTGAAGGTAGTAAAACACGTTCCAAATGTCTCAGCTGTGAAACGTTTCCACCCACTGTGGCAAATGAGAAATGACTGCGGTGGCACTCCCTTGGATTAAAATAAAAATGCAAGGTCACTCCTCATCCTTTCCTAATGAGTCTCTGAAGAAATCCGTTTCCCTGGGAAGCTTCCATGAAAAAGAGAAAACAATGATGATCATTTAGCCAAGCCTATTTCTAAAAGCGCATCACACACTGACACGTACATCAGATATACATCAACCTGCATTAACCGGCGTGTTTGCCACCACACACATGCCCGCACATAAATTTGAGGACATATCATCGTTCCCTAGAACCCCTCAAAGCAATTCTTTCCAGCCTCAGGACAAAGGCCTGGCGGTTCTGTCTTGATCCCTTTGAACTCAATTTAAAAGTAAATATGCTGTTCTCCTGCGGTGTGTCAAAGCACCAGACGCTCCGTAACGGCACCCTCACATACTTACCAGTACACCTCAGCAGTTTCCCCATACAGTACAGCTAGTGTGTGTGTAATCAGGAGAAAGAAAAAAAGAGAATGAGGGAGAAAGAAAGGAGAAGGGAGCGAGCCTCAGGACAATTTTCTGTTTCTTTTTGCAAGCTCTAAGTTAAGAGAGCTGACTCTTTGCTCACGGCAGTTCAACCTCCAGCTCTGATGACCTTGTTCCTTATTGTGCTGCTGGCTCTATACTATGAATTATACATTACAATAACTATACAAGAGTGGAGAATAAAAAAAAAAAAAAAGTGTATATACGTGGTCAGAATTGTTGGTACCCTTGGTAAATATGATCAAAGAGGGCTGTGAAAATTAATCTGCATTGTTAATCCTTTTGATCATTTATTTCAAAAATTCACAAAAATCTAACCTTTCATTGGAGAATAAGAATTTAAATTGGGAGGAAATATCATTATGAAATAAATGTTTTTCTCTAATACACATCGGCCACAATTAATGGTACCCTTTTATTCAGTACTTTTTGAAACCTCCATTTGCCAGTTTAACAGCTCTAAATTTTCTCATATAATGCCTGATGAGGTTAGAGAACACCTGACAAGAGATCAGAGACCATTCCTTCATCCAGAATCACTCCAGATCCTTCAGATTCCCAGCTCCATGTTGATGCTTCTTCTCTTCAGTTCACCCCACTCATTTTCTATAGGGTTCAGGTCAGAGGACTGGAATGGCCATAGCAGAAGCTTGGTTTTGTGCTCAGTGACCCATTTTTTGTGTTGTTTTTGAGGTTGGCATTTGGATTATTGTACGGTTGGAAGATCCAAACATGGCCCATTATAAGATTTCTAACAGAGTCAGTCACTTTTTGATTTTTTTATCTGTTGGTAATTTGATAGAATCCATGATGCCATGTGTCTAAACAAGATGTCCAGGACCTCCAGCAGAAATATAGGCCCACAACATCAAAAATACAGCAGTATATTTCATTGTACACGTGGGGTACTTTTTATCCCTGTGTCCACCAAACCCATCTTTAGTGTTTGCTGCTAAAAAAGCTATTTTTTTTAGTTTCATCTGACCATAGAAGCCAGTCCCATTTGAAGTTCCAGTCGTGTCTGATAACTGAATATTCTGGAGATTGTTTTTGAATGAGCTAGGAGAATTTTTCTTGAAACCCTCCCAAAAAACATGTGGTGATGTAGGGGCTGTTTGACAATTTTTTTTAAGGTTTTCTGACCCCGAGACTCAACTATTTTCTGCAATTCTCCAGCTGAGATCATTGAAGAGTCTTTGGCCACTCAAATTCTCCTCCTCACCGTGCATTAGGACAATATAGACACATGTCCTCTTCCAGGCAGATTCATAACATTTTCTGTTGATTGGAAATTCTTAATTATTGCCCTGATGGTGGAAATGGGAATTTTCACTGCTCTAGCTCTTTTCTTAAAGCCACTTCACTAATTTGTGAAGCTCAATTATCTTTTGCTGCACATCAGAAATATATTGTTTGTTTTTTTCTCATTGTGATGGATGATTAAGATAATTTGGATTTTGTTTTCCCTCCTATTTATATTCCTGTGAAACAGGAAGCCATGGCTGGATAATTTCATGTTCATAATCCCCCTGGAGTGCTCAAAATTGTAAATATGAATGAGAATATACTTCAGAGATATTTTACTTATAAGAATTTCTAGGGGTACCAATAATTGTGTTCAATGTATGTTTGAAAAAAAAAACCAAAAAAACAAAAAACATTTATCTCATAATGAGATTTTCCCCCATTTTCAATTGTTTTAGTTCAATGAAGGTTAAATTGTGATTTTTTTTTTAAATAAAAGATCAAAAGGATTAATAACGCAGGTTTATGTTCAGAGCCTTCTTTGATCATATTTACCAAGGGTACCAACAATTCTGACCACGTGTGTATATATGTAAGACAAATTTCTAATCAGCCAATCACATGGCAGCAACTCAATGCATTTAGGCATCTAGATGTGGTGAAGACGGCTGAAGTTCAAACCGAGCATCAGAATGGGGAAGAAAGGGGATTTAAGTGACTTTGAACGTGGAATGGTTGTTGGTGCCAGACGGGCTGGTCTGAGTATTTCAAAAACTGCTGATCTACTGGGATTTTCATGCACAACCATCTCTAGGGTTTACAGAGAATGGTCCAAAAAAGAGAAAATATCCAGTGAGCAGCAGCTGTGTAGACAAAAATGCTTTGTTTCTGGGGGCAGTCGTGGCCTAATGGATAGAGAGTCGGACTTGTAACCCGAAGGTCGTGGGTTCGAGTCTCGGGTCCGGCAGGGATTGTAGGTGGGGGGAGTGAATAACCAGCACTCTCTGTACTCTCTTGAGCAAGGCACCGAACCCCCAACTGCTCCCCGGGCGCCGCAGCATTGGCTGCCCACTGCTCCAGGTGTATGTTCACTACTGTGTGTGTGCACTTGGATGGGTTAAATGCAGAGCACAAATTCGGAGTATGGGTCACCATACTTGGCCACACACCACTTCCCTTTCCCCCCCTTTGTGGGGAAGTCGTGGCCTAATGGTTCGAGAGTTGGGCTAGTAACCTGAAGGTTGCGGGTTTGATTCTCACACTGGCAGGAATTGAAGGTACCTATTTTTTTTTTATGAGCACTTTGTGACATAGATAAGTTGCATTGGTGTAGCCTACAAGTCGACTGATGTGTAAGTCACATTTTATCATTTCATTCAGACATAATGTAAAATAAACTAAACGTTTACAAATATTAGAAACATATATTCCCCACACTCCACAAAAAATCCTGTAAATTTAGCAATGTTCAGAACAGAAAAAAAGAACGAAAATATAAGTAAAAAACAAACACAAATTATAGTGGCATTCACTATAAACATCTAATATAAACACCCAGGCTAAATATTTAAAGCGAAACTGAAACTAATGCGTGGTTGCTAGAAAATGCCCAATACAAACTCACTTGCCTTTTCTCGTTTGTTATCAATCCTAATGTGCGCGCTTTGCGCTGGACCTTGATTGCTTTAAGTCACCTTGTACATCGCAGAACGTTTCAGATGAAAAAAAAAAAAAAAAACAATTTATAATCTAGAAAAAAATAGTACTATATCCATTTTCATAAAAATGTGTGTGGAAAACAGAAGAAGAAAGCATATCTTTGATAAAACGACAAATTATTTCCATGTTTTCCCCACGAAATTACAATGCCCGTGAGCAGGAGGATAACATTTGCATTTGTTCTGATACTGGAAAGTCTACAGAGCATTTTAAGCATTTTTAAAACAGTACCAATACAAGGCAATTTTCAAAACAAATGAACACTTTCATTTTTAAAACAATTAACATTTGCCAGTTTTGTAGGTACATATTTTTATTTTCTATTTGCTGTGCGGCTTGAACTAAGTGAAGTGACATGTGGCCAAGTATGGTGACCCATACTCGGAATTTGTGCTCTCCAATTAACCCATCCAAAGTGCACACACGCACAGCAGTGAACACACACCCGGAGCAGTGGGCATTTATGCTGCGGCGCCCAGGGAGCAGTTGGGGGTTCGGTGCCTTGCTCAAGGGCACCTCAGTCATGGTATTGAGGGTGGAGAGAGCACTGTACACTCACTCCCCCCACCTACAATTCCTGTCGGCCCGAGACTCGAACCCGCAACCTTTAGGTTACGAGTCCGACTCTCTAACCATTAGGCCACGACTTTCCCTAAGCACCTATCTTTAACGAAACGTGCCGCGGCGTGGCTGGTGTAAACCATAGACTGTAAAAAACATGGACGTAGTGTCTGTGACGTCACTCGTAGGTTTCTGAAGAGCATTTTTGCTAAAGTGGGCAGAGCCGACCGCCGCCATCTTGGCAGCACGTCACTCCTGGATAATCGAAAATGGGCAAAAAGGCGTCTTGGTCGAAAATGAGTCATTGATCATTTTTGGACATTAATGACTTTATCATGTGTATAAGTATCATGGAGGAAAGCCTTGTGTACTTCTGTACATCTGTTGCACTTCATTAGACAAACAAATTAGATAGATCGCGATCTAACAAACTGCTCCACATAACAAAGCACTGTAAACAAGTAATGACTAGATAACTTGGCAACAATAATTAATCGTAAATAATCTTTAAAGGTTTTTTTTTAATTTTATTTTATTTTATTTTTATAATGCAGATTATTCACTCAGTGCCAGCTGTCAGTTTGGGGCTGCACACTTCTGTACGTGAGGACTCAATGCCGTGACAGCGTATCACACATAAAATCAATAACTGTTCGCAATTAAATCCTTTTCCTTCCTTTTCTTGTAACTCGATAAAATCCATTGCAATGAACGCCATCGGAGATGTTTAATTCACAATCATTCTGAGCATTATTCCTGCTGGAGTTCACATCAATCCACAAGTTGTTCTTATAGGTCAAGCTATTTTAATTCAGTTCGATGTAAAAACAATAGGCTAAGTATGTCTTGCATCCTTTAAGTTTCACATTCTGGAGCAGAGCGGCAATCCACCTGTCACTCAAGTGGCCACGCCAGTAATTATGCAGAACTTTAAGGCTTAATAGACTCTGTGCACAAGCGTAGCGACGAACTTCCGCTATCACCAGAAGTCGGGATATCAGTTTCCGGTTTTCATTCGCGTCACTCAAAATGTCAGTATTTACTAGATGTCTCTGAGATCTGCCAAGTTAGAATCAGCGATGTGCATCGTATCATTAATGCCTGATCCCCTGCTCCAATACGCAACCGAAACAAGGGATTCAAATGCAATATATCGAGTTATATGCACAAATAGTTAAATCTAATGTGTTATTTCGGCATCTAGCGGCTAAGCTATGTTAGTTAGCGACATGTTCATTTTAGAAGCTTGTTTTTCTCAATTTTTTTTTTTTTTTGGTGATAATTCTATTATCAGTTGTATTAAACATCTCCCCTCTCAGTTTCTAATA
This sequence comes from Spinibarbus caldwelli, assembly GCA_039654775.1. Taxonomy (NCBI): domain Eukaryota; kingdom Metazoa; phylum Chordata; class Actinopteri; order Cypriniformes; family Cyprinidae; genus Spinibarbus; species Spinibarbus caldwelli. The sequence goes on along the minus strand of CM077233.1, from coordinate 19,053,515 downwards.
AAGATCAGAGCATAGGTGATGTCTGGTCATTGTGCTACAGGTCTATTTAAGAACACTTTAGCATACACTTTTTTTTAAAGTACTTATGGAAATAATTTAAAATAATATACTTAACTGTAACAAAATGTGATGCTTTTAGACACTTAATTGCACGTTAATTGCAATTAAATGAAATTGTGCACTTTTGTTGAACCACTTAAGTACATCTTTATATGTAATTTCACAGTTATTCCAGAAACTAATTTGACATTATTATAAAGTGTACTTTTTAAAGCGTCCCTTGTTTGTTAAGAGTCATAGTAATGAAATTGGGCTCCCTTTTAAGTACACTCAGGTGGCCTGTTATTAAAATTAATATTATCTGTAAGTGAATTTAGCATAACAATATTATAATATATATTCTGAGAATTTCTAAAAAAAAAAAAAAAAAAAAAAGTATATTTAACTTGTTACTACATTATTAGTGTTTCTGAAGAGTAACTTTAAATTAGTGTTGAGATGAAGGCAAAGGTAATCTAAATGCAAAAATAAGGTAATGCACAATTAAATATTCAATATTGGATGTTATATACACAATAACGATAAATAAAATAAAACCTCTAAGTACTGACCACTTTTTTTCCAAAACATTTTGATATCCAACAATAAAAGCCATTCCAGCTAAAAACGCTTAATTTGCCACCACTTACCTGCCTACTGTAAATGTTTTCATTAGATTTGAGTTGCATTAAACATGAATGACCTTAGATGAATCTCTAGGAATATCAGGAACACCGAGTTACAATAAGTAATATGATTTAATAAGTAATATGATTGTAACATGAACAAGAATGCATGCAGTAACCCGAATGGGGACCAGCAAGCTAAACTCACCTGCCAATTTTAGCCCCTGTTTTGATTACATACTACTTTAAGAGTTATATTAAACATGAATTACCTTAGCAAAATCCCCGGGACATTGAAACGCCGGGTTATTGAAATAACGTTAACAAGCTTATAATGGTAGGTTTATTAATCCTAGCTTCACCATACACTCGAACTGTGAGTTTTCTCAGGATTCCTCATCATGGACCTGTAGCACAATGACCAGACATCACCTGTGCCCTGATCTTTATTATTTGGGTGAACTTCACAAGGAATGGACTGAGGCTGGGGTCAAGGCATCAAGAGCCACCACACACAGACGTGTCAAGAAATTTGGCTACAGTTGTCGTATTCCTCTTGTTAAGCCACTCCTGAACCACAGACAACATCAGAGGCGTCTTACCTGGGCCAAGGAGAAGAAGAACTGGACTGTTGCCCAGTGGTCCAAAGTCCTCTTTTCAGATGAGAGCAAGTTTTATATTTCATTTGGAAACCAAGGTCCTAGAGTCTGGAGGAAGGGTGGAGAAGCTCATAGCCCAAGTTGCTTGAAGTCCAGTGTTAAGTTTCCACAGTCTGTGATGATTTGGGGTGCAATGTCATCTGCTGGTGTTGGTCCATTGTGTTTTTTGAAAACCAAAGTCACTGCACCCATTTACCAAGAAATTTTGGAGCACTTCATGCTTCCCTCTGCTGACCAGCTTCTTAAAGATGCTGATTTCATTTTCCAGCAGGATTTGGCACCTGCCCACACTGCCAAAAGCACCAAAAGTTGGTTAAATGACCATGGTGTTGGTGTGCTTGACTGGCCAGCAAACTCACCAGACCTGAACCCCATAGAGAATCTATGGGGTATTGTCAAGAGGAAAATGAGAAACAAGAGACCAAAAAATGCAGATGAGCTGAAGGCCACTGTCAAAGAAACCTGGGCCTCCATACCACCTCAGCAGTGCCACAAACTGATCATCTCCATGCCACGCCGAATTGAGGCAGTAATTAAAGCAAAAGGAGACCCTACCAAGTATTGAGTACATATACAGTAAATGAACATACTTTCCAGAAGGCCAACAATTCACTAAAAATGTTTTTATTGATTTATTTATTTATTTATTTATTTTTTATTGGTCTTATGAAGTATTCTAATTTGTTGAGATAGTGAATTGGTGGGTTTTTGTTAAATGTGAGACAAAATCATCACAATTAAAATGACCAAAGACTTAAACTACTTCAGTCTGTGTGCATTGAATTTATTTAATACACGAGTTTCACAATTTGAGTTGAATTACTGAAATAAATTAACTTTTCCATGACATTCTAATTTATTGAGATGCACCTGTATATTCCTAAATGGCTCAGTCTGAGAGACCGTATCTGAATTATTTGGAAAATAACAAATACAAGCAAACCCAAAACCCCTTTGTATACTGTGGATACCTGGTTGTTGCCTGTATATATCATTGTTGGATTATTTTCTGGTTTATTTTCCCCTTTTGTTGTTTCTTTGGTACTTTGGATTTTTGTCATTTTTGTGTGCACTTGTATATATTCTTCACTGTGGACAATCTTTCTGGCACTCTAAATAAATTCCACCTTGCACGAAAGTGCTTTTGCGATTGAGACATCGTTTTTACATCTCTTCCCCGAAGGCGAGCTGGTGGGCTCGTGTTCATCACAAAGTGGATGGATTTTTACCACAATAGGGTGGTTGTGTACACACACTGCGGACACTATTATGTAGTTATGTTCAAAAACAATACAAAAGTGAATTTAGCATAATATTTGCATAATGTCCCCTTGTATTTTGTTCTGGTCACTGCTGTTAAATGTGAAAAAATACAAATATGCAGATTCTAAAAATAGCAATTTACAGATTGACATGAGGGAGAATAAATCATGACAGAAATTTCATTTTTGGGTGAGTTAGTCCTTTAGCCACATTGTTTAGTTTTAGATATTTTAAAACAGACACACACACACTTCAGTGCTGATCTATCTAAAGTGGATTTTATTGGATTTATATCAAATTTACACCAGCATATGCTAAGCCAAAATACTGAACAGCACCCATGGTTTCTCTATAATGGCTTCGGCATGTTATTGTAACCTTCCCACTGATCCCATATCAGTGCTGTCCTAAACGCAGTGCAGCTTTTACATCAGGAGGTTTTCTGTTCTTGTGTTTCTGGTTACTGTACGTCTGCCTACCCAGAAACCACCACTAAACTATTTTCTGCTGATATTTTGTCTGCTACAATCAGCCAATGTCCAGATGATTATCACTTTAAACTTTATGTTCAGGCACAAAGGTTCCCCTTTCAGTCGGTCACTCCGAGTCACGTCGGATGACCGACGAAATTGGGATCTCGCCAGAGAGACCAATCCACTTCGAGTGTAACTAAACGAGCCAATGGACATTGGCATGCGATTATTGCATCCAGCTGCCGCTGATCACAGCGTGAGCATAAGAGGCAGCTGATGCACCGCATCAATTATCCTTTCGCTTCGGAGCCGAGCGGTAGTGGTTAAAGCTACTGCTCTCCCTTCCAAGAGAGTGTTCTGCGAGCGAGTGCGGGCGTTACGGCGCGGCAGCGGTGGTCACGGTGTCCGGGAGAGAAAGATCGTCTTCCTGCTGACAGCCACACTAGGAGTGTGCGGTGGCCAGCTCCCCTGCGTGCTTCAGCACTAAAAGAGCATTTCTCTGAAAGAGCAATTTCTCTAAAAGAGCAACACGGGTGATCGCGTCTTTTTAAAGATGTCTTTTCACCCGTGCGTTTCTGGGTGTGGTCGTTTCCTGGCGCCTCAGGACGGTCACGATCGCTTCCTCACGTGTCTGGGCATTCAGCACGCTGAGGTGGCTTTCGTGGATGGTTCATGTTCTTCTTGCGGGGACATGACCATCTCGGAGTGCGACTCTGCTATGTCAAACATGGCAGAGTCCCTCTGCCTGCCGTGATCCGGCGTGCACACTGGATCCGGTGGAGTCAGAGGTGATTTGAGGATTACGGTGAGGGCTTCCCCAAGTGGAGCTCCTCACCCCTCAAGCACTCCGCAGCCAGTGGAGCTGCCGAAGGAGCGCGCTGGCCACGCGTTTCCTTCGGTGCCCCCTCTGACGACCAGATGTCGATCACTGCATCGGAGGGCGGGCCCTCTCTCTCCGGGGATGACGACCCGGCTGCGTTGCCCCCTTCGGGTGTGGTAGCGTTGTCCGTGCCAGACCCAGAGATGACGGCTATGCTTTCCCGGGCCGCCGAGAATGTCGGGCTCGTGTGGAATCCTAAAAAGCCACCGTGTCCCGATCCTTCGAGGCTGGGCGAGTGGTTCCTCGGTGGGGGTGGCGCTGGTTCTCAGCGCCCCCCTCCGGTGCCATTCTTTCCGGAAGTGCATGAGGAGCTGACAAGATCGTGGAGGGCACCTTTCACATCTTGTAGTTCTTCCGCTCTCACCACCCTCGATGGTGGAGCCGCTTTGGGGTATGCGGGCATCCCCTCGGTGGAACGGTCTGTGGCCATGCAACTGTGTCCAACAGCCGCTTCCACCATGCGGGGTGATCCGTGTCTCCCCTCACGGGCCTCTAAGTATTCGTCAGGTCTAACTGGCAGTGCTTATAGAGCCTGTGGGGAGGCGGCTTCCGCCCTCCACGCTATGGCGTTGCTGCAGGTCCACCAGGCCAAAGCACTGAAAGACCTGCACGAGGGTGGTCACGACCTGGCGGTTCTACATGAGCTGCGTGCTGCGACGGACCTCGCGCTACGAGCGACGAAGGTGACCGCACAGTCTCTGGGTCGTGCGATGTCCAGGAGCGCCATCTCTGGCTGTGTCTCGCTGACATGGAACAGGAGAAGGTACAGTTCCTGAATGCTCCCGTGTCACAGACCGGCCCTTTCGGCGACGCTGTCGAGAGCTTTGCCCAGCAGTTCTCAGCAGCCCAGAAGCAGACTGAGGCAAACACATCATGCGCCGGAGGAAACCTGCTGCTTCCACTCCGGCTGCAGCCACTCAGCCTGCTCGTCGCCGTGGGCGCCCCCCTGCGGCCGCCCCCGCTCCCGCGCAGCCGCAGCAGCCTTTCACCAGGCAGCGTCGTGGAGCCGGTCGCAGGCAGGACGCCCAGCCCGTCCAGGCCCCCGCCAAACCTGGCGGCAAGCGCAAGTGCAAGAGGCCCTGGGACGGTCGACCCAGAGATGGAGGAGACTGCTCATCGGGAGATGGTGACTGCACCACTCCCTCCCCCGGAGGAGGGCCGGGTGGAGTATCTTTTGTTCATTTTGTTCCGCCGCTGGCCCAGCAGCCAGCGGTACCCAAAACATCAGTAAAGAGCGGTCTCCTCAATCTCCGGGTCTCAAGAGGAGGAGAGTGGTTATCCGTGCATCACAGGATCGCTTCCCTCCTCCTCTCTCGCCAGCAGGCAGCGGGTGGTTGCCCAAGAGCACCCCTCCTGCCCATTCGTGGAACCAGGTAAGGACAGTAGCACTCCAGTCCCCGCTTCAAGTCGTCAAACGCCGGGCTGTCACAAGCCTCAAGCCGGGTTTCTGTGTCTCCTCCCATGCGAGGAGAAATCAGGTGAGTGCTACACTACACACCCAGACCCCGCCCCCTGCCGTCACAGGCCCTGGGGCCGGTCCTTGTGTTCCACCTCGCTGCCCCACCGCGGGCATGTCGGTGGGCCCGTTGGCCCCGCTGGTGCGGTCTCTCGGAGCCTGGTTAGCGCTCCCCAGCCCGTCCCGGTGGCTCCTGCGGACCATCAGACTCGGCTATGCGATTCAGTTCGCCCGGCGTCCCCCCAAGTTCAGGGGCATCCGGTTCACTTCAGTCAAAGCCGTCGATGCCCCTGTCTTGCTCGCGGAGATTGCAGTCCTACTGGCGAAGGATGCAATAGAGCCGGTCCCTCCAGCCGATATGAGGTCGGGGTTTTACAGCCCTTACTTCATTGTGCCCAAGAAAAGCGGTGGGTTACGACCGATCTTGGATCTGCGAGTTTTGAACCGTGCACTTCACAAGATGCCGTTCAAGATGTTGACGCAGAAACGCATTTTTGGATGCGTCCGTCCCCTAGATTGGTTTGCAGCAATCGACCTGAAGGACGCGTACTTTCATGTTTCGATTCTCCCGCGACACAGGCCATTCCTGTGATTCGCGTTCGACGGTCGGGCATATCAGTACAAGATCCTGCCCTTCGGGCTGTCCCTTTTCGCCTCGTGTCTTCACCAAAGTCGCAGAGGCGGCCCCTTGTTCCCCTGAGAGAACGGGGTGTGCGCATTCTCAACTACCTCTACGACTGGCTCATACTTGCACAGTCTCGAGAGCTGTTGTGCGCACACAGGGACCTGGTGCTCAGGCACCTCAGCCAGTTGGGCCTTCGGGTCAATTGGGAAAAGAGCAACTCGTGCCAGTGCAGAGGATCTCTTTTCTCGGCATGGAGTTGGATTCGGTCAACCAGACAGCACGCCTCACCCAGGAACGTGCTCAGTCGGTGCTGAACTGCCTCAAGACTTTATCAGGCAGGACAGCAGTCCCACTGAAACTCTTTCAGAGGCTCCTGGGGCATATGGCTGCAGCTGCGGCCATAGTTCCGCTCGGTCTGCTCCATATGAGACCGCTTCAGCACTGGCTCCATGGTCGAATCCCGAGGTGGGCGTGGAAACGCGGTACTCACCGGGTTCAGATTACACCGGCCTGCCGCAAGACCTTCAGCCCGTGGTCAGATCCTTCGTTCCTTCGGGTAGGAGTGCCCCTGGAGCAGGTATCCAGGCATGCTGTGGTATTCACGGATGCCTCGGCCACCGGCTGGGGCGCCACGTACAACGGGCACGCAGTATCAGGGGTTTGGACGGGCCCCCTTCTGCATTGGCATATCAATTGCCTCGAGTTGCTGGCAGTACACCTTGCCCTGTGCCGCCTCAGAGGGCGCCTTCGGGGCAGGGACGTTCTGGTCCGTACGGACAACACTGCGACCGTTGCCTATATCAACCGGCAAGGCGGTTTGCGCTCCCGTCGCATGTCGCAACTCGCCCGCCACCTCCTCCTCTGGAGTCAGAAGCATCTGAGGTCCCTTCGTGCCATCCACATCCCAGGAGTGTTCAATCAGGCGGCCGACGAGCTGTCTCGAGCGGCACTTCCTGGGGAGTGGAGACTCCATCCCCAGGCGGTCCAGCTGATTTGGAGTCGGTTCGGAGTTGCTCAGGTAGACCTGTTTGCATCTCCAGAAACCACCCACTGCCAGTGGTTCTACTCCCTGTCCGAGGCAACGCTCGGCACGGATGCACTGGCACACAGCTGGCCCCAGGGCTTGCGCAAGTATGCGTTTCCCCCAGTGAGCCTGCTAGCACAGACATTGTGCAAGATCAGGGAGGACGAGGAGCAGGTCCTGTTAGTGGCTCCATATTGGCCCAACAGGACCTGGTTCCCGGAACTCATGCTCCTCGCGACAGCCCCTCCCTGGCCGATTCCTCTGAGGAAGGATCTGCTTTCTCAGAGACGGGGCACCCTCTGGCACCCGCGTCCAGACTTGTGGAAACTTCATGTGTGGTCCCTGGATGGGACGCGGAGGTTCTAGGTGACCTGCCCCAGGAGGTAGCGCTCACTATCGCTTCAGCACGAGCACCGTCCACAAGACGGGCCTATGCGCTGAAGTGGAACCTGTTCGTCGAATGGTGTTCCTCTTACCAGGAGGACCCCCGGAGATGTTCGATCAGAGCCGTGCTTTCCTTGTTGCTGCTATTTCTGCCCACCACGACCCCATAGAGGGGAGGTCGGTGGGGAAGCACGATCTGGTCGTCAGGTTTCTTAGGGGGGCCAGGAGGTTAAATCCTCCGAGGCCTCCCTCCCTTCCCTCTTGGGATTTGGCTTTGGTGCTAAGAGCCCTACAAACTGCCCCCTTTGAGCCATTGCAGTCAGTCGAGTTGAAGTTTCTTTCTATGAAAACCCTACTCCTGACTGCATTGGCCTCAATCAAGGTGGGGGACCTGCAGGCATTTTCGGTCGACGAGTCGTGCCTTGAGTTTGGGCCGGCTGACTCCAGTGCAACACTGAGGCCCCGGCCCGGCTATGTGCCCAAGGTTCCTACCACGCCCTCAGGGACCAGGTAGTGAGCCTGCAAGCGCTTCCCCTGGAGGAGGCAGACCCAGCCCTAGCTTTGCTCTGTTCTGTACGCACACTGCGTCAGTACGTGGATAGAACTCAGAGCTTCAGGACCTCAGAACAGCTCTTTGTCTGTTACGGAGGACAGCAGAAGGGGAAGGCTGTCTCCAAGCAGAGGATGGCCCACTGGATAGTGGATGCCATCACCTTGGCCTACGAAGCACAAGGTGTGCCCTGCCCGCTCAGGTTGCGTGCTCACTCCACTAGGGGTGTCGCATCGTCCTGGGCGCTGGCTCGTGGTGCCTCGCTAGCAGACATCTGTAGAGCTGCGGGTTGGGCGACTCCCAACACGTTCGCTAGGTTTTATAGCCTACGTGTCGAACCGGTTTCCTCCTGTGTTCTCACCTCAAACGGGTAGTGGCACTGAGAGGGCCGGCTCAGAGTCGGCTTGCGGCGTCCTTACGCCTAATTCTCCAGAGAGTTCCTTAACCAGGCAAACCCTGTTGAGTCCTCCAGCACTCCGGCGTCCGGACGCGGCGGGGCGTCCGGCGCCAGGCCTTCAGCCAATGAATTCTTGAAATCTGGTGCAAGGCTAGTGCCCATATGAGAGACCCTGTCGGGATCCCATATGTGTATTCCACGGTATTCTTATTAGAGCCATGTTTCCCCTGGCGGACCACGTTCTGCCATCTCTAAAGATGCAGCCTGAGCCATCTCAGAGACTTCCATGTGCAATAGGGCCCTTCGGGGTTACTTCACATGTTTGAATGTCACTTAACCCCCTCTGGGAGGAGGTGACTCCGCAGTGTGCCTCTTCCAAGTGGAAGGGCACGCTTCACAGTGTTATCCTAGTCCTACTGTTTGGGTTGCTCAAGGAACACCAGTAGTTGACCTTCTCTGTGTAGAGCCCGGTCCTATTGTCTGCCTTATAGGAAGGGTCAGGAGCCCTACACAGGGCACTGGAAGGGGCAGCTCCTGTGGCGCTTTGGTAGGGATCCCAATTTCGTCGGTCATCCGACGTGACTCGGAGTGACCGACTGAAAGGGGAACGTCTCGGTTACGTATGTAACCCTCGTTCCCTGAAGGAGGGAACGGAGACGTCACGTCCCGTCGCCACAGTCGCTGTACCACCGCTGAGCTGCCGGGTCGCCGGCTCGGCTCCTCAGCGAAAACATAATTGATGCGGTGCATCAGCTGCCTCTTATGCTCACGCTGTGATCAGCGGCAGCTGGATGCAATAATCGCATGCCAATGTCCATTGGCTCGTTTAGTTACACTCGAAGTGGATTGGTCTCTCTGGCGAGATCCCAATTTCGTCGGTCATCCGACGTGACGTCTCCGTTCCCTCCTTCAGGGAACGAGGGTTACATACGTAACCGAGACGTTCTTTGTCGCCTTAACTTAAAATCTTATACTCACTATTACTATTGGGGCAATGCAGCTAAAGACTACATATTTTCCTATATGAGAGTGTGTGTGTGTGTGTGTGTGTGTGTGTGTGTGTGTGTGTGTGTGTGTGTCTATATATGTATGTATATATATATATATGCTTGCATCTTTTCCACACAGTTTTTCATTAAATGAGCAATTACTGAATACTCCTGACAAAATCATTGTGCAAAACTAGTGTAATATTGTTGTCTTTTGGAAACTAAACAACCAATTGATGACTTAAAATAAATGTGATATTACCAATGTTGGCAACAAAATACTGCATATCAATATTATATTTTTAGCTGGCAAGAGAGAATAGTGAACTGTTATTAAACTCTGCTCAGTGCTCTAAAGACACAAATAACAAAATGTGTTTTCTTCATTTCAAATTGAGTTCCCATTGAAACAAGGAATTGATTCAAGCTATTTCCTTTCAAGTTGTTTATTCTGCACACACACACTCACAGACAAAGATGGTTTGATTGAGTCCAGTTTCTAATCTGCAATTATTGTTGTTTTGTGCGATTTTCCCATAAAACATCAGCTGAAAAATAGTTTTGTTTTTTGTTTTTTTCTGATACAAATGCTTTTGCTTTTTCACTTGTTTTCTTTTCTTTTCTTCTTCTTTCTATTTTTTTAAATATCTCATTTTTGTGATCCAGAAAAAAACAGGCATTATGCATTAGAACAACACCAGGGTGAGTAAATACTCCAATGACTGAATTTTCATTTTTAGGTAAACTATCACTTTGACCTCCAAAAAAGAAAAAAGGGTTTTAATGACTTATCCTCAACTACGAATTCATCACAATGCAAGCGAGTGATTTATTCTTCTACACACGTCAAGAAATCTTTCCACGTGGGCTAATTTAATTCCAAAAGGTTTACAAAGTTCATAATGTGGTTAAAGCTATAACAGGAAGTCAAGAAACAAAAAGTCGTGTCCAAATGAGTCAAACCTCTCAGTTGAAAGAAATTGTGTACATTAACATTCAATTATTTTAAACATCAAAATAATTAAAGAACTCCAATTTGTGCCAACAATTCAATAATTCAACAAGAACAACATGAATGGCTCCAACAAAGGCTGTGGATAGATTAGTAGTTAATGTAAATCATGCTAATGAGACTAGTCAGAATTGGGGGCTGTGCAGCCTGTTCTCATTTCACGATGTAGACATGAATACAACATGCTTTATAAGAACATGTTGGACAGTTAGGTATAATTTTTTTCTAGTGTAGTCATGGGGGCTGATCTCTAAGCAGGTTAATTGGATGTTTAAATCTGTAGCCTTGGGGTGACTGTATGGAAAGGTTTATGAAACACAATATACTTCAACACAATATCAATCACAAGATGGAAAGTCTGGCAGATAAAAGCACTGTCAATACAGTGTGTATCAGACACTTCCTGTGAAGTAATGAGTTCATGTTTTATCAAGTCCAGCATTTTTAGAGATCAGTCAGAGAGATTTAGAAAGAAAGAGTGTGTCAGAAGGGGGAATCAGACCTGGTGAAGAAAAAAAATAAAAAACTTAGAAATAATCAAAGAAAGGCAGCATACTAAGCGAGGTAGCACAGAGTGTTCAATACAGCTCATTTTTGTGTCTCTTTTGCTCACCAAGGCTGCATGTATTTTATAATAATAATAATAATAATAATAATAATACAATTTAAAATAATGTTTCTATTTGAGCACATTTTTAAAATGTAATTTATTCATGTGATGCAAACAAAGCTGAATTTTCAGTAACCAGTGTCACATGATCCTTTAGAAATCATGTTATATGCTGAATTGTTGCTCAATAAACTTGTCTTATTATTATCAACCTTGAAAACCAAATGATATTTGATTCTTTTCTGTGGAAACAAGATTTGAATAGGTTTTAATAGAAATATTTTGTAACAAAGTAAATGGTTTTACTGTTACTTGATAAACGTAATGCATCCTTGCTGAATAAAAGTATTAAATTCTTTAAAAAAAAATCGTACTGACACCAAACCTTTGAAAGGTAACCATCTAATAAACAAATCCTGTCTTAAAGTCATGTCAGAAAAATCATTTTTATGAGCTAAGTGCACATCAGTGCCATCATTATTATCTTTATTGTCAGCGAAGATCCTCAGTAATTTATTTTGGTCAGTATTTGCTTGTAGTTTACTAGCTTTGGCAGAAAATACCAGTCGTTTACCTTAAGTTATGAGCTAAATGGCTTGGGTGAAAGAACTGCTATTATTAACTACTTACTATACTTTACTACCATTATCTAATGCACATACTCTAACTGTCCTTCAGTTCACTAAACTGAATTACGTGGAAAATAAACCGAACTCTAAGTAAACCGAATTAAACCGAACTTTCTAGGAGCAGCACTGACTACCTCAAGGAGGTACAGGATCGATAATTGCAAACACAGACACACACACATCCGTACACTAATTAGCTTGCAATGTATATCTGCTAGCAAAGTAATGAAACTTTTTTGTTAAATCTCAGACACACAGCATAAGGCAAAAATCACATCTCATTTTCCTCAGAACCAAAATGTACCGCACAAAACATTTGCATTCAGCACTACATCTGTTCCTGAAGGCAAAAATTACTGGTTAAGCTGTTGATTTTGCACGGATTTGAAATCATTACTGAAACTGTGCCATTAAAGAGCTGGCATTTCATTCGACTGGTACACCAAACCTCACTAAATATGGTAATAATTTAGCTAGCAGTTGGAAGCGGTTTATTGATTTAGGTACTGATGTAGATGTGTTTCTGCCGTCCATTTGTGTACTTATGAATATTCTTATTTGTTTAATTAGTGTAACTGGGCAGCAGGGGAGAGAGTCAGGGCCAAAATCGAGAGAGGCTAAAGCCTGTGTTTTATTGGATTTAATTTACTTTTATTCTATTTTTTTGCCAGTTGTATATTTAAAGCAGACAGGGTGAGAGAGTGCAAACAAATTTCACTGCCAAAAGCTCCACAACCACATACACAACAAACACTATTTTATACTGATTTGGCCTCATAAATATGCTAACAATAAATTAAAAAATATTTATAAAAATATACCCAGTAGGTTTTCAAGCTTGCAAATGAATTCAAAGTAATAATTTGTGTATTAAATAGAACTACACTTGCAAAAACCTTTGAAATGAGTCTGATTACTGCTGAAAATAGATGAAAACATAAGATGAATCTCAATATAGTGCTGCTTTTTACATTACAGCAGGCAAAAATTGTAATTAACCAAAGTTATGAATATTCATGGTGCACATCTGTAGTAGACTGGGCAGGTTCTGCCAACAGAGGTCACACACAAAACTAAAATAATTTCTCACCGAGCTCAGCCAAACTGACTTTTACCATGACTAGCTCAAAGGTCAACAGCAGACATCATCCATCTTTTACAAGCAGGCTGGACTGTTGGGCTCCTGTGTGTGTGTTTGTGTGCACATAAACACATTTCCAATTCCATCTGAGCATAATCAACAAAACAAGACAGTACCAGTTCAGAATATTTCTAAGCCATATCATCTGACATGATTCAGTCGTCGCTTATGCATGTAAGTATAATTAGATGACAGGTTAGTCAAAGCCCATACTGTATTTAGCACTGCATATAGCCATTAAGTTCATGTAAGTGGGTAACAATAGCAACAGTGTGGCTGATTGACAAATTACCATTGACAACAACACATTATTTAAAATTATTTTATTTTAGCTTTATATACAAGTATATTAAGAAACGTTTGTTTAAAAAAAAAAAAAATCCTCAAAGGACCAAGCAGAAAGACAAGATATGGCATTCAGTGAAAACACAGTCCTTTAGAGAAATATACTTGAGTGCTTCTCTAATAAATAAAAAAAAATAATAATAATAAAAGTCAAGAAACAATACTGAAGTGAATTATTTTTCACTACATTTCTGACAAAGTGTCAAGTTGTGGTCAATGTGGCGACTACAGTGGTCAAACAGAGAGAATATTAAAAAAAATGATGTTTGCGTGTGATCTACTTTGGCTGAGAAACTCTTGGCACCCTGAACAAACTTCGCATATTTCCTCTCATACAATGTGTGTGATTAAACGATGGCGCTGTTTTAACGTTCAAAGAACAACAAACAAGAGGAAATGTTTTACTACACCTCTGTATCACCATACTGACATGAAAAACACTGCTGCCCATCCGTTCAGTGTGTGTATGTGTGTGTAAAAGTCAACTGTCCTGAAGAGCTCCTCCACAGAACCATTAAAAATTCTTGTTTCACATCACAATCATCACGAATAACAGTGTTTTAAATGAAGAACAATCATATATAAACTTTAAAGATGCCTTTGAACACATTTAAAACATGCCTAAAACTAAAAGCGAGCTGCTGACCTTAAAAAAATGCAAATCCGTAAATAAATGAACAGCGCTGTGCATTGACCTTGACTAGATGAGCCAAATAACGTCATTTGTCTCAAAGCAGCCAAGGGGAAAAGTGTGTGAGAGAGCGTGTGTGTGTTCGCCCAGAGACGCAAGTCACACATAACTCACTCATATTGTTCATATAACAATTTTGGGTGTTACTTCAGAAACACAAGCCTTGAATTTTCCATCCATCACTTTCCTAAGACACAGTCTAATCCATATCCTTAGTTTATGTCATTTCACCTCTCACTTTAATGAAGGAATGATCAAAAAAGTTGTAGATGGTAATTTAAGTGCCTAATGAACTCATTTACTGCATTGTTAGGCACAATAAGAGCAGGTTGTTCCACAATTTCTGCTGTTAATGCAGTTGAGGAAAGGTTTCAGAGGTTACTGGGAAATTAGGCCCTGACAGGCAGAATGATTAGACATGCTAGAGATTACCTCCCTCTCTCTCTCTCTCTCTCTCTCTCTCTCTCTCTCTCTCTCTCTCTCTCTCTCTCTCTCTATCCATCTGTGTGGTGTCAGTGATCTGGCACATTGTGCTGTTATGCTGCTGATGAACCAACACATGTTGACCTTTTTCGCTCAGTCTCATCTGTCCTGTCTAGCATTACCTATAATTGGAGGAGGAGAAAGAAAGAGAGGAGAGCATTAGTTTTCATACTGGAATCAAGATGGCTTGATGATGTCACAGATATAAGAGCTCTTCTCAACATTTATTTAACCCTTTATGGTATGCATTGCTATTTTGGAATTTATTTTATTTAAATATAAACAAAAACAATTTTTTAAAGGGGAAAAGTTTTGGAAATACTGAAACATCACATTTGAAACTGTTATATACTGTACATAAATATACTGCAAAGCATCAAATATACTTGAACCTTTTTTTATAGAACATAGCTGTGCAGAGTTGTCTTTTTTCAAACATTAAACATATATCATAATTGTATTATTCTTGTATAATTATTTAGAAAATAACTAATGAGGAAATCTGCCTTGCAAGACTAAGATTAAGACTGTAGCTTCGATTTTGGTCGAAAATGAGTTATTGATACGTTTGGGACATCCTTTATCATGTCCATAAGTATTTTGAGTCAATTTTGTTGTTTTTCCGAGAAAATAATGGGTTGTCAACCATAATTTCGAAAAGCCCCGGAGAAACCAAGGCAGAACACCGTATAAGGAAAGGAAAGGAAAGGAAAGGAAAGGAAAGGAAAGGGACGTGTGGCCAAGTATGGTGACACATACTCAGAATTTGTGCTCTGCATTTAAGTCTGCCGCATTTTAATTATAATGTAACTTGTATAATTTCACACATCTGATCTGTCACTGAAGCTCTTTTTCAGAGCTATTATGTAATAATACTTTGTTACAGTACTTAAGTGTTTTTGGGAGAATCTGTACTTTACTTAAGTTTTTATATTTCAGCCAACTTTCACTTTTACGCCACTACATTTCCTAATTAAAATGTATACTTTTACTCCGATACATTTCCCCCGAAGCATATTCATTACATACTACAAAATAAAGTCAGAAGAACACAGACTGCACGAAAGCAGGTTTGACGAATCAGCGGTCTTGCACTTGTACGTTAGACTCCTAAAAAACACCTTTGCTCACGTGCAAACAAGTGCTCACACAATCGCGGTCGATTTCATTTTCCAGTCAAAGCCGAGGCTGGGGTGTGCGATATGCAGTATATCTTCTGCGATAATATGGTAAGTGTTGTTGTAATAAGATGTGCAATCTCTGACATTATTGAGTAGGCTAACGTCTTATCACAAAATCACACACAGAGAGTGCACGCACGTGATTTATTAGTCTATTAAAATTCTAAATTCAAGGCATTCTAAATTCTAGACGGCAAAAAATTCTTCTGTATGCTTTTTATATTTATATAATTTAATATAACATTAGTTAACTTAATCTATATCACACAAAGAGTGCCGTTTTTTCCACAGATAGGCAGCATGATAACAAATGTATCATTTTATACAAGTTAATAAAGTTAGCATTAAGTGACTTACATTTTAGACACAATATTGCCTGTTTTTGCTCAATTTTGCCAACGAAAATAGTTCCAAACAAAGATCACAGCACTGTTACGCGTCTGAGCAATGTGTTTACTTATTGAATGAATCAGTTTTTTGAACGAATCAGTTGAATAAATGATTCAGTGATTCACTCATTAACACAGTCAAATGCTTTGTTCCTGAATGAATTAGCCATTTGAATGAATCGGTTGTATCTCAATGACTCACTCATTAACAGTCACTTGCTGCCACCTTCTGCCGGTTTTAATTTCACATTTCGACCCTTTTTTTTTTTTTTTCATGTTTTAAGTTATTTCACATATCAGTATTCAACATTTTATGTTAAAAACAAAACATTTTGCCTATTTATGCATCTGTAACTGCAAGTTAAATGCATCCATGTTCCCTCTGAGCTACACTGAACTGTATAAATACAAAATGCTATTTCAGATGCAAATTCCAAAAATGTTTTCTTATGTTGGAATGAAAGACACTAAGTACCGGATGAAGCACTTTTTATTCTTACCCAAACATACAAAATGGAAGAAAGAGTTAAAACTAAACACAATCTTGTTACTATGAACGTATATATATATATATATATATATATATATATATATATATATACTAACAGTTTGTTAAATCCATGTGCAATTAAATCCATATCCTACCTTTTCTTGTAAACCGATAAAATCAAACCATGGAGATGATCGTCATCAGAGATGTTTAATCCACAAGTATTCTGAGCATTATCCCTGCTTGCTGGCGTTCACATCAATCCACAAGTCGTTCTTTTAGGTTAGTCTATTTCATTCAAGTCAATATAAAAGCAGTTATGCTATGTCTAGCATTCTTTTATGTTACTGAGCATAGCAAATAAATTGGTTGCAAAATGGTATCCACTCATCACGTTTAACTTTTAGTCTGCGTGTTACGGTCAAAAACACAACACACATTACTATAGGCCTATGTCTATACTATACTGTACATTACTATAGAGTAACATTACTATATGCAATAGCCTATATGGGATAGCCCATGATCACTAGATTTATACAGGTGTTACTATAACAATTTTTTTTAATGGGGATCAGCAACCAAATATTGATAATGTGGAAGTTACTGCCTTTTGCCTTGGTGTAACTCCTCACTTTTTGCAGACAATGCAAAGGTAGAGTACAGTAACTTCAAAATAGGGGTAAAAATCAAGTTTGAGCTAATTTTTTTAATGTAGATCATTTTCGTTACTAAAACATCTAATTGCCAAATTTTCAGTGTCCTACCTATAATTAATTTGGCTGGACAAATAAAAAAAAAATTAAAGTCATTTTTCTCAGATTCACACTCTAGCGAGTTAAGGTCTTTTGCCTTTGTAGGGCAGAAATGCTTTATTGCAGTTCCACTGTGGCAAAGAGATGCAATATAGCATCATTCTTTCTTAATTTTCGGTAAGACTATGCTAGAAAAAAGTTGATCTGTGGAGAAAAAAAAAAAAAAAAAGAAATTAAATATGTACAAGAAATGTGTTTTATAGTGCAATTTGAAGAGCATAGTCTTAACAAAAAAATAAATAAAATAAATAATAAATAAATAAATAAAAATAATTAAATCTGGTTTAAAAACAGCAGAAATAGTAAGAGATTTATTCAGAGGAAGATGTCATATGTAACACAAATTAAAAATGAGAATATCTGGGATGAAAATTATGTCTTTGGTTTTGACATACATCTTTCAAAAATTGTCCAGTACAAAACAAAAATAAATAAATAAAAATCCCTCCCTCCCTGCTAAATTTCCACATTGATCCAGTCTGGTTACCCTGAGTGCTTTGATGCTGGTCTAAATAATATACAGCCATGCTGTTAACCAGCAAAACAGAACTGATCAACCACAGTACATTAGCAAACAGCACTCAATGATTTGTGATATAGTGCACGTGTTTTGTGAAGAGAAAGAAATATTGCCGGTCAGTTGCATGACGCAGATGTGATGAGTGTTCTGAATGCTCATGTGCTTCATTTGCTCTTAATAACACCAATAACATCAGCAACAAACATTTAGCCATTTCAAACCATGTCCTCTGTAGCATCAGCCATTACTGGACAAGGAGAACACAACAACACACAGCCGTACACACACATACATGAACACTAGAAGGCTAATACTGTACTGTAATGTGCACACTATTTTCTCATTAAAGCCATGTATTTTACTACTCTCATAAAGTGTCTTAGAAGTGACCTTGGGAAGGACTGTTCAGAAATGATGTAATATTAGTTCCAATAAAAGGTGTGGAGAATGCATTCATAAAGACTCCCAATACATATTAATGTGTCATTAAAACAACGGGCAGATTTTTACAAAGTGTGCTTTGTCCTTTTAGGGCTAAGGCAATCTATTAAAGAACAAATGTTCACATGCCCTTGACAAATGAAAAGACAGAGTGTGGATTTTAACACAGATGCAAGAGTCCTTCCATACCCAGAGTGAATGTACAAAAGAATTCTTGAGCATTTAGTGTGATGATATGCCAACACAAAAGAAGATATACTGCAGAATGTCCTTTTGCTCTTTTCCATACTACAAAAACAGATGATGCACTCAAGCTCCAAATGTGACAATAAAGCACTATAAAAGCACCATAACAATAATCCAGACTGGTATAAAGTAACTAAATAGTAATTAAATTGGAATTGAAATTGGATTTGAGAGAACAACAGAGATGGTGCAGTAATATATGAGTATTGCAGCAACAGGACTGATGTTCAAATGAAGTGAAGTGAAATGAGAGGAATGCAGCATTGAGTGATGCACAGGAAGTGCATTTCATTCTGTTCTCTGCTTCCACAGACTGATAGCTGAGAGGCTTCACTTGTCTTCATTTAAACTCACACCTGACTGTCCTACCTCCTATATGAATTACCCATCTGTGTGTGTGTGTGTGTGTGTGTGTGTGTGTGTGTGTGTCTGTGTTCAGAATTTGTGAATTGGCTTCCTTTCTTTTTTAAATGTTGGAATTTAAACTCAATTAACAAATTCAACTACAGTTCAAAGAAATTCAAAACAATGATATTCTAGGAAACAAAGTGCTGCTTCACCATGGACAACAAAAGGAATGTAATTTTATTATATAAATTTTATATACCGATAGCACTATACCATTTCAGTACTAATAGTACAATTTTAAAGAATACTTGGTAACACTTTAGAACAGGGAACACATTCACTATTAAAGGGGTCATATGACGTTGCTAAAACGAACATTATTTTGTGTATTTGGTGTAATGCAATGTGTTTATGCGGTTCAAAAAACACATTATTTTCCACATACTGTACATTATTGTTGCTCCTCTATGCCCCGCCTTTCTGAAACACGCCAATTTTTACAAAGCTCATCGTTCTGAGAAGCAAGGCGTGCTCTGATTGGCTAGCTATCCAGTGCGTTGTGATTGGGCGAATACCTCAAGCGTGAGACGGAAATGTTACGCCCCTTACCGTATTGAATACCGAGAATAAAAGTCCCGCCCTCTTTCTTTGCGAATAATTTGGGCGGTGTTTTGCAAATCATCCCACACCGTGACGTAGACATGTGGGGCGTGTTTGAATGAGCCGTTTTAGGGGGGTGTGGTCGAGTCTTAACTTTTATAAAGAATATCTCTTTGGTTTTGAGACTTTAGTCTTTGCAACTTCAGGGATCTTATCTATGCACAAATGGCTTGTAACACTCCAAAGAGAAAGGAAAACTTGAAATTGCATCAAATGACCCCTTTAAAGAGTTTTCCCTCAATAAACTCCTAATTTCCTGCTTATGGCTTATCATTTATAGCTTGACTAAAATGCTCATGATTTGTTTTTTTTTTGTTTTTTTTTTTCTCTCTCTAAGACCACACAACTGTTTACACAACTAACAGGTTCTATTATTCTATTAATATATATATATATATATATATATATATATATATATATATATATTAGATAGATGCTGTTATTTTTCATTTGTTAATTATTTATTATTATTATTATCTTGTTAAAAAAGGAATCACAGTTTCTACAAAAAAATTAAAATAAAAAAAAAATGAAGCAGCACAACTGTTTTCAAAACTGTTAACAAATGCTTCTTGAGCACCAATTCAGCATTTTATTTATTTCATATTAATGATTGCTGATTTAGCATAGATAATTATTATATAATAACATAGAAAACAGTTACAGACATGTTTGATGAAACCTAATTGAATGTTTCATTGTTATTTCTAATGTCATTAGTCCGCTCATTATTCAATTATTTTCTTTTCTGGATTGTTTTGCAAAATTACTGCAGATTTCATAAACTATTAATGACTGTAGTAAACATTTTGCAGGATTGTTTTGTTCGGTTTCTCTCTAGCACAGAAAGAATGAACCAGAATATCATAATGTTCAAGAGAGAAACTCATTCTCAGAACATTCAGCTAAAATGACAGAAAAAAAAAAAAACAAAAAAAAAAACAGTGTGTCAATGTGTATTATAAGATATTAAACTACATTAAACAAAAGGTCAGAAGCCAAAAAAGTAACTTGTATGAAAACACTGTTTCAAATACACACACGCTACACTGCACTAGGAAGGAGGAAGGAAAGTTTCTGTCAAAACAAGGTATTCGGCTGATGAATGGATGACTTTGCTCAGCATTTCTCTTTCGGTGGAGAAAAAACAAATGATCTTAAGCAACTAAATCTACAGTAAATGGAGAGATTTTGCTAGCTCAGATTCCCGTTTCTGTGACTAGCCACTGTAATGTTCTCAATTGCTTCCATTGCTGCGATATAATCATTCTCTTTCTCGTTCTTTATAGATTTATGAGATGGGTTTACTATGTTATGTGACTATTATTCTTCAGGCTGGTCTATGTGCCAGAGTTCGGTTTATCTAACCCCTTCACATTTATCTCCTGTTTCCTTACCGGCCCCAACACGATGGGAAGGGCCTTCCTTTCTGTGTGTGTGTGTGTGTGTGTGTGTGTGTGTGTGTGTGTCCATTCCAGCTCAAACTGAAACCCATCATCTATATCTCTGCTAGTCTAAGATTATTGTCTTTACATGAATATTGGCATGTTAACATACACATGCTTTCTTATGACAGACTTTAAGTTGGTGTTCTACATAACAACAGATTAGTGTAAGTGAGAGCTGAAACAGGGGGAGCCTGGGGCAAGTTGTCACACTTTTTTACTCCTGTGAATATTACTCAAGAACGATTTCTGTAGGCACATACCTTAAAGTCTTGGCTAGAAATCTACTGATCATGTTACTGCACAGTAAAAAGCTCATTAAACGCATGCTGGCCTATATGGGGCAAGTTGTCGACATAGGAACATGCCATTCAATTTTTAAGTATCAAAACACATTGCTATATATATTTAGAAATGTTATATGTGACCCTGGACCACAACACCAGTCAGGGTCAATTATTATTATTATTTATTTTTTTTTTTTCCCAAACTGAGATTTATACATCTTATGAAAACTGAATAATTAATAATAATAATGGTTTGTTAGGATAGGACAATATTTGGCTGAGATACAACTATTTGAAAATCTGGAATCTGAGGGTGCAAAAATAAAAAAATAAAAATGTGGAGAAAATCACCTTTAAAGCTGTCCAAATTAAGTCCTTAGCCATGCATATTACTTCAAAACTTAAGTTTTGATATATTTATGGTAGGAAATTTACAAAATATCTTCATGGAACACGATCTTTACTTAATATCCTAATGATTTTTGGCATAAAAGAAAAAGAGATAATTTTGACCCATACAATGTATTTTTGACTATTGTTACAAAAAAACCTGTACTACTTAAGACTGGTTTTGTGGTCCAGGGTCACATATTAATGATATATTTAGAAATATATAATATACCTACAATTGACACATTCTCCTGGTGGCAAAAATTAAAAATCCATCTCTCATCACTCGCTCTCTCCCTCTCTCTCTCTCTCTGAGTCTGTAGGAGTTTGTCTTGGAGAAATTGTATCAAGACATATGATTAATGAGCAATCATTAGCATCAGTGATTTCAGCTTGTATCCTCTCAAAATGCTGCTTCACACAGGAAATGTGTGTTTTTATGAAGATAACGCATTAAAGATGAAATTAATTACTTAAAACCATGGTTGTGGGGTGTTTAGTGTAATTACAAGCGCAAAATAATTACATCATTAATAGCAAAATTGTGTTGATTTTGAACATTAAAGTGGTTGAAATTCTTGTTTGGTCCTTTTCCTCTTCCTTTAGAAAACTGGTATTTGCTCTGATCACATGACACATACTCTTTATACTGAACTCGCTAAAATAAATGTGCTATTTAAAGGGGAAATATAGTATGAATCTGATTAAATCCCATTTCCTGGCAAAAGTCATATTATTTTTGTCCTTGTCAGACACATATCAGATGACAGCTGAATTGTCAGAGGGCTGATTTTCATATAAAAGCCATTGAAACACTTTGTTTTTTATGTAAAAAGAGAGACTTTTTTTTTTTAGGTTACCAATGGCTTTCAACAACAAATTAACTCTCCAATTACTTTATGTCAGCGCAAGAATCCTTTTAATTATTATATTATATTATTATTATTATTATTATTATTATTATTATTATTATTATTATTATTATTATTATTATAAAAATGGTTACTGTGGTTGCCAGAAAGTAAAATATGGTGACAATATTTCAGGCATTAAGCCACACATTAATATTCAATGTAAATTATTAATACTCACTGTAAACCTAAAATTGATTCTATCCTCAAAAATGTGTCATTTGTACAGAACTTTAAAAAGTAAAAAAGCAGCAATATTTTGCACTAAGGTTATTTACAGGTAACCAATTAAAAGGTTTTTACCGCAGTGTACACTCTATTCCTATTAAATTAGGAACGTGTTTTAGAGTGTACCTGTGTGTGAGAATGCTGTCAAACAGTGTGGGGATCAGCACGCAGTTTCATTTCCTGGAGATGATTGATGGCTCAGACGGTGTGTGTGTGTGTGGTGGGAAGGAGTTGTCATGACGACAGCGATGTAAACAGCCCGCCGGTCCTGCCTCAAAGGAGCTGATGTGACTGAGTCAGCACATACACACACACATTTTTCTACTGATGAAAAAAAATGGGAGTTGTCTCATCTAGATTGATGTCGCCTTTAGGGTTCACAGTACCTTCAAGCACACACACACACACACACACGCACAATCTCTCTCTCTCACACACATACACACTCTCTCCTCACTGAAAAATCACCATTATGATTTAATTTCTGCACTCGGCTCAGCTCAGATTTCTAGAGGCATGTTTTCAGGTGCCACCAATGTACTAGGAACAGGAAACACAGTGAAGGAGAGTCAGAAAGCTTTAAAATATCTGCAAGTCTGCTCGAATGTGTGACCTTTAACCCTCCTGATCCTGATCGCCTAAACCCTGGCCATTAATCGTCATCAAACACACACACACAATATATACACATACAAACAAACTTCTATTAATGGCTCCAGTATATCATGAGACTGAAGTTCATGAGCAGTACTCTAGTTCTTCACTGAATTGTCAGGGGATCATTTACATTATTTATACAGGCTTCTGTACTGTACGGTAAAAACCAGACGTCATATGGCTTTACTGAGGTTGTTTACATCTTTATAAATTCTCTCAGCGTGTGTGTGTCTGAGAGAGAGAGATGGAACAGGCCATTCAACACAAGCACTCTATTTTAATTAGACGGAAAGTGACTGCCTATTCAGACAATAAATCATTATTATTTTTTTAAGGTACTGAGGAGATCAAGACACACACAGTAGGTTGACCAGAAATTAACATATCCTTCCAGGTCCAAAAAAAATGTGTATAAATAAATAAAATTAAATGAAATAGGGCTAATGCAAGGAGTACTAAGAAAAATCAAGCAATCAAGGAAAATAAGTAAAAAAAGAAGAAAAAAATGAGAGTTGCCACTGGTGGAGAAAAATAAATTAGATACTCTTTAAAAAAACTATACTACGTTTGAGAAATAAAATAAATGTAGGCAACACACTAAAGCAGAGAGGTCCAAACCAGAGCCAAAGATAATATTTGATTTGGCTGCCAGTACCATGTCATATCAGATGGGGGGTGAGGGGGATGCTATTGAAGCCTGTCTTCATTTGTAATTTATCATTTAGTTTTAACATTTTTTGGTTGTTTGTTTTATGTTTACATTTTACAAATATAGAGAATATAAGTGACTTTGATTAGAAAAATAAATATGTTTTCACATTTTATTTGATGATATAGTTGGATATAACACAGGATTTACTTAAGTCTAATTTTTTTGTCCCTTTATAGTACAAAGTTTTGGCACCTTTGGCCAAAAATAAACTTTTTGTTTAATGACATCAGTTTTTTTTTTGTTTTTTTTTTTGGTTCAGGGAGGGATTACCAAATCTTCTAAAAATATTTCCATGCAAAAGTAAAATATATAAAAATAGGGCCCTATGAAATCCGTTTTATTTTTTCCCAAATTATGATTGATTGATTGATTGATTGATTGATTGATTGATTGATTGACTGATTGATTGATTGACTGATTGATTGATTAATTGATTTCAAAATTCTGTTTTAATTTTTCTGGATTCTGTTTTTTTTTTTTTTTTTTTTTTTTAAGATTAAATTAAAAATTATTAATCAGTAAGCATATCATTGGTAAAAGAACAAAAAATAGATAAATAAATAAAAAACTTTTTATTAGTTTTATTTTCTTTTTGTTCAATGGAGGTGATCAGTTTGTGGCACTGCTGAGGTGGTATGGAAGCCCAGGTTTCTTTGACAGTGGCCTTCAGCTCATCTGCATTTTTTGGCCTCTTGTTTCTCATTTTCCTCTTTACAATACCCCATAGATTCTCTATGGGGTTCAGGTCTGGTGAGTTTGCTGGCCAGTCAAGCACACCAACACCATGGTCATTTAACCAACTTTTGGTGCTTTTGGCAGTGTGGGCAGGTTCCAAATCCTGCTGGAAAATGAAATCAGCATCTTTAAAAAGCTGGTCAGCAGAAGGAAGCATGAAGTGCTCCAAAATTTCTTGATAAACGGGTACACTGACTTTGGTTTTCAAAAAACACAATGGACCAACACCAGCAGAGGACATTGCACCCCAAATCATCACAGACTGTGGAAACTTAACACTGGACTTCAAGCAACTTGGGCTATGAGCTTCTCTACCCTTCCTCCAGACTCTAGGACCTTGTTTTCCAAATGAAATACAAAACTTGCTCTCATCTGAAAAGAGGACTTTGGACCACTGGGCAACAGTCCAGTTCTTCTTCTCCTTAGCCCAGGTAAGAAGCCTCTGACGTTGTCTGTGGTTCAGGAGTGGCTTAACAAGAGGAATACGACAACTGTAGTCAAATTCCTTGACACGTCTGTGTGTGGTGGCTCTTGATGCCTTGACCCCAGCCTCAGTCCATTCCTTGTGAAGTTCACCCAAATTCTTGAATTGATTTTGCTTGACAATCCTCATAAGGCTGCGGTTCTCTCGGTTGGTTGTGCATCTTTTTCTGCCACACTTTTTCCTTCCACTCAACTTTCTGTTAACATGCTTGGATACAGCACTCTGTGAACAGCCAGCTTCTTTGGCAATGAATGTTTGTGGCTTACCCTCCTTGTGAAGGGTGTCAATGATTGTCTTCTGGACAACTGTCAGATCAGCAGTCTTCCCCATGACTGTGTAGCCTAGTGAATCAAACTGAGAGACCATTTTGAAGGCTCAGGAAACCTTTGCAGGTGTTTTGAATTGATTAGCTGATTGGCATGTCACCATATTCTAATTTGTTGAGATAGTAAATTGGTGGGTTTTTGTTAAATGTGAGCCAAAATCATCACAGTTAAAAGAACCAAAGACTGAACTACTTCAGTCTGTGTGCATTGAATTTATTTAATACACAAGTTTCACAATTTGAGTTGAATTACTGAAATAAATGAACTTTTCCACGGCATTCTAATTTATTGAGATGCACCTGTATATACATACATACACACACACACACACACACACACACACACACATCCCGAATTCCAGATATGTTGGGACAATTTTAAAATTGAATAAAATGAAACCTAAAAGAATTTCAAATCACATGAGCCAATATTTTATTCACAATAGAACATAAATAACATAACAAATGTTTAACCTGAGAAATTTTTAATTTTTTTGCACAAAATTAGCTCATTTCAAATTTGATGCCTGCTACAGGTCTTAAAATACTTGGGACAGGGGCATGTTTACCATGGTGTAGAATCTCCTCTTCTTTTCAAAACAGTTTGAAGACGCCTGGGCATCGAGCTTATGAGTTTCTGGAGTTTTGGTGTTGGGATTTGGTCCCATTCTTGCCTGATATAGGTTTCAGGTTTACAGCTGCTGAAGAGTTCATGGTCATCTTTGACTTTTTTTTCGTTTAATTATGCGCCAAATGTTCTCTATAGGTGAAAGATCTGGACTGTAGGCAGGCCAATTCAGCACCCGGACTCTTCTGTTACGAAGCCATGCTGTTGTAATATCTGCAGTATGTGGTTTTCCATTGTCCTGCTGAAATACACGTCATCTGAAGCGGAGCATATGTTGCCCTAAAACCTTTATATACCTTTCAGCAATCATAGTGCCTTCCAAAACATGCAAGCTGCCCATACCGTATGCACTTATGCACCTCCATACCATCAGAGATGCTGGCTTTTTAACTGAACGCTGATGACACGCTGGAAGGTCTCCCTCCTCTTTAGCCCGGAGGACACGGCGTCCGTAATTTCCAACAAGAATGTCAAATTTGGATTCGTCTTACCATAGAACACTTTTCCACTTTGAAACAGTCCATTTTAAATGACCCTTGACCCACAGGACACGACGGCGCTTCTGGACCATGTTCACATATGACTTCCTTTTTGCATGATAGAGCTTTAGTTGGCATCTGCAGATGGCACGACGGATTGTGTTTACCAACAATGTTTTCTGGAAGTATTCCTGGGCCCATTTAGTAATGTCAATGACAGAATCATGCCGATGAGTGATGCAGTGTTGTCTGAGGGCCTGAAGACCACGAGCATCAAACAAAGGTCTTCGGCCTTGTCCCTTACGAACAGAGATTTCTCCAGTTTCTCTGAAACTTTTGATGATGTTATGCACTGTAGATGATGAGATTTACAAAGCCTTTGCAATTTGACGTTGAGGAACGTTGTTTTTTAAAGTATTCCACAATCTTTTCATGTACTCTTTCGCAGATTGGATAGCCTCTGCCCATCTTTACTTCTGAGAGACTCTGCCTCTCTAAGACATCCATTTTATGTTACAGACCTGATGTCAATTAACTTAATTAGTTGCTAGATGTTCCCCCAGCTGAATCTTTTCAAAATGTCTTGCTTTTTCAGCCCTTTGTTGCCCCCATGCCAACTTTTTTGAGACCAGTAGCAGGCATCAAATTTGAAATGAGCTCATTCAGTGGATAAAAGTGTAAAATTTCTCAGTTTAAACATTTGCTATGTTATCTATGTTCTATTGTGAATAAAATATTGGCTCATGTGATTTGAAAATCTTTTAGTTTTCATTTTATTCAAATTTTTAAAAAAAACGTACCAACATTCCTGGAATTCGGGTTGTATATCAAAAAGCATGTCTAAATGATTGAAATAATGAAATTTACAAAATGTATTGCACAATGTAATTTTCTGGATTCCATTTTAATGATTTAAATTTTAATAATCAAAAGCATCTCTAACTAATTGATTTTATAAAAAAAAAAAAAAAAAAATAATAATAATTTATATTCAGAAATAGTATGTTGTGTATTTAAATTTTTTTCTGGTAAACATTCCTCTAAAAATAATGTTTTTATAATAATTATTTTAATAATACATTTATTAGTAGTAGTAGTAGTAGTAGTAGTAGTAGTATCATTACATTAAGTAATATATTTCTGTCAAGGTTTCTTCA
The DNA here is from genome assembly GCA_039654775.1 of Spinibarbus caldwelli. Taxonomy (NCBI): domain Eukaryota; kingdom Metazoa; phylum Chordata; class Actinopteri; order Cypriniformes; family Cyprinidae; genus Spinibarbus; species Spinibarbus caldwelli. The sequence goes on along the minus strand of CM077233.1, from coordinate 19,025,711 downwards.
AGTTAAACCAAACTTTTATTTTGATGGGTTGCTGTGAAGACCTGTAAAGTTTCAGTTTTTTCCTCAAAAGATGCTCTTAATATGCTCATGAAGTGACTCTCAGAGCAGTTCTAGAGATTATGTTCATGTGTTCATGTACTCATTTATTGAGAAGGCAGAGGCTGAAAACACTGCAAGCATCACACGAGCTTCAGTATGTGTGTAGTAAACGAAACTGCGTATCTGTGCCATTCATTCACAGAGTCATGCAGAAAGTGCAGGATTCATATTTAAATTGTATTTTTGCGGCTTAATATTCACAGACACTAATCCATATTGCATTTTGATTTAATTATACTGACCTACTTTTGCTTTATTATCCAAAATTTGGCAAATTCCATGACATTTCGCGTTATACAGTAAATTCCATTTTTATGACTGGATTTCATCTGCGTTTTCCGCATTGCAGAAATAATAGGGCCCTATAAAAAGTGCGATGGCATGACTGGCATCAACGCAATCCAACGCTCTCCATTGATTTTGCATTGCGGGAAGATGCATTATAAATGTCTTTACTATCACTTTTGATAAATTTAATGTATCTTTGTTGAACAAAAGTATATAAATATATATATATATATATATATATATATATATATATATATATATATATAAATAAATAAATAAATAAAAAAAAAATAAAAAATATATATATATATATATATATATATATATATATATATATATATATATATATATATATATATATATATATATATATATAAATAAATAAATAAACAAATCCAAACTTTTGAATGGTAGTGTTTAAGAAAATATAGCTTATTAAGTAAAACATAATTTACTTGGTAAACAAAAGTAGAAATCATGGATTTAAAAAAAAAAGATAGTAAGTTATGGTAAAATACGAGTACATTTAAAAATTTGTTAAGTTCTTCTTTGTTTTAGTTGTAACACTCAACATAGAGAAAAAAAAAAATCTTTCTTCATTCATTAATTCAGGCCTACTGTTGTCAACATTGTTATGCCCTTATTACTAGTTTGAAATGATAATGCATAAATAATAATTTTACCATAGAAATAGGCACTATGCTAGATGATTGTCACAATAATAGTTTAAATCAGCACTAGAACATCTCTCATTTCAGAAGCACCCTCAGTGAGTTGGCTATTGTCTGATATGATAAAAGACAAGCTTTCTATCTGCGTCATCAATGATAAACACAAAACACTATGTGGCTTCATTCTTTAAAATACAGTCTAAGTGTGTTTCAGACATATCAACAAAAAGCTATGAAATGTGCACGAAATTTGCTAAATCTAAAACACAAAAACAAATGACAGCTTTTGGAGGGATGCAGTTTGGGTTAGACCGTAGAAATTAAATTGAGCTTAAGAACAATAGAAACCGCTGGGATGTGCTTCAGATAGATAAAAAGTGTGTGTGCAGGCTCTACTAGAGTTCACAGAGATCTGCCTTTGTCCTCTGAAACCACTGCAAAAGTTGGAGGAATGGAGAAGCAACGTGATCCTTTCAGACTGATTGCACCCAGTGTGTTTGATCCAGAGACAACTGCTGTGATCTCTGTCCTCGTATGCCAGCTGCTGCCCACCTACCAAGATGAGCTGCTCTATGAGCCTTTAAAGGGATAGTTCATCTCAAAAAGAATATTTTGTAGTCATTTACCCATCCTTGTGTTGTTCAAACCTGTATTATTTGATTATTGAACATTCTAAAAGAAGCAGTAGATATTAGACGGGATGCACACTTGTTCATACAAGGATGGTGATTTATTGTTATAAAAAGTATTATAAAAGTGTTATAAACATCTGTGCCACTCTTCTGAAGCCATATGATGGTCATAAAGTCTGGACATGAAATTAAACATGAGACAGTAATGTCCATTATTTGGAGAATGAAGGCCTGTTCTGTGTTTTTGGCACACTGGGTCAGCTCATAAAAGTGAACAGGATGCTTCCCCCTCCAAACCGACTCCATGTGTGTGTTGGTGTGGAGCCTCGAACCACAGAACAACAGGGAAACAGTTCAGAGATATACCATCATCCGGCCCACAAATCATCTGGGTGTGTTTGGAGTAGAAACCGCCCTGTCATATATCCATGCTAACAATGTGCATGTACAGAGCAAACGATGGTGACAGATTAATCGATACAGACCGACAGATATAATAAGACATCTATCATTTCTCTCTCTCTCTCTCTGTCTGCTTAAATGTGCTCTTTATAACAGACAGCTGAATTGGATCTGCGTTATGAGTCTATAATGAAATAAATATGGCACTGTCTGAAAAATCTATACGTACAAATACATCAATCAATACATCAAACAAAATCATTGACAAAATAAAAGAGAAAGGTAAATGCTGAAAATAAGATTCACATGCAGTGAACTAATGACTTCTATGATTACAGTTATTGATTTTATTTGGTTTTAATAGTTCACAGTTGCCTTTTTCCACCAAAAGCATGCTGGTGCTGAGAATGGGCATTGAGTTCACTAAATAAATACAGAAAAATTCCTTGCGCAGATGACAGGAACTTCACTTTCTCATAAAAATAAAAATAATTACACAAATATCAGCCTCTCAAATGGATCTTTCCACCTACTGAATCCCATGTCTGTGTCTCTGTGTGTGTGTGGTATGTGGAACATCAGTGTATATGGAATCTCTGATGGTTTTCCTTCACTACCCCATTTCAAATTCACCCAGCCGATCACGCCTGTCTGCACGCAACTCTGGCGCTCTTTATTAGAATTTGAATTTATTAAAGGAAAGCCCCTTGAGATGCTTCATCTCATTTTCAAGGGGGACATTTATGGAATGAAAGCAATCCTTATGCCGTTTATAACAAAGCAAACCAATCAAAAATAAACGTTTGCCACACAGAGCCCAAAGGTTTGATTAAATATCGTTGTATATCATGTGGTATTAAACAGAATTCCCATCCAAAGATGAAGCTCACACACACTTCAACACAGGGCTGCCCAATATTGGAAAAACTGGCATTGCGTTATTTTGTTATTCTGCAATACATTTTGCAAAATACAGAAATTTTAACTAGATTACTTGAATATCTCTAATTAAAATAAATAAATAAATAAATAAATAAATAATAATAATAATAATAATAATAATAATAATAATAATAATAATAATAATAATAATAATAATAATTCTATAGTCATTGGGGTGATTTTGATGGGGAATGTATCTGCATAGGAAAAAAAAATAGGGTCTTTTAGGGCTAAAATATTAATAATTAGTATGTTTTCTTTTGTGATTATTACCAAAAATGTTAAACAAAATAAGACATTTCTTGTAATAATGATATTATACTGTAAAATACAACAATTGAGTATAAAAATTTATAATTGCTTTAAAAGTAAAACTTTTATTATTATTATTATTATTGTTGTTGTTGTTGTTGTTATTATTATTATTATTATTATTATTATTATTATTATTATTATTATTATTATTCTTTTCTAATGTGAAAACATCAACTTTTTATTTGGCAGTTTTTGGCAGTATTTAGCAGTTTTCAAATAAAAACACACACAGTAAATGAATTGAGCTGCCATGAGATGTTCAACACTGTATCAAGCTGCACACATGTAAAAAAATAAATAAAACAGAGACATTCAGTAATCACTAAGCCATATCACAAAATCAAATTTATTTCAAAATATTATGCAGCCGTACTTCAACAGGTCGAAATTCCCAGACAATAGGCATGCAACACAGGAAATTAAAACTTTATTCCAAAGATAACCTTCTGACTCCAGCTTTCTTCTCCACACTATATGTTTAAAAACATGGCTCAATCACATCCCAGCCCCATTCAAAAAAATGTCATATTACGTTGCTTAACCCTATGAATTAGCAAGGTGTCCACTGACAAAGGTGTATGCAAAGTAAGGTAACTGTATCGCTTTCTCACGTTAGGATTTATCCTCCATAGACATCCAGTTGTTGTGCACGTTCTAAAAGTTCATGACCTTCATCAGCCCCATAGAATGTGGAGTACATGGAGGGGTTTACAGTAGATGTGAATGTGGTGGTCTATATATAGCAGTGGCCCATATGGCATACAGATCGCTGCTGCCAGCTGGACCCAAAGGGTGAGGAGAGAGAAATGTGGCACTACAATGTTTGATGTGGGAAACGAGGGTGGACAGTAAGGGAATACTCTGGCTGATGAAATGAGAGAGAGAGAGAGAGAGAGAGAGAGAGAGAGAGAGAGAGAGAGCGTGCCATGACAATATAGCACATTCATTTGGATTGACTGCAATATTAGGAGGTTGAGGGCACAGTCAAGTCTTCATTCTTGTAAAATAATACCGGAATCAAACAGAGATAATTAAAAGCACTGGCTGAACAAAATAATGTGTGAAAGGAAAACTTGAAAGGGCGGTGTAATTAAATTGAGATGCTGCTAAGTAGTCAGCCATAAGTTTGGCGCGGACAGAACAAAAAATTTCCTTCCAACTTGTCTCCTATGGGCAGATCGTCACTATAAGCCCAGACTCACCCAGAGAAGGGCATTATTTGATATGTGCTAAGAGACTCGAGGTCAATATTCACGCTGCCAACTGAAACGTCAAATCCAAATTGAAGTCGTGTGAAATGTTGTGTGTGTAAACAGAGAGCAGGGTGCGTTAAAACTTGATCTGAAGGAGCAAAGTCAAGTGGAAGTGAATTTAATCTGGACTCAGACCACATGGCATGACCACAGAGGCCAGAGGCTACTGTTCATGTGCTATTCATCAAAAAGCTAGAACTTTGACAGACAGCATGAATTAAACTCAATTAAATGAAGTGAAAATATCTGCCACAATACTCATAGCAAAATAAACTTTCTTCCGCAACTCACTAAAGATGTGATTTAGCAGAATGTTCATATTGCTCGTTTCCATACAATGGAGATGAATGGTGCCTACACCTTTTTGAAGATTTTTAGTGAACATTAAATTAAATTTCAGCCTGTTTCTCACACAAATTGACCGTATGACTTCAGAGGACCTCAGAAGACAGAAAATACCTCATAAGTATATTTGGACTACTGTTTTATATAACTTTTTTACAGCTTGACAGTGCCTGGCCACAATCCAGTTTTACTGTATGGAAGAGAGCAGCCTTGACATCCTGCTAAACCTCTCTTTTAATGTTCAATAAAAAAAAAAAAAAAAAAAAAAAAAAAAACACAAGTAATTTAGTTTTACAATGCCAACAGATTGAATAAATGTCAGAATTTAAATTTTTGGGTGAACTATTCTTCAATAGATTAAAAGACATTTACATTTACATTTAGTCATTTAACAGACGCTTTTATCCAAAGCAGCGTACAAATGAGGACAGAGAAACAAATAAAGAAAAAGATGGACAGATAATGAAATAACAGCAAAGATGTATCAAATTGATCACAAGTGACAGTTAAAACTTTTATAATAAAATATTTATTTTGTAAATAAATGATTGTTCGAACTTTCTATTCATCAACAAAATCTGAAAAAAAAAAATATTCATTTTGCACAAAAATATGACGCAGCACAACATGTTTCAACATTGAAAAAATAAGATTTTTTTCTTGAGCACCAAATCATCATATTAAAATGATTTCTGAAGGATCATATCACTGAAGACTGAAAAAAAAAAAAAAAAATCAGCTTTGCCATCACAGTATTAATTACATTTAAAATATTTCAAAGTAAAAAACAGCTATTTTAAATTTGTAATAAAATTTTATAATATTACCATTTTAACTGTATTCTTGATCAAATAAAAACTTCTTTTAAAAACATCTTACCGACCCCAAACTTTTGAAGGGAAATATATGTATCTGTTTTTGTTTTGTTGTTTTAGAAAAGTCCAGTTCTTTTGCTCTCAGATGGTGCAAGACCTCCTGAAGGAAAACACACACTGTATGCCAAAACCCAACTGAGCAGGAGCTGACTTTGACAAGTGTTACCTATTAAAGTTAGTTACTATGAAATATCCCATAATTAAACATAATTAACGCCTTTGGTCTGGGGAGAGGTGTGCTTGGGTTGCTCTTTCTGTCAGACTCTGGGTTTCCAGGCAGAACAGCGGTTGGCTGATTCAGTGTTTGGCGAGTTTAAAGCACGGAACTCATTGCAGCTCAATTGCTTGCAGGGTTTTTCTTAGATGGCCTCTCAGACAGTCGGCTAGCCCTCAGCTTTTAGCTCCTTAAATTATAGTGTGACAGCACATATGACACAGAGCTAGAAACACCCCACACACTCACATGCTGAGAACACATTCAATATGCATTTAAGTTTTACCAAAGATATTCTTGACAGTTAAATCATTTCATGGTATGTACCACAGTGTATGTTTAGCTGTTTGCTATTATATTTGCTGTTGTATATTGTCAAAGTAGCTTTCACGATTTAAAATATGCAGACAGACAGACAGACAGACAGACAGATAGACAGACAGACAGACAGATAGATAGATAGATAGATAGATAGATAGATAGATAGATAGATAGATAGATAGATAGATAGATAGATAGATAGATAGCATTAAAGACAGATCACACACAGACACTCACTGCATAAATGGGAGGTAATGCTCCATACAATCATAGCGATCCACTTTCTCTCATTCACAAGTTAATAACCCACAACAAATGTGTCTCCCTCTGTCTTTCTCTTTCTTTGCCATTAGGACCTCCTCTTACAAACACAGTTACAGGACTGAAGAGCCTCCTCTTAAAGCTACTGACCGAATCCTCTCCATTAGATCTCAGGGAGAGAAAAAAAAATGAACGTGTTAAATTTAATGAGATAATCTACTTCACCCCTGTTTTGGGCCATATTTCACCTCCTGATGTGAAGAGCCTCCTCTGGCAGATATTATGTCTTTTTAAATAAAATCACTGAAGCCTACGTTCACAAAAAAGGCTGGAATGACTTTTATTTGTTCTTCTGCCATGAGATGGTGTAAGTGTGTTTGATGCAGTGCTGAATATTAAAGTAATACGTCACAAGAGGTGAATTTACCACAGTTATGGGATGTTCCGAAGCACAACACATAGAAGATTTCCATCAATATAAACCACTAAGTACAATGTTAAAAGGATGGGGTCAATGAGGTTTTTGTTAAGAAATCAATTCTTTAATTTATGAAGAATACATTAAATTGATTAATAGTGACAGTAAAGATATTTACATTGTTACAAAAATATCTCTATTTCAAATAAATGCAGTACTAATGAACTTGACATTCAAAGAAAAAAAAAAAAAAATGCAGTATGGTCCCCATAAAATATTAAGCAGCACAACTGTTTTCAACATTGATAATAAGAAGAAATGTTTCTCGAGCACCAAATCAGCATATCTGAATGATTTTTGAAGGATCAAATGACACTGAAGACTGGAACAATGCTGCTGAAATAGCAAATAATGAGCTACTCTAGAAAATAGCTGTTAAAAGCTACACTATTACTGTTTTTACTGTATTTTCAAATAAATGCCTTAAAATCTAACTAAGGTTTAAAATTTACTGTTTAAAATCAAAAGAAAATCCCAGTACTTGCTCAATGCATCACTGAGAATTGTAAAAATGCACAAAGCTCTTGGTACATCCTGTTAAAGTTCACTTGTAGTAAACGAACAATTTTATATTTAAACCATAAATCATAAACACTGATCTTAATCCAGACCCCAACTGGAAATCCTTAAGTGTAGGGCATTCTCTACATGTTAACAGCATCTGTACTTCTCTACCACAAATTCATTCTTGTCCGGAGGCAAACTATCAAAGCTGGTTTTAGCCTCCCTCTAGAGAAATACATGGTCATTTTGAAGCAGATGATCAAGTGTTGGCTGTAATTTGGCCTGTCTCTTTTGATGTCCAAGAAGGGGCTGTCATTATTTTACAGGCGAAATTGGATTTGTCCCCCGATGGTCGTGTGGATAAGCACTGAGCTCATTAATGTGCTTCCAAAGGCTTTGGTAAGAAATAAAGCAATCATGGGGTAATTTCGTTAACAAACACTCATCACAGTCATCTCGTGCCCTGTCTAATAGCTCTACTGCACTGTACAAGTGTGCGGGGAAACTCTACTATAGGAGATTATGATCTGCACTCATGAAAACAGTTTTCTTTTTACATTTTATTTTACATTCATCGCTGATGGGAAAAGAGACAAACGTTTCGGCTCAAAGCCTTCCTCAGTGTGCAAAGCAATTCAATCTCTCCACCCACTTTTCAAATCACTAATTAGGTTGACGTCATCATTCATTAACCAGTGTTCAATTACTAAAATCATTAAATCATTTCCATCTAAACACCAAACAATTCCCATACACAACACAGATCACCACATACATCCCACAACATATCCATGACGAAAATAAGAATTATCTAGGATCTCATATTTATCACTATTACAGTATATAACCCTGTAGTTTAAATAGACAATCATCAGTATCTACTCTACCAACTGACTTTAAAATGTATAACAATGGAAAATTCAATTATTAAAAACATCAGAAATACATTGTCATAAACAATCATTGTTTTTCACACTGTAGATACTCAAGATTTATTATAAAGAATATTAAAGATGAATTTGACCAATTATCGTTCATTAAAGAAACACAGAAGGATCTAAGTTTATGAATCCAAAATTCTTCTCGTTTCAGTAGTTCTTTATTTATATTACCTCCTCTACGTGACCCAAAGAGTTCCTCTATTCCTATACATTTCAGTTGCTTGATATCGTGTCCCAATTCATTAAAATATCTCGCTACTGAAGAGGTTATATCTTGTCTTCATATACTAGATTTATGTTGATTAATTCGTAATTTCAACTGATGCGATATATATATATATATCTTTTGAAAGGGACATTTTAACATATAGATCGCATTACGTGTTGAACAGGTAACACAAGATGTAATTTTAAAACATTTCCGTGTTACTGGACATATAAATTCTTTACACTTCACCAAATTTTGGCATGCGGCACAATTTCTGCATGGGAAACAGCCTTGTATATAAGCAGACTTTTTTTTCTCCTTACTACATCTGAATTTACCACCATATCTGATAGATTTCGTGATCTTTTAAAAGTGACTGGTTTTAAAAAGACTGGTTTTGTGGTCCAGAGTCACATATAATAATCATGTTTAGCCAACATATTAATGTTTATCTGGTGGACAAAGTAATTTCCACTGTAAAATAAAGCAGTAACCAGTAGATGCTGTGTTTTACTGTTATTTTGCCATGGTTAAGGGGTATTTTTAGGCATGACAGAAAATGGAGCTCCTAAAATGTCATTAATTGTTTTAAATTCACAATAATGTACAATTCTATAAGCTTTTTTTCTTATTTATAAGCTTTTACAAAACAGAAGAATCTGTAAAAACATACATCTAAAATTAATAGTAGGTAAAAAAAAAAAAGCATCGTTAACTTAAAACAAAGTAAATATTCTCTAAATATTATATGTAATATTTTTCCTTTGTTTCAGTACAGTGAAAATAAAAAAAAAAATAAAAAATTAAAAAATTTGGAAAAACATTTTGCAGTAGTAATGGGTCTATATAGTATTAATGGGTCTTTATACAAAAAAAAAAAAAAAAAAAAAAATTATAGTATATTGCTGGTATTATATTTCAGGAAGGGGGCCTCTTGCAACTGGGTTCATCATTTTGGGGTCCCTGAAATCAAAATGTTTGAGATATATAGTAGATATGTAGATCCGCCATATTAATCTCAAATTCAACTAATGCGCAGAGACAAGTGTGCATATATTTTCAGTTTATAATAGCTTAACTTAGATTTTAGAGCCAGTATATTTTCCGTTTCATAAGCCATAACTTGCAATTCCTAATTCAACAATCCAACACCAGTGTAAAAAGCAGACAGACAGCCACAGGGTGGAGGTCCATCAGTTACACAGAACAGTTGCCGGTTTTAAATCAGCCATTCAGAATCCAGCAGGCCTGAACAGAGTGAAGGATTAACCAGTCAAACACAGACATAGAGGGAGGAGAGAAGGATTAGAGGAAGACACAAAGCACATGGGATTTTCCCCTTTCACCTATGACCCCACCCCGACCTCTACTTGGTCTTCTCATTGGTTTTTGACATATCTGGTCTCCAAAAAGGTATGCAAACCAATCAGACATAGCACAAAAAATAATATTCCTTTTAATGAGTTGTCTGATAAGCAGCCACAATAGGAGTATATGCACCAACAAAAAAAATGTTACAATTACAAATTAAAATAACTCTTTTAATACTTAATTTAAGAATTTAATTTATTTCTGTGATTTTGTATTTATTTATTTATTTTTTTCATTCTTGATTGCTTTTGCTACAATACTGTCAAATAAGTCAAAAGAGGAACATGAGACCAAATCTGCTACGTTGATTTCACTTTCTTGCACCTCATTCCTTCTTTCCTTTCTCACTCTGTCTCTGCTCTTAAGGGGTTGGTAAACAATCACTAACGTTCAGTTTGATTTGTTTCAGTGCTGTACTGTTTCCCCTGTAAGAGGCAGTCATTACACGTTAACCCTGACTAATCAAGCATGTTTTCTCCTGTCTACAGTGGCTAAACTGCCTCAGGAGCAAGTGTAGAGTGTGTGTTGCGTCAGAGGGAAAGATGGGGAAAGAAGACACAGAGTGAGGGGAAAAACAGTGAAATGACTTTAGCATGCTCTGTCGACTCTCTGAGACACCAGTTTCCTGTGTGTGTGCTTCTTCGACAATCACAGGTGTGTGTGCAAATCCATAAATCCTCCTATATTGAAAGATTGTTATCCTGGCAAGAACACAGTGTTAAAATGAGCAGCATATCAGGTGTGACCCAGAGAAGCACACAGCTGAACAACAGCCATCTGTAATGTCGTCGGTGCTGTTGAAGGTTATCAGACAAGAGGCACTTTATGCATCTAGCTAAGCTCAGACACATTTAACACCACTGGACACATGAGAAACAGCACTTTATCATGTTCGAAATTATTCATTAGAAAGGGAATGTGGTCCCAGACATGCAACGATATATGACTTTAATATGGGGCACTGTGTATACTGTACACACATGTTGTGCATGTGTAACTGCTGTGTGAATGTGTGGCACAGGGAAGGTCCAAAATGAACTTCTTTCTGCCACATCTGGCAGTTAAAGGTAGGGTAGGCGATTTCGGAGAGGCTAGCAATAGCATGCTAGCTTTGAAAGTATAAGATCCCATTCTCCCTGCAAATCACTCTCCAAAGCCACGTCTATAGAATAACAACACCCTCCATTCTCGGTTGGTCTGCAAAAGTGTAAAGGAACATGCTGATGACGTATCATGTCTGTGCAAAGAGAGTGGGTAAGAGGTATGCAAATACATAGGTTGACAGGCAGGTAGGACATCCTATCGTAGCCCTATATGTAGAGACTTTCAACAAGCATAACAAAAAAAAAAAAAAAAAGTTTTTGAACCAAATCACCTATCCTGCTTTTTAAAGGGATAGTTCACCCAAAAATGAAAATTCTGTCATTTATTGCCCAGAAAGGTCATAAGGACATCATTAAAATAGTCCATAAGTGTACCATATGTTGTGCCTTGTTTACAAGCAGAGGAATGTACATGCATGTGTTGTGTTACTCTCGTAATAAGTGGTGGAGACTGACCCGACAGAGAAGAAATTGTTGAATAAAGGTTTTTTGTTGTTGTTGTTGTTGTTTTTTTGTTTTTTTGCACACAAAAAGTATTGTAACAACACGAGGCTGAGTAATTAATGACAGAATTGTCATGAACTATCCCTTTAAGAGATATTTAAGATTAGAAAGAAAATGTATAACAATTATACATATATACCTCCAAATAAAGTCCACCTAGCAAATATTTTATTCACTTTCCACAGCATTTTTTATTATTATTATAACTCTGAATTTAGCACTGGTTGAGTGTTAATATTAGACCTTGAGTACAGGTTATCACTGTGGGCAGCTTGGCAGAGCACCCAAGTAAATGTATCCGCTGTGAGAGGAAGAATAAATTGGTCTGTCTTGTGTAAAGTGTTTAGTACGAATCAAACTCAGAGCTGTGTGGCCTAAAACAGTGATTTATAACCACGGCTGGGTGATGCACCAATACTACAGTTCTGTCTGATACTGGTAATCTGTCAAAAGGCCAGTATTAAAATTCTCTACAATTTTGTCAATATAAATAATAATAATAATAATAATAATAATAATTTTAAAACAGCTATTTTAATTTTTTAATTTTTTTTTTTTTTATTGTTTATTTTAAATTTAAACTGTTTTTCTCATTGTGTATTCCAAATAATCTCATTCAAACTGCAGTTGGGTTATTTTGATTAGGTTAAAAAGTAACAAAAAAAAAAAATATAGCTAACTAACAATAAAACACAATAAAAAACATGATAACATAATAAAACATGATTTTTGAAGATTGTTAAAAACGGAGTAATGTGTTTTTGCAAATGAACTCTTCATATATATATAAAGACACATTTAAATACATGCTACAGTATGCTACACACAGAATGCTACAGTATCATCAACATCAGAAGAGTTACATAAAAACAGCCAAGAAACATCCAAAAAATATGCACCAAAACATATGCATTAGCATATGAAGCCAGATAATCATTCAACAATGACCTGTTTATCACACATTCACACATTTTCCAAGAATACAAATATTATGCAGACACAGTCGACCGCCAAAAAGAACTATTATAGTGTCTCTACAAGGAGATACTCATAAAAAGCATCCTCACCACCTGTCTAAGCACAAAAGTACTCTTTAGCCCATGTCATGTCTGTCCTCTGAGTAACATCTACAGGTCAGAATCTCTCAGATACTCCCAGGAATACAGCAAACGCTTCACAGATCCACGCCGCGCTACATATGCACACGCACGATCGGCCTCATACCAGAAGGTCATTGTGACTGTAACAGTTATAATTACCACTGAGAGTAATTAGCTTTGCTCTTTCAAGGTCTCCAACCCCCTGAACACACCTTTACACTGTCAGCGGCCTGCAGTAAACGTGTGTGTGTGTGTGTGTGTGTGTGTGTGTGTGTGTGTGTGTGTGTGGCACAGGTGATGTATAATCAGCTCTCAGTGGAGGTGTGGAATATTACTGTCTGACATAATGATACCCCTGCACTGGACGACAGCACGTGAGAGAGAGAGAGAGATCATTAACTCCAACACACTTAATGAATTTGAACGATGAAGTCAACTCTTTCTTTATGGATGTATATTAGTCAAGGTGCCAAGGGCATCATTAAAAACTTTGCCTTTTTACGCTGTCTTTTCTCTGTCGACTCCCATGCTGCAATGCAGTGCTAGCCTTATCTCCTCTTGTTCCTCTTTTTCTCCTCAAAAATGTCCTTCTCTCTTTTTTCTCCTTCAGCAACTTCAGCGAGACAGAGTGGTTGTCTGTTCCTCTGTCTTTTGCGCTCTGTGTGTGTGTGTGAAGGTGATAAGGTACAGAATCAGTCTAAATGTGTCCAGAGGCTCTCCTCTCACCAGGACTGTCAGGATGAAATGAATAATCTGTTGCTAACACACACATACACACTCTAACAATACAGCAGAGAACATGGGCTTCAAACAATACACAATTTCAGTAAGACACAGGGGTCACAGACACACACAGTTTGATTGTCATGTAGAAAAGCACTGAAAGTGTGACATCTCTGAAAATAGAAAGACCCCTTAGAATCTGAGAAAATAATATTTATTTTACTTTACAAACAACAAAATGTAAAATACAAGTAAACATTTTGACGTTACTGTGTAAGATATCAAGTAACAATGTTCCAAATGTCTCCCTGAATCTGAACTTTGTTATAATATAGACAGTTTTCTATGTATTTCCTATTGAAACAGGAAGTTGGGGTGGGACATATTAAAGTGCTTGTCCTTTAGCCTATTATAAATAACTAAGGGCCAGATTTACTAACAGCTTGTGCCAGTGCAAACCATCTTTTGGCGTTAAAATAGTACTGTTAGGATTTACTAAAGATGCGCAGTGAAGAATTAGCACTGAAAAAGCGTGGACACGGTTATTTTTGCCCTTCACCTTTTTGAATATGTATTTGCAGCAGTTTCCCTTTCAGACACAAAATTTATGGGAGGAGAGTATTAAAATGAAACACAACGCAATTTACTAACATTTGCGCTCATCAAATTACTGGTATTTGCGCCATTATTTAATGCCCAAAAAAAGCATGTCTAAAGCATTTCACACTGCTCTTGGTAGATTGTGCTGGTCATTATGGAAATGATCTAGCTGTGACTGTTCTTTAATGTGTGCACTGTCAGTAAATCACCCGCAGAATTTTTCCCTCCCATCGGCGCTTTTATGAAATTACACTCTAACGCTAATTTGCCCTGTACAGTAAATTTGGCCCTAATAGTGCAACAGTCTGGGACTGTATGTAAAATCAGTCATTTTCTACACAGTGAAACTTTTAGTAAAAATGTACTGAAATTTCACAACAAACTTATATTAGCAGACTTACACATACACACAGATACTTAATTTATTTGATCTAAAATACAGTAAAATACAGCAATATTTTGAAATATTTTCACTATTTAATTTGTTCTATTTTATTGTTTTAACGTATTTTATTTGTGTGATGGAAAAGCTGAATTTTCAAGCAGTATATTTTTTTAAGGATTCTTTCGAAATGTAAAGTTCAAAAGAACAATTTATTTGAAATGGAAATATTTTGTAACATTATAAATGTCTTTATTGTCACTTTTGATCAATTTAATGCATCCTTGCTGAGAAAAAAAAAAAAATAAATAAAAAATACTTTACTGAACCCAAACATTTGAATGGTAATATATATAATTGTAAATAGATATTCACCAATTTACCAATGACCAGCTTAACACAAGGAGACAGAATGAATGAATGAATGAATGAAGCTGAAAAGTGAATACTGTAAATATTTAAATCATTTCAAATAAAATACATATGGTACTTTATACATATAATCAGTGATTTATAATGTATATTTTTACATTTTACTATCATTCCTTTTTTAGCTAGAATTTGCAGTATTTCAATGTTTGAATAGCACATTGTTTTATAAAAGATGTTAGACAGACATACTGTTGTCCTTTTTGTTTTTGTACTGTATGTATACTTATATACTTAACTTGCTTACAATCAAATGTTGTCATTCATCTTGAAGCTGGATGATTTAGTTAATTGCTTACTGTGGAAAGTAGTTCTAGTTTAGTTTACATTTTAGCCAGGATCAAACCCTGATTTGCAAACTGCTACTGTTATTTACTAAAACTTTCTGTTTGAAAAAAAGCGAACAGACATGGACTGAAACCCCAACAGTAACTCCATGAGCTCTTTAACATTCAGTTAAGTGTCTGGAGCTTTGAATATTGTGTGGCGGAAACATGCTTGACCTTCAGCTGTGCAGTTCCCTGACAAACGACTGCAGTGCATGTGTGGTATCTGCTGTTTTCAGAGAATAACCATCATTACATCATCACAATAAAGTGTCTAGTGTTTTCAATCACATGCATGTCAGCACTTTTCAAACACCACTGTTGACAAGAGCTCAGGGTTGCAATTGGCTCAAGCCAAAAATGAAAACACCTGCCACCCCTCCACAGGAACATCACAAAGTGTGTGTGTGTGTGTGTGTGGCCTCGTGTTACTCTACAGCGTTTTGTTTTACCTTGTCTCAGCACCTCAAAGCCCCCTCCCCTCAACAGCTGCATGGGATACTTTTTTGTGCCCTTTTTTTTCTAAACACGCACCACCTCAGCATCAATTTCCCATCTGTCTTTCCCATCTATTTAACACTGACGTGCACAAACACGCAAACGCATGCATTAAGGAGCAGCAAAACATGTAAGAGAGCGATTAAACGGCACGTTGCTATGCGACTCGACCTTCGGAAGAACGCCACAGAGCCGTAATGATCCACGCGACCATCTGTGACTGCCACCCTCTGCCTCACCACAACCCATTATGACATCGCTGTCTCATCTCCACGGGGACAGACGGCTTTATTAATAACTCAACACTCTTGGCAAACGTCTCTCTCTCTCTGATTCCATCATATACTGTAGGGACAGTGATTAGACTCTCAATTCCCTGGATAAACCAACTTTAGCCAGTGGAGAGACACATACATACACACACACTCAGCAGCCATTGATCGCTGGTAAGGGCTCACGGGAGGATCAATAGTGGATTTCTCAGTACAAACGTGAGTGTTAAAGGGTCAAGGCCACACACGGAATATACGGCTACGGTTAATTCTACATCACTCAGTTTCACACACGCACACCTAAACTACATACAGTATACAAATGTAAATATGTATTATATGGACACATAATTAATATAATTGTGAGTATAATTAAAATAAGTAGAATCATTCTGACACAGACCTTTAGAAAATGACAATCCCATAATTTTCTCAAAAGCATCAGGTCTCAAGTGTTTATCTGAAAGATCTCCCATCAATGGGCTTTTTCGGAAAACCATAAGCCATTCAGATCAACCAGTAGGAAAGATCTCTTTAACATCATTCTTCAAGCTGTGAGATTACAAGGAGATCAAATGGAGATTTGTTGCTTTGGACCTTTTTTCTTCAGAAAAAAGATATACAAATCAGTATTGTTTTAGTGTTATTTGTATACTTTTTTTGTTTTTTTTTAGTTTTTATTAATATTTTGAATATTGTATTAATATTAATATATTAATATTTGAAATTTTATTTTTAATTAAAATCATCATTTTAATTAAAAGTCATTTATAATATTACGATTAAGATATAATTTAACTGAATTTCAGTGTTAGTTTTAATTATATTTTTTAGTCAAGTTCTGTAACAATGTTACAAGTTATGTAACATTTAACATTTTCATTTATTTTATGTTTTTCATCTAATATTTTTCAGTTTTATTTAGTTTTTCTTTCAAATTAGCATATATTTTAAACAGTATAATCCTGTAAAGGCAAAATCTACTCATTTGAAATGACTGATTTTAGTGTTTAGTTTTTATTTAGACAATATAGTATAGAATTTTAATTTGCTAATTTATTTACCATAACAATAAAAGTAGTATTGACATATCGATATCAGGCAGAATTTCAACACCAGTGCATTCTAATCCATATTGTCTTATCTAGAGTTTCAGAAGAGATTTCAACAATGTATCAGACTTGTGCAGACTTGCCAAGACCCACTTTCTTTTTTTATACCTCTATACATTTTCTTCACTGTAAAAATGCTACTGCAATTAGTTATAACAACTTAAAATTTGTTGAGATAACTTAAATATCCAACTTAAGTAAACTAAACTAAAATTAACAGAACTTACTAAGTAAATCAGTATTTATTATTATTATTATTATTATTATTATTATTTATTAATTGTCATTATTATTTATTCTAAAATTGTCAAAACTCATCGCATAAATCTTTTTTTTTTTTTTTTTTTCCCACAGTGTTGTATTTCTACAAATGCCTCAATTGATTCATCAGCGCACAAACCTTTACAAACACACACACAGAGCCATCAACCCTCAAACGCAGGGGGCCTTCAGAAGAGGCGTCACATCACACTTTCATCTGACAGATCTCAGATCAGCCGCCTCATTCAGAGAAATCTCAGCTCTGTCCGGACTTCAGAGAGAGAGAGAGACAGAGAGAGATGGGCAGAAAAACAGCTGGGAAAGAGGAGGAAAGACAGAGGTTGAGAGGAAGCTGCACTCCTAACGAGGTGGAGGAGTTTTAATTGCAAAACTCTGTGCTTGAGGAGCCCAAAGGCTCAAAGGAAGAGAGAGGCATATAGAACACACACACACAGAGAGAGAGAGAGAGAGAGAGAGAGAGAACAAGGAAAGTGTGTCTGCATATCAAGAGAGCAATAATGTAGTCAGACTGAAGTGAATCAAATATATACAGTATATAGGCCTGGTTTCATACATAGATCTTAGATTAAGCCAAGATTAGGCCTTAGTTAAATTAGGATATTTATGTTTAAGGACATATATATTTATGGACATATAGTTTATATTACTGAATTAAATATCAGTCAAATTCTAATGGGTATTTAAATTTTGGATGGCATAGAAGTCCCTTGTTGCTTTCTCTTTCAGACAAAGTGTTCTTTCTTTCTCTCTCACACACATAACACATTCTGCATCTGCATATTGAGCTGTTGTGAGTCACACTACATTATCCACGCTGCATTAGCACGTTTGCCACATGTTAATCCACCAGTTTCTATATTCCCCCATAACTGTTAATCTAGTCATTAGTCTGTCAGTTCTCAAACTGTCATCCATATTTAACATGCACGAATCTGGCACATAAAGAGCAATTCACACATCAGTCTGTAAAATAAGACATGTCTGATGCAGAAATTGTCCAGGTGGACACTCCTGAGAGCAGTGAAGCGAAAAAAATAAAAATCATGGACCGTCAACTTCAGTCCTGCAAACAGAACGAGTGCAGCTGAAATCCGGAGGGAGCGGGACTACAGCAGATATTGGCGGGCTGCTGGCTGAGCTGAAAGTGTTGACTAAACATCTTTGAGAAATGTGTGTCAGAGCCAGATAACATATTTATTTTAATGTTTAGTACAGTAAAGGGTAGTCCAAAATATTCAGCGTTTTAAATAGCAAGAAATAAGCTGTTCACGCTGTACAGTAAAAAGTACTATTGCTTGTGATTGTCCCATTGACTGCCGTGAGGTGCAGCTAACACAGAACAGCGTACACAGTTTGTGTCCAGCGGATATTCTCCAAAATGGCGCTACAGTGACGAGGAGAAGACTAATTGTTGAATAATGTCTTTATTTTTGTTTTCTTTGCATACAAAGAGTATTCTCGTCGCTTCATAAAATTCAGATTGAACCACTGATGGCAGATGGACTATTTTGACAATGTCTTTAATAATTTTCTGGGCCTTCACAGTGTTATTTATTTGGCGGTCAATGGGACAGTCACAAGCCTCCCGGTTTTCATCCAAAATATCTTAAATTGTGTTCCGAAGACGAACAAGGCTTTTACGTGTTTGGAACGACATGGGGGTAAGTGATTAATGACAAACTTTTCATTTTGGAGTGGAGTATCCCTTTAATGTGTTTTTGATGGGGAAAAAAAAAAAAAAATCATGTAGTACATTTAAAACTTTTAATTGTAAATAGTAAAACTATTTCATATCACTAGCAAACATTTTACCTACTGCTGTTTCTGCCTGCACTGCCAAATCGGTACAACAGCCCCATCCAAAAACTCACACCATTGGCTGAGGCAGATGACACGACCGACCACTCAAACCAAAACAGAGCAAATATTTTGAAAGTGCAATTGTTGATACTGTACATCAACTGGAGACAGGAAAAATTTGCTGCTATACAAAGCTGCTATAAGTTCATATTCAGCTGCATTTGCAACATGATTTAGGCCAACATATTACACGTCAAACTCTTCCCAGAGGAGCGATATAAAACCGCATGTTTAAAAAGCTTGAGAATTAGAGGTTGAGAATAAAGATGCAACATATGGTTTAACATTTGTATAACTATCAGAATGACAAACAATTGCTCTTCTTTTTTATTTAAAGCACTTGACAATTTTATGCTTGTTCTGTCATCCATTATCCGTCTGCTCTGCCGTTCTTTTCCCCATAATTTCTCTCAGATCTGACCTTAGGTCGCGCTTCTCTCTGAAGCTCATTAAGCACAACCATTAATTATCACTCATTTTTAATTCATGCATTAATTTATTTTGGATCATTTCTGCCCACTTTTATTGCATGTGCGTCTCTTTGACCAGGATTGTGACTGTTCCACAGGAGCTCAGGGCTTCTGGGGTCACAAGCGCTCTTTGTTGTCAAACCTCTGTCTCTAGCTGCCGCAAGCTTTCAGTCACAAGCGTTCAGCATCCGTTTAGAGGTGTGTCTCTGAGTAATGAGCAGCAGAGATGATTGCGGGGTACACTGTGATTCGCATTGGTCTCTAATGGAATGAAGGAAGACACACAGGGGAAGGTTAAATTAGAGATTGGAGCACCTATGGAGTGATAAAAATGAATACAGGACACAGCTTATACGTCCACATGGACATGGTTGACAGAAGCCATTCCTTTGTGTTTTTTGAGTGGATTTAAATATCGAAGCCACTTTTAAAGTAATGTAAAACCAAACTACTAAATCAGCTATTTATAATTTGAACAATTTATCAAGGAAAAAAAAAAAAAAAACAAAAAAAAAAACAAAAAAAAAAACACAAGCTACTGTAATAGCAACATTTTAAAATTACATTCTCATATGA
>CM077233.1:18777854-19002854 GCA_039654775.1 Spinibarbus caldwelli | reverse complement strand
GTGTGTAGCAAAACTGTTAATAGTCTCAGACTCAACACTCCCAGGGACCACCCACAGTCATTCATGGATGAATATTGCACATCAAACTAGAAAGAACAGTGGCAAAGAAAGACAGCTGCTAAGAAATTGCCATTTACAATCTGACTGCAATTTCCACAAGACTGGTACAATTAGCAAAACTCAGGTCAATGCCAGTAAATCCATAATTATATTCAATAATTATATACTATTTTATCTAGCTAAATTAAAAATAAAGCACTAAACATTATTTAAAATCAATCATTATAAATGCTACAAGGGAATTTAGGCATCACATATATATTACATGACAACAAAAATAATCTTAATACAGGGAAATGAGCTGCACAATTATTGGTTGATAAATAAAAATATTGATTGATATGTTATATTGGCCAAAAACTAAAATGATACCAAAATATTAATCCCTAGCATGTAATAGTTCATATAAACCTTTCCATAAAAGCATATTTGTACAAGAATACATGCATCCACCTCATTTTGCATTTTACTTTTTTCTGTGGTTGTGCAAGACTTCTGATTCATAAGTTGCTATAGATAAATAACTAGAAGAATAACAAAGTGAAGTAAACACTAAAATGATTTGTGCTACAAACCAGTGTGTTTATAATTACGACAATACATTAAAATAATATGATAAGAAAATCCAGTCTGCAATATCAAGCAGCATAACAAGCTGTTTTGTACTGCCAAAAATACCTGAAGCGGCTGACACAGGAAGCATTGCACATTCAACTTACAAATGGCTGCACCTGCTCTTACGTTAAAAATAAGGTGCATAAGTGGGCAGTTCTTGACCAGAATGAGCTTCAATCTGGAAGAGACTTGATGCTGAAAGTCAGAAGTCTGGCTAAACAGTTTAAAACGACAAACCACAATGAACATGGCATAATCATAATCACAGAGTGCTGATGGTGATGAGTAAATGATCTCAGCTGTAAGTTATGTCAAGAGACAGGATGACGTCACTTAATTTACCAGCGTGCACGTTTGAGAACGAGACAAGCGCTCCTCCACCGCCCAGATCTTCTAAAATAACTTCCTGTATTCAGACACGTCCTCAGATGCCTCATTCTCTCTCGCTCTCGCATTCTTTCAAGCCATCTTTTCCTTCTTTCTGTCAAAAGAGGATAAATAAAGGGAAAGCAGCTGCGATAACAAGCCACATTGATCTCTCTCTGTCTAAATGTGTGTGTGTGTGTGTGTGTGTGTGTGTGTGTGATCTGATCTGATCTGATCTGATGCTTTCTAGGTTGAGTCATCGCTTTAGATATCAGTATTAATCACACACACACACATAGAGTTAAATGAATGACCTCTCACTTTTGCTTATCGGTGAGCAGGAATGCTGTCTGTATCTGTTTCTGCCTTTCCCATGCCCTGTCCCAAATAATCCTAAAAGTGTGCCACAAGCACTGAGAGAGTGTGAGTGAGTGTGAGTGATTGTGTGTGTGTGTGTGCGTGCGTGTGTGTGTGTGTGTCAAAAATCAGTAATTATTATATTTTAAGGGCTTTGTTTTGATTGGAGGCAGTGTGAAAGAATAAAAAAGCATCCTACCATGTAAAACAGCAGCTTTCAGACAAAATGAACAATTCAAACCTGAATTTACAGTTGACCAGAGTGAAAGCATTTGGAAAAAACAGGAAACTAGTTCAAAACTTATGGTGTGTCCTTATTTAGATAGTAAACGTCTGTGCATGTATATGTACAGTGCCTTGCAAAAGTATTCTTTTTTTTTTTTTTTTTGCTGCCTTATGTTAAACTCCTTTAAATTACTTTTTTTCCCACATCAATCTACACTTTGTACACCATATTGACAAAGCAAAAACAGAATTGTCACAACTTCGTAAATTTATTAAAAAAATAAAAAAAACTGAAGTACATTGCATAAGTAACCATACACTTAAAAATAAAGGTGCTTCAAAAGGTCTTCAAGCGATGCCATAGAAGAACCATCTTTGGTTCCACAAAGAACCATTCAGTCAAAGGTTTTTTAAAGAACCATCTCTTCCTTACCTTTTTACAATCTGAAGAACCTTCTTTCATCACAAAGAACCTTTTGTGAAACAGAAAGGTTCTTCGGATGTTAAAGATTCTTTATGGAACCATTTAGACAAAAAGGTTATTCTATTGCATCGTGAAGCACCTTTATTTTTAAGAGTGTACCCTTAACTAAATATATAGCTGAACCACCTTTACAGCCTCAAGCCTTTTTTGTTTGATGCCACAAGCTTTGCTCATCAGCATTTGGCAATTATCTGCCATTGTTCTCCTCACCTCTTCACCTCTCAAGCTCTGTCAGGTTGGATGGGGGCAAATGCACATTTTCAGGTTTCTCCAGAAATATTTGATTGGGTTCAAGCTCAGGCTGGGGCTGGGCCACTCAAGGACATTCACAGAGTTGTCTATAAACCACTCTTGCTGTGCATTTAGGTCCATTGTCCTGTTGGATGGTGAAGCTTCTGCCCAGTCTGAGGTTCTGAATGCTCTGGACTGGGTTTTCATTAAGGCTCAATATTTTGGTGCATTGAGGTTATCTTCTACTCTGATGAGTCCCTCAGTCCCTGCCGCTGAAAAACAGCCCCACAGCATGAGGCTGCTACCAGCACACTTTACTTTTGGGATGGTACTCTGCAGGTGATGAGCAGTGCCTGGTTTGCTTCAAACATGATGCTTGGAACTGAGGTTCATCAGACCAGAGAATCTTGTTTTTCACAGTCTGAGGGTCCTTTAGGTGCTTTTTTTTGCAAATTCTATCTGTGTTTTCATGTGTCTTAACTGAAGAGAGGATTGAGTTTTGCCACACCACCATAAAGTCCAGATCGGTGGAGTGTTGCAGTGATGTTTGTCCTTCTGTAGGTTTCTCCTATCTCCACAGATGATCATGGAGCTTAACTAGAGTGACCATCAGGTTCTTGGTCACCACACCAACCAAAGCCCTTCTCTATCAATTGGTCAGTTTGGCCAGGAGGCCAGCTCTAGGAAGAGTCCTGGTTGTTTCAAATGTCTTCCATTAAGGGTAACAGAGACTACATGCTTCTGTGAACCTTCAGTGAAGCTGAATTTTTTTCTCAAGTCTTCCCCAGATGTGTGGCTTGATGCAACCCTGTTTCTGAGCTCTACAGGCAGTTCTTTGGACCTCAGGGCTTGGTTTTTGCTCTGATATGGAATCATTTAAGTTTTTTTAAGTTTTTTTATTTTTAATAAATTTGTGAAGATGTTAAAAACATGTTTTTTGCTTTACCATTATGGTGTATAAAGTATAGATTGATGTGGAAAAATAGTAATTTAAAAGCAGTTTAACATAAGGCAGCAACATAAAATGTGAAAAAAATGAAGTGGTATGAATACTTTCGCAAGGCACTGTAGTTAGCTATCTAGTTAGCTACATATTTGTTTGTCAAGGTGGGATGATTACAGCACAGATCCTACATCTGTTCCAGTTTTCTGATCTTTCCCAGTCCTCTCATATCTCCTTTCCCTCTCTAATGAACTTTACTCTCTCATTATCACTTCTCCTCTCCATTTTGTGTGTGAGCTGGTGTCTCTCGTGTACATCTACATTTTTCCATTTATTCTCTCTGGCACTGCATTTCTTCACCATGATCAAACTCTCAGTTGTGAAAAGAAAAAGCACTTCAAAAACAGCTGTGAGAGCACGAGCCAAATCTCACACCTTCCTTCTCTCACTTCTCTCTTCATTCCCTTCACTTCTTTCTCCTGTTATTCCAGCAAAATGTGCCTGTTGTACCTGTTATAAAAAAGTGTAAAAGCCATTGTGCTAATTAAACATTGATTTTACACCATCATGAAGGTTGCCATAAAAAATGTTGGAGTTGAAATAAAGTTAAAGTTACATTTGAAAAGTTACAACAGGCAGAAAAATGCAAATGCTCATATGAACCATCAAGCTACAGTTCCCGGATGTATGAATGGATAGAGGCATTATCATGATAGAATACTATACTGTTCACTGCAGATTGCACATTTTACATTCCATTTAACTATTTTTAACAAATATTTCAGTTTTTTACAAACATGAAGCTTTTAGTCTCATGTGACGTTAATTTATGGATTAGAGTCATTTGAATTGTGGATTATTGTGATGTTTTTTTTATCAACTTTGTTTAACTCTCTTTCTGACGGCACCCATTCACTGCAGTGAATCCATTAGTGAGCAAGTGATGTAATGCTAAATTTCTCCATATCTGTTCAGAAGAAGAAACAAACTCTTCGACATGTTCATTTTTACAATATCCAGCACAATGTTTTAAACTGTGCATTTGATGACTCTATCTTGGTTTTCAGAATAAATGAATATGGTGCATACTATACATCCTGCAAATACAGATGTAGTATAGTAGTATGGCGTTTCAAAACACAGCCAGAGAGAGTGATAGAGAGAGAGAGAGAGAGAGAGAGAGAGAGAGGGTTGAAAAGCAGGTAAAAACAAACTGCGCCACTGGTGTAACAAATTTTCCAGCAGATCTAATGTGGATTTGACTCCTGCAGTGGCTCGGTAATAGCAGCAATTTTCTAGCAATGTTCCGCCTTTTATGCGTGATTAGGTTTTGTGTGGAAATTTCCCTTTTTCACACTCTATCATTTTTCCCTTTTTCATTTACCCTTTGTGGCCGATTCAGCTTTTAAGTTCCTGTTTTGATTTAATAGCTCCTGAAAGCCTCCATAACCTCACAGAGCAAAGAGCAGCTAATACTTTCTGTAACATGTGAACGTATCGAAGGGAATCATTGGCTATGTGTGAAGTTTTGTGACTGAATATCATATTTAGTGTATTTATTTATTTGCATTTATGAAAGTAGTGCTTGTATGAGATACAGTGTCTGGAGGCCGGGAACACACACTGCAGCTAAATATGAGAGTCAGGATGTGCATGTCAACAAAGCCAATAAAACATATTGTAAAATTCTATCAATAATTAAATTAATTTGTAAAATTATGCAAAACAAGAGTATATTTTCAAGAAAGTTTCAACTGTTTTGGTGCAGTTGTTTTGGACCCCACTGTGTTCCATTGTGTGAACTTAACAGTTCATCATCTTTTTCTGAAGAAAAAAAAGACATTGTTAGGGTCAGTCCTGTCTTCCTGTGTCTTGTCGTTTCCTTCCTCTTGTGCCCTTATTTGGTCTTCCTGTTCCTTTCCTCGTTTTGTGTCATTATTAGTTCATTTATCTCCAGCCATGTTTGTTTAATTATCTAGTTTAGTCTCCCCTTTTTAAGTCCTCTGCTTCCCTGCCTCTGTGTCTGCTGTTAATCGTCATTCTGATCGTCATACCTGGTCTCTGTGTCGTATGCTCCTGAATGTCATTAAAGTTTATTGTTTGATTCAACTCCTAGTCTCCTCGATCCTTGCTCCCCCGAGCAAACGTGACAGAACAGCAGACCAAAACAGAGTCAGCGGTGCTCCTCCTTCCCGTTTTGTTTTTTCCCGTTTTTGAGAAGTTTTATTTTGTTCCTGGATTTTCCCTCTCCCCGCTACGATGGAGGTCGCCGCCCGCTTCATCGCCCTTGCCCGCCGCGATCTCCCTTTTGTGGAGTATTCGCGGGACTTCTGCGAGCTCGCCGTGGCGATGGCGTTAGACGACGCTACCATCCTCTCGCTGTTCTGGCACGGGGCCAATTTCCATCGCCCCGTGGACCTCCCAGACACCAAAGGACTGTGCTGGAGGGAAGGGATCCTCCAGTGTCTGGAGAGTGTCCTGCCCCGAGCCAGAACCTCTCCCAAGCCCGCCGCCGTTCGCGGCCGAGAGTATGGTAAGCCATGCGGCCGTTAAAGTCTCCGCGCTTCCAGAGCGTCCCCCAGTGCCTGCGCCACGAAGACGCCTCCCTATGTCAGTGCTTCCAGAGTGCCCCCAAGTGTCCGCGCCTCCAGAGCCCACTCCTCGGCAGCGCCCTCCTGTGCCAGCCCCACGTAAGCGCACTTCCGTTCCCGAGTCGAGCCCAGTGAGGGCTCCTGCTCCCCAGTCCAGCCCAGTGAGGGCTCTAGTCCCCGAGTTCAGGCCCGGAAGCTCCCCCAAGTATTTTTTGGGGGGGGGTAGAATGGCTGTTGCTGGAGAGATGGGGGTGGGGGCCACGGCCTCGAAGGCGGCACTGCCATGGCCTCCCGAGCTCTCTGATCCGCCCTGGCCTCCCGAGCACCCTGCACCGCCATGGCCTCCCGAGCACCCTGCTCCGCCATGGGTCCCGGAAC
The DNA here is from genome assembly GCA_039654775.1 of Spinibarbus caldwelli. Classification (NCBI taxonomy): domain Eukaryota; kingdom Metazoa; phylum Chordata; class Actinopteri; order Cypriniformes; family Cyprinidae; genus Spinibarbus; species Spinibarbus caldwelli. Next base: position 18,996,604 of record CM077233.1, on the reverse strand, counting down.
AGGCGCCGCCCTGGAGGCCTTCCATCCACGAACTCTGCCCCTAGAGGCCTCCAGAGCGCCCACCCCACCTCCCCGTTGGATGTTGTACGGTGCGGGATGCACCGTTAGGGAGGGAGGGAGGGAGGGAGGGAGGGAGGGAGGGAGGGGGAGTAAATGTCAGTCCTGTCTTCCTGTGTCTTGTCGTTCCCATCCTCTTGTGCCCTTTTTTTGGTCTTCCTGTTCCTTTCCTCGTTTTGTCACTTATTAGTTCATTTATCTCCAGCCGTGTTTAATTTATCTAGTTTAGTCTCCCCTTTTTAAGTCCTCTGCTTCCCTGCCTCTGTGTCTGCTGTTAATCGTCATTCTGATCGCCATACCAGGTATCTGTGTCGTATGCTCCTGGATGTCATTAAAGTTTGTTTGATTCAACTCCTCGTCTCCTTGCTCCCCCGAGCAAACATGACAGTTAGCTGTGATTATTTAGCTCATTTTAACTGCTCAATGCCTTGAAGGAAATTAATTAATTCATACCTGATTCCACAAATATTTAGTTTTTACCCAGAAAGTTCCATAATAAAGAGTCTTTGGTTATCTTACCATAAATAAATGAAAACACTGCAATCAGAGAGAGTCCTATCTGGATGGGATTGGTTTTCTCAGAAGTCTCCTAAATTAGCCAAAAAACAGTAGGTGATTAGTTTCAGAATTTTCACAGAGGATGCGTGAGAAATTTACAAACCCATTTGATTTGGTTGGGATTAAAATCACAAAATACATCTGTGAAATGCTAATTGACCTGCTCTCATCAGCGAAAACTAGTCCCATCTGAATCCAGCTTTGCAGGTAAAAAAAAAAAAAAAAAAAATTCCTCGACAACCAGAAGAAAAACAAAATGCTAGGTTCAACTATTGCCACTGTATGTCACTGGCTGACAAGTCACAAAATGCTATATTGTTATACTGTAGTTAACACTACACACTGAACTTACTGCATAATTGTAAATAAATAACAGTGAAACGAAGTGCCTAACCTTCAGAAAATGTTAACAGTCGACTTCAGGAGGCCGATCTACATAATATATTACCTGCTTAATTTTTATTTTATATACAACTGTAAGACAAATATAGTTAGAAACCTGCTTTGTAGTGCTCTAAAAAAATTATCAAATGTAATAAAAAAATCAATCAATAAAATAAATTTTCAGTAAACATTCAGGATTCATTCCCGCAGCTTTGTACATTGCCTCAGACGTGTAGGAGGTCATTTTAAAGAAGTACGTTATAAGCTTTCTACACGAGTTTTCCTTTGAAAACGAATCTTTAGGATCAAGAAGAGCCAGTGTGGTGGTCTGTGAGTGATGTGTGGTCCTGTCAGGCCGCTGAGGGGCTCAGACACACTAAAAAGAAGCCAGCTGAGCGCTTTGAGAAGTAGGAGCTCGCTCTCCCTCTGTATTGCCTTCATCACTAATTCCATATTCCTCTGGTGTCCCTGATGTTGAGAAGAAACAGATGTCTGTACGTCCTCTGCCCTGTGAAGTCTCCGTTAAAAACATCACGATCGGTCTCTCTAGTCTTGGCGGCCCTCTTGAGTGTTTGTTTGTGCTCTGATCGCAGCTAATGAAGTTATGGCAATTACTGGACTTCTCTGTCGGTTGGTCTCTGAAGAGTTCAGTCAATCACAAGAGTGCATGCAGTCAAACTGACCATATGCTCAGATGCCCTGTGTGTGTGTGTGTGTGTGTGTGTGTGTGTGTGTGTGTGTGTGTGGACGCTGGGTGTTTGGGGTGTAATGGTGTGTGCGAGACCCCTGCAACAGCCCATTAGACACACTAAATGAGTTAATGTAATGTGCACACGCGCTCACACTGCCTGTAACTCAAACGCTCTCCACTCGAGTCTGAGTCAAGCCTTAAACACTCTTCATCAAGAGGTTTAAATATCCGTTCATTAAGAGTGTATATTTTCAAAAGCACACTCACTCGAGTGCTCACTGTCCAGTAATACCAACGTGTTTACCTGTGAACGATGGCTAATTATGACCATGAAAGAGATGCTGGTATACCCACACTTGTCTGTATGTACAAACTAATTACCATGCATTGTTAAGTTAAGACTGTTAAGTACAGCCGTGTTTCTTATTTGTTACCATGTACATACACTTCAGGTAAGTACCTTGTGTTACCACTCATTTGCCTGTAGGTACAATATATTTACCATGTATGTACCAGGGAAGTACACGTACTGTAAAATAAAGTGCTACCCTTAAAATTGCTTATATAAACACATATCATCATTCTGAGAATAAGCATCATATTTCATGTTAATTACAAAGAGATTAGTTGTAAAGTATGGTCTAATAACAGAAGAATCTATTATTCTTACTTAATAACTGACTATGTAACACTATGTAAACAGCTAGTATCAATTTAGCAGTTATGCTTGAAGGATCTACAACCCACAAGTAAATAATGAAATCATATTGTTTAATATGTGGTAGGTACATTGCACAGATCATGGAAAATAAAATAAAATAAAATAAAATAATATGAAATAAAATAAAATAAAAATAGTTTATCTATCTTAAAATGATTTTAATTAAAAAATAGAAATAAGCATTTTTTTTAAAGAAATAAAGAAATGACCACTATAAAATAAAATAAACTATAATAAAATAAAAATTAATTCAATTAAAAAAATCAATTAAAAATAAGGTTAAAATACCACCAAATAAACCACTAAATAAAAGCCAACATTAAGCAGTCAAATTAAATATAAATTAAATATAATTAAATACAAATTAATTTAAATTAAATATATATTTTTTATCATTTTTCTTATAATAACTTTGGTAAAAGGATTGAATGGTTGAGTTTGGAATTCAGTAAAAATCCCAATACATTCAGTATTCAACTGATGTCAAAATGAGAAGGTTTATAGCCTACCCCTGTGGTGGGACATGCCAAAATAATAAATAATTGTGTTAGATAACAGTTTATCAGTTTATGTAATAGTTATGAGAACAAAGCATCATTGTGCCCTGTCTGTCTGTCTATCTATCTGATATTATTTGGGAAGTAAGTGAATACAGGAATCACTCTCATAAAGGATGGAAAAATAAATAAATAAATAAATAAAATAAAAATAAAAACTCATGCGACACCAAAGTATACTCTATAATGGAAAGTGTCTGTAATACTTTTTTAGTCAAGTTAAACTGATTTATGGATGTAATTCAGACTGTAAATAAAAGAAATCAAAATATAATATGCACAATGTTTTGAGTGCTAAACAGTTCAGAGAACAAGCAGTCTAAATGTTCTCCAGCTAAAAATGTGAGCTGGCAAAGAGAAGGAGAGAGAGAAGAGTGGTGTTTTCACTGCGGTGGGATAATGTCTTCCAGATCTCCCTGAGGAATAATTGCCCCCAAATATGTCTGTATAGGACTGCGGACCAAAGGAAGCATCCAAATCATTTTGAAGTCAAGATCTGAAGGATTTCCAAGCATTAATGAGAGATTAACATGAGAGTGTGCTCTAAAATCAAGAGCACTTGACTTTATCAGTGATGGTTTGAATCTACAACTAGAATGCAGAATTAACATCTGGCTCAGTAATACAGTAATACATGTTACATCATTCCCAATAAACATACTCTTAAGGAAAAATTGTAGAACCATACAAAATGCCTACAATAACGACAGAGCCAAGTACATTTTTTGGTTTGCTCATGTAGAACAGCTGTTAAGATCGCAAGCCATATTCTTGGTTGCTTGTTAAATTAAATGAGATTTTGTGAGATGAGTTCTCACAAGTGCGCCCCTAAGAGTAAGACACTTAAGCCCAGAAATGGCCCCAGCTCTCTCTTTACTGTGTGTAAAATTGAATAAAAGCGGCACCTGATAACACTTTAAAATTCCTGCAACAGTAGAGCAAAATCATGAGTTTGATTGCCAGGGAATGCATGAACTGATTGACTGATAAAATATATCTCCTTTTGGGTAGAAACCATCTGTCAAATGCATACATGTACTGGTCATTGTAAAATCATGTTCATCAATAATAATAATAACAACAATAATAGAAAGTTAAGCTAAACAAGAAAGAATGTAAATTACCATGTTCAAAATAAATAATATTCCCAAAAAATATTTCCAAAAAAAAAACATCTTTAGTTATGGCTGGTAAATATGTATTTTTGTTTTGGTCCACAACTTAATGTGTACTGCAATATTGCCTTCAAAATAGCAACCCTAACTCACTTAAAAGACACTAATCAACACGTCTTGATGAAAGAGTGTTGGGTTCATCTTTTTCAGTTCCACCTCATTTAAAGCAGAAAGCCAGGGTGAGAGGGCAATGAAAAACCACATATAAAAATCAACACCAACCTTCTGCTCTTCAGCTTTGCGGAGAGGCCATATTAAAAGAGCTGATATTTAAATGGGAGTGGAAAGTCACTCTAGGAATATAAGCAGCCGTCAGTTTAATTACCGTGGTATTTTCTCTGATGATCTGACATTCTTTGCCGACCGGAACGACTGAAAACCCCTGGCGTGAGGAACAGATCTGGACTGTGTTACCACAGACGTTTCTGACACAGTCACGTCAGATGATGTCATGTCTGAGGGAAGTGAGGAGATGGTTATGGTCATTAGTATGCTAATGATATGGATTAGATTAGACCTTCATTAGGAATTGTGCTTCACCAAGGTCAAACTTTAGATGCCATGAAGCTTAAGACATTAGCAGATTTTTAATTAAAAAGTTATATTCATTTTTTTTAAAATGACAACACCTTGTTATTATTATTATTATTATTATTATTATTATTATTATTATATTCACAATTATTATTATTATTATATTCACAATTATTATTATTATTATTATTATTATTATTATTATTATTATTATTATTATTATATTTACAATTATTATTATTTATTATTATACATAATAATAATAATAATAATAATAATAAAAAGTTTAATGTTGACACATATGAAAATCAGTGGTAATATACTTTGCTCTATATAGCATTGTACCAAATGATTACTATATTTACTTCAAAAATGCTATAAAATGCCCAAAATTTACCATGATACTGTCAGGCTGGTGTTCCATGTGTCTTGTGTTTCCTTCCCTCATGTATGCCCATATTTGGTTTGGTTCCTGTTCCTGTCTTTATTGTTTCATTATTAGTTAATTCCTCCTCACCTGTTTCAGTTCTCCCTGATTACTTTGTGTATTTATAGTGTGTTTTGCCCGTTGTTTCCTGTCCGGTATTAACGTCGATGTCGTGTTCCTGTGTGTCCCTGCCTGTCCTGTGTTCCCTAGAGTTTTGAGTTTGATTTATTAAAGACAGTTTATGTTAGGTTTGTCCTCATCTCTGCTTTCCTTCGTTTGCCATAGAGCCGAACCGTGACAGATACATGCCCCAAAACATGACACTGCAACCCATTAGCTAATATATGTATATATCTATCTATATATAATATAATGGCATCATAGTAATGTCATGTTTTTAGCCTGTTAATTTTGTGAAGATAAGCCTTATATATTTTTTATTAAAAACATGACATCACTATGATGCATCACTCTAAATAAATAAATAAATATTTACTTGCCTTTTACTTTACATTATTTCACAAAGTTAGCAGCTGTAAATAACAGAAAAATAGATGTTTATCTGTATTTTCCATGATAACGAAAGCAGTTATTCATCAGATGATTATGAAGGCAATATACACACACTGTACAGATGTGTAATCGAGCACATTTCCATCCAACATTTTAAAGAGTAAATTCAGCTGTGCACTCATGTAGTGATGTCCAGTCCCAGTAAAGCATGTCAGATCACAGCAGTCTGCTGTATTCTCTCTAACCACACACTAAGATCCAGCCTGCAAGAATGGGAAATGTGTGGTTCAAATTCCTTTCAGCTTTGAATATTTGGTCATGTTTGTGCCATTACCTGATTTGCGCAATTCCATCAGTGAACCAATTAATCAAAAAACCAAGACAGCACATGCAAATAAACAACGCTATTGCCGTGTGCAATTTACTCTTTGTGAATTCCCCACTCTTTGTCACTTTGAAGAGGCTCGAGTCAGCCTAAGATTCTGGTTTGCTGATGAATAATCTGTCACATCACTAACTTTATTATACAAATATTTGAGACAGTAGCCTAAACAATAACTTGAGTCTGTCTTTCACAAACACCTGATCACAATCAAAAAGTGTTTAAATACCACGCTATTGATCAAACGTTTGATCATTTGTATTTGGTCAAACAGAACCATTTGTAAACACGTATGGAGTCGCCATAGAAGTGTGTACGGTTTGGAAGTGCTCATTCGAGTTGGACCACAATCATATCAGTTATAGATTTCATTCTCAAACAATACGTCCCTCGCCCTGTCCACAGTCTATCCCTCAGGAAACGAGATACGCCTCACACCGAGCTGATTTACATTCATAGAATCTCTTTTCGATTCAACAGTCAGCATATTTACTTAGTTCACTGCATGTACTTTGATTTTGAGATAGGTCTCTTTCGATGCCAAATCTTGGCCTGGTTTATTCCATCGCTGAAGCAATGTCTCTCACTTCTGACACAAAGTGTAAACATAACTAGTCAGAAGAAAATCTTAAAAAGCATCTTTTACTGCTTCTCCGAAAACACAGAAATGGGTTTGAATTGTTTGAATCCAAAAGATTGAACTTCTCACATGGCTGTGACCATGTTTTCATTTCTACCTGACAGTAATGCATTTGGGTTGTTCTGTGAGTCTATTGATTATTTGTTATTATTTGTCATGAACTGATAAAATGTATACCTTCAACGCAAAGTAGCTTTGGATAAACGCATCTGCCAAATGCTTACATTTAAATGTAAATGAAATGAGACACAATAGACATCGTTTTACACCGTGCAAGAGCTCTTACAAAAAAATGTACCCAATTATGAAGCTTCCAATATAATTCAATATGTAAAGCACAATGGAATAGCACTGGTTCATTTTAAAATTATTTGTAAATGACTCTCATTTTTACTCCGAATGTGGCTGAGCTGAAAAAGTGCAATTGAAATGATGTTGATACTGCACTGATACCGGCCTAAAGCCCAATTAGTTATTAATTTAAGTCAAATTAAAACTGTAATTCCAACAGCTCGCTTTCCCTTTTTTATAGATGTCATTACAAAGTCTTAAAAGACTTTCCTTGTCAGCCAGTATCAGAAAACCCAATAAATTCAGATTACAGTAATCCACTTCATATGGAAACCCAGCGCCTTTAATCTCGTAAAGTTATTCTGTGGTACTCCGTGTCATACGCCAAAGAGCTTATTAAAGACTGAGGAGTTCAGAAAGACCATGACATCTCACTTTATTATTTAAATTTTCAGGAAATTCATAAATAATGCAGGGCTTTTTTTAGCTGAGAAGGCTCAAAGGACTTGGAAATGTGTTTACCGTCGACTGTAGACACTGACTAGCATAAAAGAACGTCTAAGGATTGTCGTTTCAGAATGACAATGAAATATGAGATTTCTACATGGTTCTGATCATATTCTGCTCACAGATGTGCAAACATGACGGGTTCTGCATATCTCCGTCTGACGCCGTTTAATATCCTCAAGCACATGTGTGGAAGGCCTGTGAAGGTCATATTTTCCAAAGGTTGGTGTTCTGCGTAAAGTCAGCACAGTCTGAGAAGATGAATGGCTTGTGATGTGTATTCAAACTGTTGTAGACACTCAGTAAAAATCTGGCTGAAGTAGATGCATCATGACCTGACTGCATCAACAAACACATACAAACACACACAAACACAGTCTCTAGTTACAAGGCCTGTCCCATTTTCCTCATGTATTTTTGTTTCATTATGCAGGAGGGACTGTGTAGCAGCTCTGTATTTCTCCTCTCAATAATTTACCAGCGTTCTTCACTATCTCTCCAAAGACACTCCGCACCAGAGTCAGTTTCAATCATGCATCAGAGTAATCCAGGTCAGCCATGTGGACAGAACCTAAAAACATGTGTGTTTATTTGTCAGCTGAATTGTAGATAAATATGAGAAGTGAGTAGTATCTCATGTGACACCAGAGGCAGTATAAGCGAAGAAGACTTGTGGAAAAAGTAATAGAAATAAAGAAGTCTAATCTTCTGGTTTTATTAAGGCCAACCTGAAAAACACAGATTGTAGCCAAAAAGAAAAAAAAAATATGAAACCATGAAGGGTAAAACAAGGCTGCAAGTTCATGAATAAAAGAAAGAAAGAAAGAAAGAAAGAAAGAAAGACTCTGGAATCATTTTAATATGCTAATTTGATACTCAAGAATTTTATCATTGTTGAAAACCTGTGTTATTTAATATTTTTTTGGAAACTAAGTTTTGTTTTTTCTTCAGAATTCTTTGATGAATTTAAAAGAACAGCATTTGTTTAAAATAGAAATCTTTTGTTACATTGTAAATGTCTTTAACATCAATTGTGATCAATTTAATGCATTCTTGCTGAATAAAAGTATTAATTTCTTTAAAGAAAATCTTTTGCTGACTGCATTTTTTAACTATAGCATAAACACTGATAAAATGCACAAATATATTGAGGATTCATACTGCACTACACAGATTTTTGTCCAATCAGATGCTTTTTAGAATGGAAATGTCCTACTAGCACATCATAGTTTGACACATATAAATCCTGGTTCAACAGGAAAGAAAACTGCACTTGCCAAGCAATTTAATGAAACCTCTTGAGGTCCTCATTGTCACTTCTGTGTGGGCTTATAGAAAGTTGCCTCAGGCTGAACTCTAAATCTCAAAATGTCACACACATGATTTTTATGGGAGTCAAATACATAAAGATGACATCAAACATTCAAGACAACAATGAATCGATCTCTACAGATCGCCTGGTAGTAGCTGAGTAGACCAAACTTGTCCCATGAAACAACAGAAATATTATGTTAGTCAGCAGAACTTTAATAAACCGTTATTGGCTGTGGGAGATGTTTAATTTCCATAGAGAGGTAAACCTTGTCCATTTAATGAGACACTGTCCAGCCAACACATAAACACACTAATAAAGGTAACGTCACAGCCCAGGATCGACGCCTACACGCTCACGCACATTAAAACACAAACACACACAAGAACAAAAGAAAGACGAGATGGCCATGATAGCATTTCTGTATCTGAAACTACCAGCATGATGTGAAGTCAAGAGTGGACACTTTTTTAGCGTCTGCCAAGCTAACAGCGTTTGAACACACACACACACACACACACACACGCACAGATCTTACAGCTCTAATGGACCAGGACCTGAAATATTATATTCACGGATCTCAAGTGAAGTGCTTCTGGGTCTTGACAGTACATTGCTAATGCTGCTGTCACATGCGACAGCACTTGAACTTTGCTATGCCAGCGTTTGCCGAATTCTCTGGTAAGGTTAGCTCAGTTCATTTAACAGGACGCTAACGTGCGCACTGATAGACTGCCGTTGAAAATTCACTCAACCCTAGATTGTTCAAAAACTGCAATACTTCGAAATATTAATAGAACCAATTTGTAGGCGGCAAGATTAGAAAGAAATAGTTTAGTAACAACAAATAATTTACAATGATAATTAAAAAGCTTGATAATTGTCAAAAAACTGTTACAGCACTATATATAAAAAGAAAGAAACAATGAGATTAAGTGATGAACAAGGCATAAGTGGGAGTGTGTGGATGTTCGTGTCACTGTTAGTTAAGCATTAATTATAATACGCTCACTAGCGCTCAAGGTTTAAGTCACATAACGGTGAATGAGTGGCTCTGTAATAGACTGCATGGCTCCTTCAGAGTGCACACATTCTTGGCTGCAGAGAGAGTGGGAGTTTTATCATCTAAAAGAGCAAAAGTTGTTGAATGAAAAACACTTGAGATCAGAGGCTGGTTGGACTGAAAGCTGCGGTCAGGACTCTCTGATAGATTTGATGCCTCATAAAGCAGCTCTCTGGCCTTGACAATGTGAGAGCAGTACCAGTTCTCTCTCTCTCTCTCTCTCTCATGGACACACAGAGACATTGTGCATGACTGCATGTGCTGAAAAATGACAATATGCTTAAAGCTGAAGAATTCAAAAACACATGATCGCTCACTCTCACTCTCTCTCTCTCTCACTATACTATGCGGTACTGCCCAGATATAAACCACACGTTTAGTGCCAAATCAGTGCAAAATACTTATAATAACAATAGTGCAATGAAGTAAACATGTATTTATAAATAAAATAAAATAAAACATATACTTTTACTTCCCTTTACTGTCCATTACTGGCAAGATATAAACTATACATTTGCAATGCCAAATTAGAGCAAAACAAGAAAGTTAACAATAGTGCAAAGGAGTAAAACATGCATTATTAATACCAAACAAAATTAAAAACATAAAATAAAAGGATAATTTCCCCTTCCAGCAACCTGTCACTCACATACTGTAAAATCACAGCAACTGGCAAATGACAACTATCCAATCAAATCCCCATGGACAAAATTAAGTCTTTTCATTTCTTTTCTAGAAGCCATTTTACTTTGACATGTCACTATAGGTGAGAAAACAATAAATTTCCATTTCATGCTGACTTTAAACATAACTTTAGGTAAAGGTAAAATTAATCAGTTAAGTTATTTAAAGGAATAGAGATAAGAACATACATATATTTTCTCTCTCCCACTTCTGATGCTTTGTCGGGCTCTTCTATGTTCTCTTTTATTTGATCGCTCCTCCACTCTACAAATGTTTAATCTATCATCTTTTGGTTGCTTCCATTTTCCCCCATTGATCCTGAACTAACACAGGAACACTTCAAGCATACAGGGACAGAAATGAGGTCGTGTGTCTGTGTTAAAAATCAAAGATGATGTACTTTATCATGCAGTATTCATGAAAGCTGACTGAGCTTTGATGAATAAAATTGATGTAGAGGATATACTGACTTACACATGTGTGCGTGTGTGTGTGTGTGTGTGTCTATGTGTGTGTGAGAGAGAGAGGAGGTCAAGACCCTGACAGGTCTCCTCATGTGCGTTCTGTACATGAACTTCTTTGCCAGATGTGCTTTTGACCTTCCTTTCAAATGTTAATGCATAACTAGAAAACCCTCAGGCTTGAACACACACACACACACATAATTGTCTGTCTTAACATGTAGACTCAAAGACCATTCACTTGGAATTAAGGGCTACATACATAAAGGAATGATGTGTGGTTCATCATGTTTTAGAATTGATGACGACATGGTCAGGAATTCAACATGCATGCATTATCACATACTTTTTTCTTCCAACTTCCTTCTAAAACCATTAAACCTCAATACTGAACACCAAACCGCAATTCCTCAGGGAGACGGGCCTTCCTGTCAATGCATCAATGAACTCCAAATGTGAACTCTCACCTTATAAACATCTTATAGAGGTAAAAGGGGAAACATTTAACAACCTCATTTACTTTCACTGTAAAGCAGGAGCAGACTGAACACACACACACACACACACACACACACACACACACACTAGTAGGGTGAAGTTGCTAAATCCTAAATATAGACAGATGTCTGGGGTAATTGTGCTTCATCTGATGTCTACAGAAGGGACCTCGGCTCTCTCTCTCTCTCTCTGGGTGTCCTAATATGAGAAAAGTCCGTTTTAGGACATTCTTGAACGGAATAAAATTAAACACATGAGTCCAATCAGAGCAGAACACAAACAGTCTTCCCTATTAGTTCTCACATCATCTGAACCAAAAATCAGTTATTGAATGTTTTTTTTTTTTTCCATCTTTTCCCTGAGATCAAAATATTTTTCTTGTTCTCCCAGGAATTCACTAAACCATGTAACCTTTATGCAGTATTTTAGCACAAAAACTTGATGTTATATTTACAAACTACCTGCAGACCATGCATTTGCATTTATCAGAATAATCAGGTTTCAGTTAAGTTTAAATCTAATAAACAAATACTATTGAAAATATATTTTCTTCATGTTGCAATATACATTGAAATTCAATGAAGGTGTAATTAATAAAGTACAGTTATTTACTACTATTATTTAGAATATATTTACACATATAAAATAAAGTCAAAGTTGCCTCCATGTCCAAATAAATGGCATTATCACAGTGGGAACAATTCATTTTTCCCCTGAGTCTCTTTAAGTGTTGATGGTAGAGTATGATAATTACTCCGATCTGTGGAGGTTTTATAGCGTCATCATCAATAACGATCTCAGTAGCTCTCCCACTGGACACACAACAGCACAGAAAACACACATTAACACTTCATATGAGTTCAGATAGAAAGAACTCATAACTGTACAGCTCTAGAGACACAAAAACATTTCTGAAATATATATGAAATATATTTATAACTTATGAAATATTCTTGATTACTAAGTGCAGCTCTTTCATACATCAAAATAATAGATTTTGCCATTATTCAAAGATGTTGTTGTGAATACACATTACAAACACCAAAATGTGCCTCTAATAAATAAACTGTGCATGCTGTGCTCGATATATGATAGTAAATGTATGTTTGTAGATATATACACACATTTTCACATGCATGAATACGTGTATGCATACACTTACTCTTTACAATTAGATTTTGGTTAACATTAATCAACTACTTTCGTTAACATGAACTACCAATTAACACCACTTCTACAACATTTATCAATATTGGTCACACTTTATTTTAAGGTCCAAATCTTGCTATTAACAAACCATTAACTATGACTTTTGCCACAAAAAACTCCTAATTGACTGCTTATTAATAGTTAGTAATATAGTTCTTAAGTTTAGGATTAAGGATGTAGAATATGGTCATGCAGAATATGTGCTTTATAAGCACTAATAAACAGCCAAAATGTTAATAATAGGCATGCTAATAAGCAACTAGTTAATAATGAAAATTGGTCCCTATACTAAAGTGTTGTTGTAATATTTTCTAATTTCAGCATTTACTTATTTTTAAAATCAGTAGTTGCATTACATTACATTAATGCATTACATTAATGTACAAACGAGGAGCAATTGTATTTTTATCAACAAACAATAATAGACATGTTGCTCATTGTTAGTTCATGTAATTTAAAGCAGTAACTAATGGTAACAAGCAAGATTTTATTGCAAATTAGTGGTCCACTAGTTGGCCTCGGAAATTTCCAGGTGGGCCACAGTCTCAAAATAATTCAAATTTTGTTATATTAACATAATCTTAATTAAAATGCTACAAGCATAATAATAAACTGACTTCAACAACAATATTAAAAAAAAATAATGTATTTAAATAAATGTACAGTTTCCGTTATACAAATAAAGAAAACTGAATTGAAATTGAATTGACAGATTCTGACCTCAGACAATAAGACAAACCTGTATATCAACAGGATGTATAGTGAGGATGTCAACAGGGGAAAGTTCCAGTCTCTCCTGAGGTCCAGCCATTCAGTTTATAGGTGTGTGTACATCCATTCATGCCATCATCCATTCAGATGTGTCTTCTGAACACTCGTATCAGCACTCAACACCACTCCCTGTTTAATTAAGGTGGGACATTTAGTGTTAAAACCAATTTACAGCTTTCAGGAAAGGTGTGACAGTCACACTTCTATAACATCACAACGAGCGAAACCTTCATTTCCCACCTCGACACACACACTCTTACAGACCTCAGTTGCACTCCCTCAAAACAGAGACAAACCTCTAAAAATGTGCTAAAGAAATGCAGCGACAACTCTCATCCTCAAAATCAGCTCTATCTGTCCCTCTCCATCCTGTGGGTAAAAATAGACACTTCCTTTCCCACTTTTGCAAACCGGCACTTTTCGTCAAGGTTACCATGGCAGCCAAACTAGGGAGCTCAACTAGCTTGAAGAACACTGGGACCCCATCCTTACAACCACTGATATCATCGCCCCCGTAACCTCCAGTCGAGCAAATTTGCATGATTGTTCTTTTATTCCTTTGTAGTCGGGCTGAGAGCACTATTACGGTTATTGCGTATTGATTATGATAACCTTTGGCAGGCCTATATGATTCAAAGCCTCAGGGCCGAGTCAATCAATAGAGCATTAGGATTCTTCAGCATGCGTGACTTTGTCCAGATAGCATGTTGTAGAGCTCATAGCACAGATTGAGACATGCAGACTTGGCATGCGTTGTATAGAATGGAATATGTACCTATTTGGCGGATGAATAAACATTACGAATGTCGCATGAACGTCGAACAAGACCAGATATTTCAAACGAGAAGACGGGCGACCGGAGGTAACTCTGGATCAGGGGATGTGGTGTAATTTGTGATTACACAGTCAGTTGTGTCATCCACTCCTGAGCTCTCAGCCCCTTCTGGAGTACACGCTTACAGCATGATGAAGCACGTATCAAGGTCAGCCTGACGTGTTCTGGACGTACTCCAACGCGTCTCTAATCACCGAGGGCCAGTGGAGTGCTCCTGGAGGTGTGCTTATCAGAAAAACATTTCCGCTCTCCTTCGCTTTGTGTCTGGACATCCCTTTTCTGACAAATGTCTTTTCTCTTCTCGGCTGACTTGCTGCAATGGATTTGCTACACATGCAGCCTACACTGAGAGTAAAGTATGCCAACAATCCTGTGTGTGATTTCACAAAACACTATGGTGGTGTCATGGTATAGCTATTGTATCAGATGGTAATGGCATTATGTTTTTTGTATACTGTGGGACTGAAGGATTATGGTATGCATTTACATGGTACTCAGTGTATTTCTAAGAATTCCAAAGAACAAATCCATGGTGTAAATATGGCACCATGTCTAAAGATATTACTTTTTAACCAGGGCTGCAGCAGTAGATACTGCCATGCATTTAAGGTTTAGGCATCCAGAATATACTGCTTTTACTGTCAAGTCCCTCTCTCTCTCTTAGTTTCAAAAAGACATTGTGCTTTTATTAAAAAATGCAAAGGAAAGGAATATTCCTATCAATAATATTTCCTACAAACAAAACTCAGAAAAGTACTTTTTGTTCTTCCATCTTTTAAATAATATGTCAGGATCTGGTATCAAAGAAACTTACAAAAACAAAACCTGATTTGGTACAAACAGTACCAAACAAGCCAGAAGCAAAAAAAAAAAAAAAAAAAAAAAAAAAAAACATGTGACACTACACCGGAGCCTGTAAGATTTTTTAAATGTTTTGACTGAAAGATGACTATTAAAAAAAAACGTCTCGGTTACGTATGTAACCCTCGTTCCCTGAAGGAGGGAACAGATACGTCACGTCGGATGACCGACGAAATTGGGATCTCGCCAGAGAGACCAATCCACGTCGAGTGTAACTAAACGAGCCAATGGACATTGGCATGCGATTATTGCATCCAGCTGCCGTTGATCACAGCGTGAGTATAAGAGACAGCCGGTGCACCGCATTAATTCATGCTTCCGCTGAGGAGCCGAGCCGGTGATCCGGCAGCTCAGCGGTGGTACAGCGACTGTGGCAACGGGACGTGATGTCTCCGTTCCCTCCTTCAGGGAACGAGGGTTACATACATAACCGAGACGTTCCCCTTTCAGTTGGTCACTCCGAGTCACGTCGGATGACCGACGAAATTGGGATCCCTACCAAAGCGCCACAGGAGCTACCCCTTCCAGTGCCCTGTGTAGGCTTCCTGATCCTTCCTATAAGGCAGACGATAGGACCGGGCTCTACACAGAGAAGGTCAACTACTGGTGTTCCTTGAGCAACCCAAACAGTAGGACTAGGATAACACTGGGGAGTGTGCCCTTCCGCTTGGAAGAGGCACACTGCAGAGTCACCTCCTCCCAGAAGGGGTTAAGTGACATTTAGACATGTGAAGTAACCTCGTAGGGCCCTATTTCACATGGAAGTCTCTGAGATGGCTTAGGCTGCATCATTAGAGATGGCAGAACGTGGTCTGCCAGGGGAAACACGGCTCTAATAAGAATACCGTGGAATACACATATGGGATCCCAGCAGGGTCTCTCATATGGGCACTAGCCTCACATCAGATTTCAAGAATTCATTGGCTGAAAGGCCTGGCACTGGACGCTGCACCACATCCGGATGCCGGAGTGCTGAAGGACTCGACAGGGTTTGCCTGGTTAAGGAACTCTCTGGAGAATTAGGCTTAAGAACGTCGCAAGCCGACTCACAGCCAGGCCTCTCAGTGCCACTACCCATTTGAGGTGAGAACAGGAGGAAACCGGTTCGACACGTAGGCTATTAAACCTAGCAAACGTGTTGGGCGTCGCCCAACCTGCAGCTCTACAGATGTCTTCTAGCGAGGCACCACGAGCCAGCGCCCAGGACAATGCGACACCCCTAGTGGAGTGAGCATGCAGCCTGAGCGGGCAGGGCACACCTTGTGCTTCGTAGGCCAAGGTGATGGCATCCACTATCCAGTGGGCCATCCTCTGCTTGGAGACAGCCTTACCCTTCTGCTGTACTCCGTAACAGACAAAGAGCTGTTCTGAGGTCCTGAAGCTCTGAGTTCCATCCAACGTACTGTCACAGTGAGCGTACAGGACAGAGCAAAGCTAGGGCTGGGTCTTCCTCCTCCAGGGGCAGCACTTGCAGGTTCACCACCTGGTCCCTGAAGGGAGTGGTAGGAACCTTGGGCACATAGCCGGGCCAGGGCCTCAGTGTTGCACTGGAGTCAGCCGGCCCAAACTCAAGGCATGACTCTTCGACCGAAAATGCCTGCAGGTCCCCCACCCTCTTGATCGAGGCCAACGCAGTCAGGAGTAGGGTTTTCATAGAGAGAAACTTCAACTCAACTGACTGCAGCGGCTCAAATGGGGCAGTTTGTAGGGCTCTTAGCACCAATGCCAAATCCTAAGAGGGTAGGGAGGGAGGCCTAGAAGGATTTAACCTCCTGGCCCCCCTAAGAAACCTGACAACCAGATCGTGCTTCCCCACCGACCTCCCCTCTATGGGGTCGTGGTGGGCGGAAATAGCAGAAACATACACTTTAAGGGTGGAGGGGGACAGCCTACGCTCCAACCCTTGTTGCAAAAAGGAAAGCACGGCTCTGATCGAACATCTCCGGGGGTCCTCATGGTGAGAGGAACACCATTCGATGAACAGGTTCCACTTCATAGTCCCGTCTTGCCCCTCCTGGGGTAGGTCACCTAGAACCTCCGCGTCCTGTCCAGGGACCACACATGGAGTTTCCACAAGTCTGGACGCGGATGCCAGAGGGTGTCCCGTCTCTGAGAAAGCAGATCCTTCCTCAGAGGAATCAGCCAGGGAGGGGCTGTCGCGAGGAGCATGAGTTCCGGGAACCAGGTCCTGTTGGGCCAATATGGAGCCACTAACAGGACCTGATCCTCGTCCTCCCTGATCTTGCACAGTGTCTGTGCTAGCAGGCTCACTGGAGGGAACGCATATTTGCGCAGGCCCTGGGGCCAGCTGTGTGCCAGTGCATCTGTGCCGAGCGTTGCCTTGTACAGGGAGTAGAACCACTGGCAGTGGGTGGTTTCCGGAGATGCAAACAGGTCTAACTGAACAACTCCGAACCGACTCCAAATCAGCTGAACCGCCTGGGGATGGAGTCTCCACGCCCCAGGAAGTGCCGCTCGAGACAGCTCGGCGGCCGCCTGATTGAACACTCCTGGGATTTGGATGGCACGAAGGGACCTCAGATGCTTCTGACTCCAGAGAAGGAGGTGGCGGGCGAGTTGTGACATGTGATGGGAGCGTAAACCGCCTTGCCGGTTGATATGCAACGATCGCAGTGTTGTCCGTACGGACCAGAACGTCCTTGCCCTGAAGGCGGCCTCTGAGGCGGTTCAAGGCAAGGCGTACTGCCAGCAGCTCGAAGCAATTTATATGCCAACGCAGTTGGGGACCCGTCCATACACCTGACACTGCGTGCCCATTGTACGTAGCTCCCCAGCCGGTGGCCGAGGCATCCGTGAATACCACAGCATGCCTGGATACCTGCTCCAGGGGCACTCCTGCCCGAAGGAATGAGGGATCTGACCACGGGCTGAAGGTCTTGTGGCAGGCCGGTGTAATCTGAACCTGTTACCGCGTTTCCACGCCCACCTCGCGATTCGGCCATGAAGCCAGTGCTGAAGTGGTCTCATATGGAGCAGACCGAGCGGAACTATTGCCGCAGCTGCAGCCATATGCCCCAGGAGCCTCTGAAAGAGTTTCAGTGGGACCGCTGTCCTGCCTGATAAAGTCTTGAGGCAGTTCAGCACAGACTGAGCACGTTCCTGGGTGAGGCATTGGCACGAGTTTGTTCTTTTCCCAATTGACCCGAAGGCCCAACTGGCTGAGGTGCCTGAGCACCAGGTCCCTGTGTGTGCACAGCTGCTCTCGAGACTGTGCGAGTATGAGCCAGTCGTCGAGGTAGTTGAGGATGCGCACGCCCCGTTCTCTCAGGGGAACAAGGGCTGCCTCTGCGACTTTGGTGAAGACGCGAGGCGAAAGGGACAGCCCGAAGGGCAGGACCTTGTACTGATATGCCCGACCCTAGAACGTGAATCGCAGGAATGGCCTGTGTCGCGGGAGAATCGAAACATGAAAGTACGCAACCTTCAGGTCGATCGCTGCAAACCAATCTAGGGGACGGACACACCCAAAAATGCGTTTCTGCGTCAACATCTTGAACGGCATCTTGTGAAGTGCACGGTTCAAAACTCGCAGATCCAAGATCGGTCATAACCCACCGCTTTTCTTGGGCACAATGAAGTAAGGGCTGTAAAACCCTGACCTCATATCGGCTGGAGGGACCGGCTCTATCGCGTCCTTCACCAGCAGGACTGCAATTTCCGCATGCATGACAGGGGCATCGACGGCCTTGACTGAAGTGAACCGGATGCCCCTGAACTTGGGGGGACGCCGGGCGAACTGAATCGCGTAGCCGAGTCTGATGGTCCGCAGGAGCCACCGAGACGGACTGGGGAGCGCTAGCCAGTCTCCGAGAGACCGTACGAGCGGGACCAACGAGGCCACTGATGTACCCGCAGTGGGGCAGCGAGGTGGAACACAGGGACCGGCCCCGGGGCCTGTGACGGCCTGACCTGTGATGGCGGGGGGTGGGGTCTGGGTGTGTAGTGTAACACTCACCTGATTCCTCCTCGTGTGGGAGGAAACACAGGAACCCGGCTTGAGGCTTATGACAGCCCGGCGTGTGACGACTTGAAGTGGAGACTCGAGTGCTACCTGCCTTACCTGGTTCCACGAACGGGCAGGAGGGGTACTCTTGGGCAACCACCCGCTGGCTGTTGGCGAGAGAGGAGGAGGGAAGTGATCCCGTGATGCACGGTTCACCGCTCTCCTCCTCCTCTTGAGACCCAGAGATTGAGGAAACCACTCTTTTACTGATGTTTTGGGTACCGCTGGCTGCTGGGCCAGTGGCGGAACAAAAACAAAATGAAACAAAAGATTCTCCACCCAGCCCTCCTCCGTGGGAGGGAGTGGTGTGGTCACCATCTCCCGACAAGCAATCTCCTCCATCTCTGGATCGCCCGTCTCAGGGACTCTTGCACTTGCGCTTGCCGCCAGGTTTGGCGGGGGCCTGGACAGGCTGGGCGTTCTGCCTGCGACCGGCTCCACGACGCTACCTGGTGGAAGGCTGCTGCGGCTGAGCAGGAGTGGGGGCGGCTGTAGTGGGGCACCCACGGCGACAAGCAGGCTGAGGGGCTGGAGTAGCAGGTTTCCTCCGGCGCATGATGTGTTTGATCGCCTCAGTCTGCTTCTGGGCTGCCGAGAACTGCTGGCAAAGCTCTCAACAGCGTCACCGAAAAGGCCAGTCTGCGACACAGGAACATTCAGGAACTGTACCTTCTCCTGCTCCTTCATGTCAGCGAGACACAGCCAGAGATGGCGCTCCTGGACCACTAGCGTGGACATCGCATGACCCAGAGACTGTGTGGTCACCTTCGTCGCTCGAAGCGCGAGGTCCGTCGCAGCACGCAGCTCATGTAGAACCACCAGGTCGTGACCACCCTCGTGCAGGTCTTTCAGGGCTTTGGCCTGGTGGACCTGCAGTAATGCCATGGCGTGGAGGGCAGAAGCCGCCTCCCCACAGGCTCTATAAGCACTGCCAGTTAGACCTGACGAATTCTTACAGGCCCGTGAGGGGAGACACGGGTCACCCCGCAGAGTGGTAGCGGCTGTTGGACACAGTTGCATGGCCACAGACCGGATTGCGGCAGAGGGACTCCGCCATGTTTGACATAGTGGAGTCTATTACGCAACTCCGAGATGGTCATGTCCCCACAAGAAGAACATGAACCATCCACGAAAGCCTCCTCAACGTGCTGAATGCCCAGACACGTGAGGCAGTGATCATGACCGTCCTGAAGCGCCAGGAAACGACCACACCCAGAAACGCATGGGTGATAAGACACCTTTAAAAAAATGCGATCACTCGTGTTACTCTTTTAGGGAAATGCTCTTTTAGTGCTGAAGCACGCAGGGGAGCTGGCCACCGTACACTCCTAGTGTGGCTGTCAGCAGGAAGACGATCTTTCTCTCCCGCACACTGTGACCACCGCTGCTGAGCCGTAATGCCCGCACTCGTCTAGCAGAACACTCTAGTGGAAAGGGAGAGCAGTAGATTCAACCACTACCGCTCGGCTCCGAAGCGAAAGGATGAATTAATGCGGTGCACCGGCTGCCTCTTATACTCATGCTGTGATCAGCGGCAGCTGGATGCAATAATCGCATGCCAATGTCCATTGGCTCGTTTAGTTATACTCGAAGTGGATTGGTCTCTCTGGCGAGATCCCAATTTCGTCGGTCATCCGACGTGACTCGGAGTGACCGACTGAAAGGGGAACTGCTCTCAAAGACTGCATTTACTGTATTTGATCAAAAATACAGTAATATTGCAAAATATTATTAGAATTAAAATGTTTTATTTTATTTGAATACAATTTAAAATGTAATTTATTCCTTTGATGGCAAAGCTGACTTTCCAGAAGTCATTACTCCAAGTCTTCAAAAAATATCTTACTGATTCCAAAATTTTGAATGGAAGTGTATAACTTAATGAAATATTAAACGTATGAAAAACTATACATTACATTACATTATTATAATAAAAAATTAAACTACATTAAAGCAAGCATTAAAACAGATGGTTTTGATTTTGCATTAAATAGTGAAAATGTTTATTTTCTGGTGTTTTGTGGGCTCTTTTTCTGTCAAATAAGTATTTTATTTTTGATAAAAGTGATAAAAAAATGTATGGAATAGTATGCATAAAAAAAGTTCGGTTAGCTGGCATATTTCTGACTGAAAAACTGTGTAGTTTTAACTCTGGCAAAAGTAAGCAAGACGTACAACACCATTAAAACGAGTGAAATCCGAATTGTCATATGGGTTGTATTTGTGTTACAGCATTTTAATGAGTTTGTGTTTTTTGTTTCTTTCTTGGTGTGCATAGGCCTTGAGAGCCTGAGGCAGATTTCATCCTCTCTGTGAATATATGTAAATGAATCATCCAAAAGGGAGCTGGGGTGATTGATTGGGCCGTCAGTGGCCTGTCCTCTACAGTTAGGGATGATGTTCCTGATGAAATTTCTGTGTTTGTGTATTCAAACCGCCCAAAACCAGCAAACTGCAGAACCACGTCAGTTCCTTTAGACTTAGATGTAAATGTCTGTGAGAGACAAATCAGATGATTCTTACATAGGGTAAACATATCTATTAAAGGAAAACGCCACCGTTTTTCCTTATTCCAACATGTTTTTTCCTCAACTTAGACGATTTAATACGTACCTCTCTGTCTCAGTCCGTGCACTTAATCGCTCTAGCGCGCGGCGCCACTATGCTAGCGTTTAGCTTAGCACCATTCATTCCTTAGGATCCAAACAGGGATGAATCTAGATGCTACCAAACACTTCCTTGTTTTCCCTATCTAAAGACGATTACATGAGTAGCTACACGAGTAAGTGTAGGTGTAAGAAGTGTAGGTGTGAAGAGTAAGAGGTGACACAAAATAAAACGGGGTGATTTTCTAAGAGGATAAAAAATGAAAACTATAATGTATGGCGGAAGAGCACTTCGCAGCACTTCGACCTCGGCGCAGTAATATTGGTTCTATTGATGGAAGTTAGAGGGAGAGGGAGAGGGGGAGTTTTCAGGAGTGATGATATTACTGTGCCGAGGTCGAAGTGCTGCGAGGTACTCTTCCGCCATACATTATAGTTATCATTTTTTATCCGCTTTTTTATTTTTTATCATTTTTTTGTTTGCTTGTTTTTTTTTTTTTTTACAGAAACAAGTACATAGAATAGAAAAAAGAAAGCTAGTGTTAGTTTTTCAAGAAAAGTTAGCAGTTAGAGAATACATATACAATTGATAGAGGGTCAAGTGTGTGTTTTTTTTTTTTTTTTTTTTTTTTTTTTTAAAGAAGACAGATAGATAAAATAGAATGAGAATAGAAAGTGCTAGAATTTCAAGTCAATCAGATCATTGCACACTGAGATATGGCTCTCCATGTGTTCACACTGTCTGGTGGCCATTTTGAAAGCTATCTAAAAACTTTCACCAAAAGAGGAACCCCTTAAATGTACGTTTTTTTTTTTTTTGTTGTTTGTTTTGTTTTTAGATGTTTAAGCCTTTATTTTGTGTAAGTTTCACTACTTTTTGTAAAATTAAGTGATTAATGTTCAGACTTTTGCATATTATAACCTGGAACTTGGATGTGGGAAATAATTACATTAGATCCAAAAGATAGTTTTAGCAACATAACGGAGATGCTACAGAACACAGTTAGCTGACTAGCTGTATAAGATTATGTGCTACGCTAATATATTACTTCACAGGCATTACTGGCTTGTACTTTTACATCTATAATATTATGAATTGATAGTTTCTTGCTGGTCTGTCATTTTACAGTGCTGTAATTTTTAAAGATTTCATATTATTTTAAGGTGAGCTTAAAGGGTACACTACTATGAAAATCACACAGCTTCAGTGTGACATCAATAAGAAAAAGTATAATTTCATAGATATTGTTAATAATAGTTGTTCATATTAAAATATGTATGAACTTAATACATGACCTAGATTATTTATTTAGCAAAATCCTGTCATTTTAATAAATATTACATTAAATATATTAAAAATTGTTGCTGCTCCAATTAAGCTCAGTGTGCTCTCTTTAAGCTCTTCCACATTGAACGTCCATGTAAATACTTCATAAACAGACTTTAAATATTAACTGATGGTTGTCACTTTAGGTTAAGTTAATCAGTTTTCTATGGATTCTGTCAACTCAAATCTACAGACTGGCTCTGACCTTTGCCAACTAGCATCAACTTCTCCAGACTGTAAATTGGTGGAAAATCGAGGCAAAAATCATGTAGTGTATTCCAGCCTTAAGAGACTATAGATAAATTGACATCCATTTAAAAAGAGGCTTCATAATGAGGCTAGTTTCTGTGTTCATCCCCATGAATTAAATGTTTTATTGGTTTGTTTTATTTGATTTTTGAATGTGTTACTTAGCTGAACGTGGACTAGTCTAGATGTTGCAATGTGCTTAGATAACACTTCATTAACAGTAAATAACTGATCGACTTGAATGCCTTGTTGCTTGATTCTAGTGTTTTTTTTTTTGTTTTTGTTTTTTTTTTGTGTGTGATTGACTTTGTATCTTCAAAAATATATGTTTTTACATTTATTGTTTAAAAAAATTTCCTTAAAATAAACAAGAATTTTTAATAAAACATGATGTGAGCTTAATGGGAACAGGGGTGTGCTTAAAGGGTACAAAAATGTAACCATTAAGCACAGCCAGACTTTTTGAATTTAATGATGTATATCTTAAATTGAAATGCTTTTGTCATTTAAAATAAAATTAAATATTTTTGTGCGAGAGATTAATATTTTATTTTAACATAACTTTTTGTATTGAAACCAATATCTTGTGCACTAAAAATGTTTCAGTGTAGATTTTGGTGAGCTTAATAGGTACGTTTACCCTAGTAAATGTGTATGTTTTATAATCTTAGAATATTGCTGACCCACCAACCCTCATCAAATCAAAAAAGCAAACACTCTTTACGAGGACACAAGAGCTAAGCTACATCAGTGCTTATCAAACCCAACAAACACACAGGTAATCAGGGCTTTGGTTAAACAAATGGAGACAGTTAAATGATAGCCTCTGAACACTGAGGGTGGTATTCGACCAGACGACAGCTCTTCCTGGAAAAGCTTCTTCAATTGAGTGTTACTATACGAGGAGTGACCATTACTGTTATGGATGCTTTTGCTGAATACTATTCTCACAGTCATTGTTACTCTTCCCATAACTCTCAATGATGGGTGACCTTTTTTTTTTTTATTATTATTGGTAACCAATTATTTATTTATTTAGTCCATTCAATGTATGTCAGTTCTTCAATTTGTGTTCCATAGAGGTCATACAGGTTTGAAATAATAAATGTAAAAATTAATGGCATTTTATTTTTGTGTGAACGGTCCCTTTAAGTTGCTAGTTTTGACATTAAACTAACTGACCCAAGGAAAAAATGAGAGATCAGAGCAAACATCTGAATGGTCATGTGTGCTGATGAGAACATTAAAGTTGTTGCTTTCCACCACTGACAACAAGATTACAAACAATATATGCCAGCGCCAGATCGTCACTTGCAGTCAGGTATAACAAAAGGCATAATGACCAAACTAAATCTAACTGCATTACCTGAGCTTTAGATCCATGAATAAACCAGTCCAACATTTCTTCACCTCATAAAACCCCAGTCATTATGAGACAGTGGGAAATGGAATTAGATTCTTCCGTCTCACCTCTCGACCTTTCCATGCTGTGTTTTCTACCATTTCAGCTTTATACGCTGATTAAGTGATCAGTCTCTCTCATACGGGACGGGGTTTCAATACGCCTCTGGGCTCTCCACCAAATGCACCATCCGCTAACCCAACCCAACCTAACAATGACAACCATTCAATATTTACCTTCAGCCCCTTTTGGAACACGACCACTCAACTGTCAGTGTCACAGTCAAGGCGGCCCAAGAGGAAAAGCTTAAATCTTAACCTAATGCTGCGGCTTAAAACTCAAATCAACCTTGATTGTGCCTTTGACACAGCTGCATAAACAGTAGTTTCCTAGGGCACAGGAAAAGATAATTCATAGCTCATTCGCTCTCAGAAGCTTTGATACTGCGGACGTGAAAGCGTGTGCATTAGAGAAAAAGCACCACATGCTCCGTTCTGCAGGAGATCAGAGACGAGAGTGGCTCTGAGTCTCACCTGAGCTGTCACAGAGGAGAACCGAGATTATGACTCTCTCCGCATCCTTCAAGCTGAGAAGTTCTTCAGTTGAACTGGGAGGTCATATACTTGAGGAACCATGTGGGAGAGAAAAACAGCGGCTATTTTTGGATGAGCAGTTCACTAAACTATTCATACTATTTCTAGTGCGCAGTACGTATATTATGTCTAGTATGCAAATGTTCTGCTTGTATATATAATATATATGCTAAAATGAGCAGTACAGAACAGAGCACACTCTGAGTAACACTGTATACCACAATGCAATGTCCTAAAATGTCTATTTTTGATGTGATGAATGAACCATAAGTAGTAATGCAATCTTTATATGGTTTTTAACTCATTTGTTTGGGAAAAAAATTGCACAAAAATGTTAAAATTGCAAAAAGCATACAATTGGCATGCAGCTGTTTACAGTTTGTGTACAACATTACTTGAAAAGAGATGTGCAATAGAGAAAATATCACCACTTAAAATAGCTGTTCCAAGGTGTACAAATGAGTCATGTGGCAGCACTGAAATTTTTATTATCAAATGTAGCTGACAACTTTATCTATTCTAGCAAGAAATGATAAAAGCATTAATAGCAGAATTAAAATAGTACAAAAAATGGGGATATATATATATATGGCACTAATGGGCTAATGCCCTTGGAAACACTCTTGGAGTTACAAACTCCATAGAATCATACACTGTTTCCAATTGAAGAAATTATGTTTCAAACCCCTTCCTCCCCATGCAAAAGTAAACTTTTCATGTCCTAGATGATAACCTCAGGACAACTGCTGAATTAACATGCAACATGAGGTAATGTCACAACAGTGTAACATACTACTGTTACTGTTGCATACTGCACACTGTTTTTGCATAACATGAAAAAAATTCTAGGTAGTATATTGTGCAGCACACAGTATACTAATATTACATTTCATTTCATTGTGTTTTCAATCTTTTCCCTTGGCACACAGTGTAAAAGCAGTCAAGTGGTCATGGTAAAGTATTGCCTTACAGCAGGTATTCCCCCTGTGCTGCAGTACTTTAAGCTGTCACTCAGTGGACCGTGTGAAATGCTTGCTGGGAATTTTTCAGAAATGTGATACAATAACAGTATCTGGGATATACGCTTAAGAGGCTTCATTTAATCTTCATGCTGCAGACAGCAATTTGTAACATCGTGGAGTATGCATCACACTCACCGGATACTACACTAAACGCACATCTCTCACTGATGGTACCCCAGGAAGTGTTTATCTCTTCATCGTGTTGTCACTGCAGGCCATTCTGTTCTTCTGTTTGGGTTGAAGCATTTAACATTATTTCTTGCCGAAACCTGTTAGAGGGTCACAAACAATGTCAGTTTTGTTTCTCTGCTCGGAAATTGTCTCCATGTTATTAGATTATTTCTGACAAGCTTCTTAGCTTTCGAATTGTGTGCATGTTGTAATGATGTCAGTGTTTTCTGTCATTTTTTTTTCTCTCTCTCTCCCTCTCTTTCTGTCTCTCTGCTTTCCAATGACTCCAGAGACTATTCTCTTACCATATCAAGGAAGCAGCATAAATGCTGCATTTTAGAAGAGACTTTTAACGTAACTAAATTTTTGAAAGTTGTTACAGAAGTTCAGCTGCAATAAAAATAACATAACATTTCCAGTAACAAGCTAATTTTGCTGATGAGCAGCTGCAGTGTGACAAAATGCTATAATTGCTAATTTTTGTGGCATAATATTGCACATACAGCTTTGCAGCCATAAAAACTGAGACAATAGTCAAACATGCTCTCCCAAACTCTCCACTTATAGCCTACATAGCATTGGAAGATTTATTTTGTTTTAGTTTACCCACAAAAATGACAGGGGCAATACATGATAATAGTATTAATTTTAGGGTGAACTATCTAAAGCATGCTAAAGCTTAAATTAACAAGCTAACTGAAACTAATCTTTTTCATTTTTCTCAAAACATTAACAATTTCAACACCAGCTCTCATGTAAAGCATGATGAGAACTATAACTGCTGGGATTACAAGCAATTATATTAAGTTGTAATAAGATTTTTAAAAATTGTGTTGCATTAATTCATTTTAAATATTAGTTCTCAACACTAAAGATGCATTATATGATTGGTACAACCTGTGGGCAGCTGGTGGTACTGCAGCAAGTGCCAAAATGAAAGGATGCCAACTTATGTAGAGCAACTCGACCCAACGTGTTTTCAGGCGCATTAGCAGTCTGCAAGGAAAAAAAAAAAAAAAGTCGTATCCGTGTTTTGTCTTGCCACATTCTAGTTTGATTGCACTGTATGTTTGATGTTGCTACTGTTTTGCATCTGAATTTCACCTCAGGTATCTATAAATAATGTCTAGATATACTGTATAATTATGCTGCTTCTATAATGGTAATTCATAATTGTTTTGGCTGGCAGGGTATTTGCCAACAGCAAATACCAGGTGCTTTCAGACAATACCACAGGTTCAAAATAACACCACGTCCTATTTAAGGACCACATAACACTCTGGAAAATACCCTTGACAAAGAACAAAAATTAAATACAATTATATTTCATTCATATCTTTGTGCTAAAATTACTGTATATGCTTGGTTATAATTCAAAATGTATTAGGCTAAATCAGACCTAATGTGACTTTTAAGTTTTTTTTTTTTTTTTTTTTCTTCATGCTGAACTTGATGGATGCAAATCCAAAGATAATTCATAATCAGTCAGTCATCGGTGTAAAAACAGCTTCACTTTATGTAACACTTTTGTTATAAAAAGCCAGTAATACATTCCAGATATGATTGGATGAGCCCAACTGAAACCATCATAAAATACCCAAAAATACATACATACAACAGTGACCACAAATCAGCTGAATTCCAAGATGAGTCAAGTTTCGATGTTGTTTGGCAATTGAAATCTATCTAGAATTACATCTTGTTTACGCCACACACAGGCAGAGTGACACAAAACATAACTTCCATTATAATCAACATCAATTGTCTGCAACTACATGCAGACTAGTTTTCAGCTTGATGTCAGATTTTTAAAGACATGTTTGTGTTTACTCCGATTGCCATGATGACAACAGCATCACCCAGGCCACAAAACATAACTGGAGGGCACATGTGCCCTGGTTGTCTGTCCTATTCAGTACCACACAAGAGTGGAAGACATTTCTTGGGCAGCCACCAACCAGTCAAAGCAAATACAGTTCTTTTACAGAGATGTACTTGTGTAAAATGATATTAAGTTTAAATCCCAAGTTGTTACATTTTGCAGTACAGTCATGCTGGATGAAAGGTGACTCAGAAGATTATAGAAACAAAGAAAA
The DNA here is from genome assembly GCA_039654775.1 of Spinibarbus caldwelli. Taxonomy (NCBI): domain Eukaryota; kingdom Metazoa; phylum Chordata; class Actinopteri; order Cypriniformes; family Cyprinidae; genus Spinibarbus; species Spinibarbus caldwelli. The sequence continues at coordinate 18,967,983 of CM077233.1, read as the reverse complement.
AAATGAGCAAAATTCAGTTCAGTTCAGTTTAAAGGAATGGAAAGATGATAAGCAAATGTTTGTCGAGGTGCAACAAGTTTTAACAGTAACCTCAGATCCGTCTCCTGTGTTAATACCACCATCTGTTCCCAAACTTTCCCAAACAGCCACTAAACAATCCGTTAAATCAAACAAGACATTACAATGATTAAAGTGGGTGAATTTAAAAGGTAATTGAACCCACCACACCTCTCTCACTGCTCAGTATTTACACTTTAACAACAAGCCTCAGGTGGATCGCTGTTTACTCTTCATGCATTATTTATTAATTCCTTCTTTTTTAGCGGTTACAGTTCTTACAGGGGAAACTCACGCCGAACTTACTGCCACCGCTTCCCATCGAGTTTCAGTAGCGCCGCAAAAATGGTCTATTTGGATACAAAGATGCATTTTATTGTCGAGGCAAAGTATGTAGTGATTATTTTTTATTGTAGACAATAACAGTCTGTTTGCTCTGCTTTGTCATTTCCAATGGCAGCCGAGCCATTTATACTATCAGTGTTTATGTTCGCAGTCGTGTTTATGTATCACTGAAGCAATTTATGCTCATAAAAGAAAAAAGGGCTGTGTAAATAAGAAACGCTTCAATTGTGGGTGTCTTTTATCTGTACGTTTGTACATTTCTTTACATCAAACAGGGGTTGACTGTGTGTAGTAAACACATTAAAACATGAACAAACATGTTTCAGTCAAAGCCAAACACATTTTTCCATTGTAGACTGTGTTCTTGATAGTAAGAAACAACATTGATGGTGTCATACTAATATTTACCACACAACCAATTGGATAAGCAAGAAAACCAAACATCGAGTCTGCCAATAACTCGTTCGAGGTCATAAACAAGAGTGCACATTTTAACGTGAAAGTGACAGCAGCATTAAGAGCTGAATGTCCATTAAAAGGAAATGACATAGTAGACAGAGTGTTTTAAAGCTTTGTGAAGATGTGGTGGCATTGTCCATTAAAGGTATTGTGCTGCAATTAAATTATGCTTAATTAAGCCATACGTTGTGATTTAGAGGAGGGGAGGTGTGCTATTATGCCTTGTTTACTATATGTGACCCTGGACCATAAAACCAGTCTTAAGTAGTGCAGGTATATTTGTAGCAATAGCCAAAAATACATTGTATGGGTCAAAATTATTGATTTTTTTTTTTTTTTTTTTTTTTTTTTTATGCCAAAAATCATTAGGATTTTAAGTAAAGATCATGTTCCATGAAGATATTTTGTAAATTTCCTACCATAAATATATCAAAACCTAATTTTTATTTAGTAATATGTTTTGCTAAGGACTTCATCTGGACAACTTTAAAGGTGATTTTCTTTTTTTTTTGTTTTTTTTTTTTTGTTTTTTTTTTTTTTGCACCCTCAGATTCCAGATTTTCAAATAGTTGTATCTCGGCCAAATATTGTTCTATCCAAACAAACCATACATCAATGGAAAGCTTATTTATTCAGCTGTTGTATAAATCTCAGTTTCAAAAAATTGACCCTTATGATTGGTTTTGTGGTCAATGGTCACATATATAAACTTGTTTTGCTGGAAAGAAAATATCTAAATAGTGGTATAAATCCATTTCAGGCATCTTCAGCACATAATATACCGCATGGACGAGGACTCAAGATGCTTACTGTCTTTTACCTGAGGCCTGTCTCACCTGAGGCAACACTGCAGGCATGAAAGAACACCAGATAAGAATGTACAACAGCATGAATGAATGGAGAAGAGAACTGGTGGTTTGAAAGGTTAGGTGTGAAGCCAAGAGGATAATGTCTTCCTCCAGTACTCATGCTGAAAAAATGTGTGTTTTTGTGTTGAGCAGTTAGGTCAAGTCCTCACAGCTCAAGTTCACTCAATAGTGCACATAAATTCTTTCAGAATCAGACTTCAGTACACTGGTTACATTGTAGGCTTTTGATTCACTATAAAGAACCAGCTCATAAGAGTCTATTGTTTGTTAATGGGGTTACACAAGTTGTTTTGCATAATACTCCATACAGACTGCAAACTCACATTCATTTGAAAAATTAATAACATGATTCCAAACTATATGGGTGAGTGAGTTAGTTCAGCAGAACGTAGTGGCATCTGCAGGAATTGCTGTACAAATTTGTAAGAGATCGATCTAAGGATTTTAAGTATTGATATTGAGATTTATTCAGCAAGGACACACTAAAGTGATCAAAAGTGAGAGTCAAGACATAATGTAACAAAATATTTCTATCACAAATAAATGCTGTTTTTTTAACTTTCTAATTAGTGAATCCTGAAAATGTATCCTGATTTCCTCCAAAATTACTGTATAAGCAGCACAAGTTTTCAATATTGATAACAATAAGAAATGTTTGAGTGCAAAATCGCATACCAGAAATATTTCTCAAGAATCATGTGACACTGGCAATGTTTACATGCACAATTTTTGTTTCAATCAGACTGAATTCATTCCGATTTATGAATCTGAACGTAGTGTTTACATGATGATGTGTGCATTTATAGCCTATGTCACAAGCTTCAAATCTGAATTTATTTTATTTATTTTTTTTGCACACAATGCACAAATATAGTTTCCCACTGTTTGCACATAATAACCACTCTCCTACATTGTTTCTTTATTTGTTTTAAACACCAGAATTAATATTTATCCATTTCTGGAAACCGCTGTGCCATGCTGCTTATATGTATCACGCAGTAAAAATGCCCCTTCCCACACCCAAAACCAGTCGTCTGTGGATGAGAATTTGAAACAAGAACTGGTGGAACATTGTCCTGGTTCACTTCACAGTTGCAGAATGAAAGGAGAGTTTTATAATGACAGGACATGCATTTATACAACACTTTATTCAAAATGAAGAACCGCTCGTTCTGTGCGTCATAAGTTATTATGCCATTCCTACATCATTGCACATGCGCAGTCATTTCAGTTTAATTTTTCAGTCCGATTAAGCATTTACATGCGCTCTCAACCGTATTAGAAAATGAATAAACCAACCAATCCGGTCGAAATTTCGTTTGAATCGAGCTCATTCGGATCGATTAAGTTGTTTACATGAAGGCTTTTCAGTCCGATTGAGCCATCAATCCGATTTCAAAAGGATTATTTGGTTGCATGTAAACATAGCCACTGAAGACTGGAGTAATGACTGCTGAAAAGTCAGCTTTGATATCACATAAATAAACTACATTTCAAAATATTAAAATAGAAAACAATTATTTTCAGTGGTAATAATTATTTTCAGTGGTAATAATATTTCATAATGGTACTACTTTTACTGAATTTTTGATGAATGCAGTATTGGTAAGCAAGTGACTTTTGAAAAACAATAACAAAATCTTACCAACCTCGAATTTTTGAACAGTAATGCATATTTTTATCCAGTTCAGGGTCTGCAAAATCAATTACAAAAACAGATAAACCATCTAGGAACTTATCTGCAAAATAAAGCTTGAATGGAGGCTGTATGTAGATAAAGAAGTCGCAGAAGACTTTCAATAAAGAGCTGCCAGGTAAAGACTGTATTAAAAATAAATAAATAAATAAATCTATAATATATGGCTCTTTCCAGCTGATCAATGAGCGGCATTGTATGTGAGAGATGCATTTGCTCTGCATACTTGAGCTTCTGTACTATGTACACACATACATCAGCACTGTAGACGTCTAATGTTTGCACTGGATTAGACACACAAAAGCCCCGATGACATCACATCCTCGCTTGAGCTGGAACACAAAGGTAGCGTCCAACAGACAGGCGGCCATTAACATTACAGAGGGTGCTGAAAGATGGAAAGTGTGTGCGCAACTCAGAAGGAATGCAATTTCATTGTTTCGCTGCATTTATGCCGCTATAATCCTCCATCTTTCTCTCTAATATGACGGCATTAAGAGTCGCTCCCAGGGCAAATGCCCAATACACGGTTTTCTGTCAACAAATTTGGAGCAGCGTGAGTTATAATCAGCATATCAGCCCCTACAGAGTCTCTCTCATGTCTACAGGGTGGAATAAAATCTCGACAAGTGTTTAATTACATTATTCCTTCCCCCTTCGTCCTAATCCATGTAATCTCCTCTCTCTCCAACTCTTTCTCTTACCCAGGAACTTTGATGTTACCCGCACACACACCCCAGATACCCTTAAGCCCCGGTGGCCGAGGACCAGAAAGCGTCTGATGGCGTGCCTGATTGCTGCAGATTCTGCCAAACGTCTGATTACATCTCCCCGCATGTCTGCCCAGCGCCGCCTCCCAAAAGGAAGCGATCAGGAAGTGTGGGGTCTCGCGAATGTGGCTACCATATGGCGCTGATTGTATTGCCGTTGACACGGAGGGCGGTGGATGGATGTGACTGGATAATGATGGGGATCGGCCATGTGTGGATGTGATTCTGAGAGATGAGCAGAGACAAAGATTCAGGGTGAGGAAGAGGTACTGAAGAGAAGATTGGATTAGGGATCAGGGCATATGAAAACATCTGTCAGATACAAAAACCTATGTTTCTCTCTCTCATGCTGATTTAGGCCTTGTTTTTATCTAGTACTGACATCCTTCCCAGGTGATCTGATCTGTAATGGGAAGCAGGTGTAAACAGATCACTTAAACCACATTCAGAGGTAGCCAAAAATGAATCAGTATAAATGTTAATCTGGACTGATGCATCCTGGACAACATCAAATTGCTGTCTACTAGTGAAACACGTAATAATTCCACAGAAACATGAGTTTTAAACTTTTCCAGCTGTGTGTGGCTCTAAAAGAAAACAACCGTCCAATCAAACTCTTGGAAAAGCTCCATACGTGCACAAGAGTTCATGGAATATCTCTGGTTTGTCTGACATCAGAATGTAACTGACGATATGAGGCACATATATTCGAAGTTCAGGTAACAGAGTTGCCTAACTAAAATAACAAATGAAATAAGCTTGAAATTAGGGCTGCATGATAAATCGCATGTGATTGTCATGCGCATCTCGTCAGTAAAGCCGATTCTGAGATTACTAGTAAATCTCCATCACGTGCTTTCAGATGGAGCGGCATTTAACACACAGAGCCGTAGATCACTGACAAGCTACACAATATCGCGTTCACAATCGCAGATTACTGACGAGATGCGCATGACAATCGCATCCGATTTATCGTGCAGCCCTCCTTGAAATGTCACATCTGTGATATTAAAATTCAAATCATAGCATAGCGTCAGTTCTGGCAGGTCAGTTAGTCAAGCTGGCATCAGCTGACTCTCTACCTGTCTACCTATAGGGATGCGACACCTATCACAGCACTCATATACAAGGTCCTTCAGAACTATCACCAGCTTTGCGTTGCTCAATAGCTAATTACCCACCTCCATCCCCAACTCCTCCTCTTGTCAGTCAGGATTCTACCTTCTGATTCTCCTTGAATCAAACTAATTTCAAAATGTTACAATAAATTACTGAACCTAATGATATCTGCAATACATGTATGCTGGTCTGTTCTGTTACACTGGGGGGTTAATGCTGCTCTCCAGGCTCTTATCCATGATAGACTGCATGAATGCACAGGGAGTTCTTGCCCAGAACAGAGCCATACCGCCAATCCAAACTGTATGCTAATTGTCAGTCATCTTTGATGATAGTGGTCCTAACAGAAGTATATTTGGGAGCAGCAAAGAAAACAAAAAATAATGACTTTATTCAACAATTCTTCTCGTCCGTTTTTTGTTTTCTTTGCACACAAAAAGTATTCTCATAGCTTCGTGAAATTACGGTTGAACCACTGATATCACACGAACTATTTCAGCAATGTCCTTACTGCTTTTCTGGGCCTGGGAACATTTCAGTTATATTGCTGTCTATGGAGGGTTAGAAAGCTCTGGGATTTCATCAAAAATATCTTAATTTGTGTTTTGAAGATGAAAAAAAGGTTTTATGGGTTTGGAACCACATGAGGATGAGTAATGACAGAATTTTCATTTTTGGGTGAACTAAATATAGCTTGTAAAAACATGCTATGCCAGGTTTGACAAATTATGCTAAATGTAATTTGTTCTTATTGCAAATTCACATTGCAGGAATGAGATTTGATAGCTATTGCAGCTTTTTAGCGAATAGCAGATAGGGACGGGTCACAATTTTCGAATATTCGATTAGTTTATTTAATAATCAATTAATTCAATTAATAATTAATTAATAATATCGAATAGGCTGTGCGATTTTTTTTTTGACAATAATTCTTCATTTTTGGTGCTGATGTGGTGATGACGCATTCATGTAACCAGAGGGTGGCGCTGCCAATAACGCACCTAAAAGCTGTCATAGACAACAAAAGAACAACACATTGTCTCAAGCGCACACTGAAGATTTGAGTCAGGATTTAACTGTCAAAACTTTTTCTCAGGTGGCTGATTTCCTTAATCTAGTGCTAGCAGTGGCCCGCCTGTGACAAAACAAACTCGGGCCGAAGGTAGTACACACAACTATGCTGAGTGCGGACCTGCTGCAAGTACAACAGCTTTCAGCCGAGAATGGCCCATAGAGAAAAGCCGTCTCTCAGTCAGAAGTGTTTTGTAGAGTCGGCACGGCTCTGGCCCATTATCTTCTCACCAGAATTTCAGCCGGAATCGGCCCGAATGTGCTCGCTATCTGGGATATTCATGCTCATTTTTGATGTCCAAGCCTTATGAGCAGTTGATTTATGCTAATCGACGGACTGTTAGGCTATGTTAATAAGTGCCCTCATTCGGTGAAATTATATTATTGTTTCAGCACATCACAATCATTATTATAGCTTGAGTTAAGATATTCCCTAATGAATTAAAGGTGCACTAAGCGATTTTTGAAAACCGCTTTTGACCACAGCGTCGGACCGGGTCCCAAAACACACTTGTAGCCAATCAGCAGTAAGGGGGTGTGTCTTGTAATGATAGAGGGAAGAGAGCGCTCAATTTTAGTGCACAGGACAGATATTAGCAGATTGACTATAGAGAGATGGCGGATAAAAAAAAAAGAGGAAAATATCAGAGAAACAAAACATTAAAAAGAAGGGTTACAATCAGGCAAGAGGTAGGACCCGCGTAAATATCGGAGCAGCTTTCCAGCGGTGGAGAGAACTCAAGGAGCGTGAAGGGCTCGAATCAGACGCTGAGGTTGCGTTGTTTCTTCTTGATATGTGAGCTTCGTTTCACACAACTTATCCCTGTTGGCTTTTGTTTGAATATACTTGTGTGTCATCTTCACTTGTTTCCGGGATCGTTGTTGCCATGGTTGTGTACGTATGTGTGGGGCGGATATTTCAAAATAAGGCTGAGGTCCTGTTGGGGTATGGGCGTGTTGGTTTTGGTGTTTTCAAATATCAACATTGTTTGGCAAAAATCGCTTTGTGCACCTTTAAACAGTTTGTTAACACAGATTGAAAGAGTGAATGGTCTCTCTCCCTCTCCGTTTGTGGGTGTGTAGTACTGTAACCTATGAGGGGGAGGGGTGCGATTTTTGAATAATAGTCAAATAATACCAGGCAATCTTCAAATATTATTTCTGCCTGAAATGCCCATCCCTGATAGAAAATTTAGGTCTGCTCCTCATAACATACTCTCAAGGCAATACAGAACTTTTACATTTTGGCAAATTCATGGCAAATTCAAATTCATTCACGACCCACCAAGGGTTAGGTTTAAGGGGTGGACAATCTTTTTCTTTTTTTTAAAATCACATTTCATCTGAATCAAATCATATAAATTCGCATAAAATCACGTACTCGTAAAATAATTACATGTTCTTATTGTATGGCTTCAAAAAAATTGGAATATGGCACACAATTTGCATGAACAACTTTAGTGGCCTATTCACTGTATAGAAAAGAGCATTCTTGTGTGAACATTCTTCAAAACATCTCTATTTGTGTTCCATAGAAGACTGAAAGTCACACAGATTTGGATCAACATGAGAGTGAGTAAATGAGAACACATTTTAAAATTTGAGCTGATCTATCCCTTTAACGCCAGTTATAAATAGGGCCTTGCACACAGACACACATAAGGAGTGATGAGCAGTGACTGATTATAATTATTACTAAAAACATAACCAGCAACCTTCTCTAATCTTTGCTGTGATCACAAATCCTGCACCAGAAAAAAGAGCTGCATAATTACAAATGTAATGTATGAGCATTAAATCAGGTGCACATACACGCACACACTAACAAAATCTATCTATCCAAGCCAATCAATATCCATTGTATTTCAACTTTTTACTGGCCTTTTATTGAAGGAGTCAAAACTCTGACTTGCATCAAACTGATTGAACAAATCCCACAACATTTTCACAGAAGCCAAAATGCCCGAAGCGATCACAGTCTGCTAATAAAGCAGCACAAGAGTGACTATCCGCCTTTTCAGAAGCTATACGACTGAATATGAAAGTGTAATCAAAGTAAAAGTCTATAAAACCAAAAATGCAAGATGAAATGAAAGAGAGGGAAAGAAAACACAAACAAAGACAGACACTGTAAAATTTTGTAGCCCAGACAGACGTCAAGCTCATCTCTCCTCCACTCGCCACCCCTTTTCTTTCCTCAATTTTATGACTTTAATTGCAGCTATTTAATAATTTTCAAACTATTTTGCCTGAAGGCAGAACCACCCATAAATCACCATCTGAGGGTGAGTGGAACATTCTTTCTCTTTCACCTCCCTCTCTTCATCCTTTCATTGCTCTCTCTTTCTGTTTCTCCTCACTTCATTCGACTGTCACATGTCTGTCTTCCATTCGGCTCTGAGGTTTATATGTATATATGTCTTCACATCCTTTTCTCTCTGGGTCTTCACAGATATATATAGAAACAGATATCAGCTATCTCTCTCCTCCACTTTCCACTCATCCATTTTTCTGTCAGTTTTCCTTTACATCACTCCAAACCATCCAATCTCTCTCTCTGTCAAAATACTAAAAGCTGCAAAGGCAGGTGGAATGAGGAAAGTGGGGGAACATATATATTATATAATATATATAATAATTATATAATATATATTCATGTGTGCATGTGTCTCACATTGAGTGTGGAACATGGAAAAATCCTTGACATTTGCACGGAATCTGTGACAGGATGACCAAACGCTCTGAACACATGACACTTCTCTGACAAATGTCCAAGTTATGGCTGTGCTTCAGAGCTTCTAATTTCTGCAACACAAATGGGATAAATAACATATAATATGTGAAAAGAACTACATTCATGTAAGAAGAAAAAACAGCTGCCTCGGGATGTTACCAAGATGACCGGCGAGTGAACTGACTTGCCTTAAAGGGTCCTAACCAGACGTGACAAGACAAAAGCTGGCTATGTCTCAATGTGCTCCATTGTTCAGTAGCAAGGCTGCAAACGATGTTCCGTTCCATTAACAAATACTGTGCCAACAGAGATGGAATACCACACTAAAATAGTCTAATAGAGTTTCCTGTGATACTAATAAAATGGCGTCGCAACTGAATTTACGGTGTGAATTCTACAGAACGAATTTTAGGAGTTTAACTTTGAGACTTAAGATCAATATGATTAACAACTGTTTATATGACAATTTGCAATTAATTATTTAAAAATATATACATTTTTGACAGTAAAATTGTGTAAATATTTACATTTTTTTCTTTAAATTTTAGTATTTTATAAAAAAATTAAGAAATACATGTTACCACCCTGTTTGCTTAGTGTCTTTAAATGTATTTAATTTATTAAGTAATTATTTTTTTTAAGTCAAATTATTTGGACTGCATCTATACGACCTTAAAAAGAATGCAAAAAGTCTGAGGAAAGTCCTTTTAAAATAATTTTCATACATTTCAAGTTTATTTATTTTTTTTTAATTTTCTAATGATTAGGAAATGGAATTGGGTTTCTTTTTCCAGACATTTATCCCTTAAAACACTAAAACAATTGGTAATAGAATAATTTAACAACCGGAATCATTAAGTAGAGCTGGAACCTGAATCATTAAAGGGAGAGTTCACCCAAATATTGTGTCATCATTTACTCACTCTCAGGTATGACTGTATGACTTTCTTTGGTCCGTGAAATACAAAACATGATATTTTGAAAATCTTCTCAACGTTTTTTGGTCCATAATGAAAGTCAATGAGCTGCAGTGTTGCTTGGACACAATGTTCTTTAAAATATCTTCTTTTGTGTTCTGTAAATGGACCTCCACATAACTATTTATTAAACTTATGTTCTGATAACCTATGAAGACAAATGATTTGCTGATGGAAAGCTGGTGCAGCACACCTGTTAGGACATGGTGCAACACGCTATAAATGATGCATCTATCTCTCGTCCCTCTCACAGGCACTGTCTGTTTGTGCTTGAGCATCAGTCTAACAGAAGAGACGACTGTGTCCACACACACACAATGAGGGAAAATAAAGAAGTGACAGGCCTTTATGAGCTGTCCAGCTTTTGTTCCATCTCCATCTCTATTTCTGTCACATATGTACAGCAGCTCTGTCACTCTCGTTCTCACAATCATTTAGAGAGGTAAAAAGGTGAAAATAGAATGAGATTCTCATCTGCCATTTGTTTCCTCATTTTCACCAAACTAGACTAGAGGGCAGCAGCACCTGTGCGTCTCCGCTGAGGTGACTTGTTCAGACTTGTCTGGAGATAAACAGACTCGTTTAAGAGGGTGATGCATCACTGCTGCTTCATTTACATATGCATTCATTTCCTCAAAACATGCTCTACAGGCATAGGTGATACTTAATTTCTTTTCAATCCCAATACCAAGTATTAACAAGGCTAATATCACTATTATCGATACCGATACCAATACTGTGATTTCTAAAAAATAATGTGGGTAAATCATAGCCATTTAAAATCATTTTTGAACACTTAAAAGGTCTAAACTGCAAATTATCAGATGTCTATTTTAATTCTTTTTAACAACAATTACAGAACAAGATCAATCATTTAACAACTTGTAATTTTAATTAAAAAAAAAAACATCACACAATCCCATTATAATAAATGACACATTTATCTTTGTCATTAGTAAATAATAAAATGAATAAAAAGAGCTAGATCTAAAAAATTACTAAAAATGTTATATCTTAACTGATATTTTTTTAAGGGCTGATCCTCTTACAACAGTTTAAAAGTTCCAATAATCATTTTATAATATTGCAATCCATATTTTATAAATGAATCAATCCAATATTTATGAAAGGAACGTTCAATACTAAGTAACTGCCCATCTGTACAGTTTTATTTACATATTAATTTACACAAAACATGCTGTATTATGAAAATTAGTACTTTTTTTCTTAGACAGGTCTAAGTTCAGTTCAAAGAGGCCCTTTAACATTCTTGTATGTCATTCTATGTCTTTTATCACTCTTCAAAAACATTCGGAGGACTTTCTATGTGTTGACTTGACTTTTTTGTGTTTTATCTTTAGCTTTATCAGTTAGTGGCTTGAGGAGTGAAGGTTTCTATGGACGCACACACACATACACCCTCCTCGTCCTAAACAGCAAGGCTCAACTTCCTGTGTTTACCAAAACAACACTTATATATAGAGTCTCCATTGGTCTTTTATAGAAACAAGGGACCACACCTTTCCTTTCCCTGTGAGAGAGGAAGAACCAGTGTGTCCATACGGGTGTGCATCAGGATTATAATCATTACATGACGGGTGTGAGACTGTTTGTGCGTTTAATATTTGTAACATGAGTCAAATGCCTGCACTGATCTCATTACTTGGAAAAGTGAGAACGAAATTTACACTGGCACAAACAAATGAGAGGAAAACCAAAACAGAGAAGCAGTGCACAAAAACGAAAACATGAATGGGTGGGAGGATTGTGGGAAACAGTCACAGCCCATTTGACCTTTTGACCCTGAGCTGCAAAGGGGACGGTTGGAGAGGAGACTGTCCACCACAGACGTAAATATTTGGCGCTCGCCATCGAGAGACTGCCACAAACTGCTCCTCAAATAATCACCTGTCCATCACACACACTTCTCTCCTGTAGGAAAACACACTTCCTGCAAGACGGATAAATAAAGATTGTCATCTAACCCAGATGCTCATGGGAGCCAGCGACGAAGAGCTTTTCAGCCGATGAGTGAAACTTCACATAACGCTGGGAAAAGTATCACACTGTACAGCTAAAATTAACTCCTACACCTGAAAGCTGAATTTCTTTCTCACTGCTCACATTCTCACCTCTGCTGATGTGTTATCATGGAGTTATTTAAAGTCGTGTCATTTTTGGATGTTAAAATACTTTCTCCTATCACAAATTAATGTGCAGAGACAACTAGAAATAAGTCATTCACTAACAGCATAAACACTATGAACATACTTGAAACTTGTGGATACAATTATTTTTGATAATATGTTTGGTAACTCTAGTGCAACAAATTAAAACTGTAGCTTTAAAGCTACAGCAAGCCATCGTAGGTCTAAACTGCACAACTAGCTGTATTTTTGAGATCTAATTACAAATAGGATGTAGCTTTTTTCTGTAAAAATACGTCAAATTTATTATGACAACAAATTTTTTCTTGCCATTGAAAAGCAATTTTAAGTGTTTTTATGTACACTACCATTCAAAAGCAGTATGATTTTTTTTGTTGTTGTTTTGTTTATTCATTCTTTTATTCAGCAAGGACATATTAAACTGATCATAAAGATCATTTACAAAATCAGTAACAAAATCTGTTATTTTGAAATCTCTATTCATCAAAGAATCCAGAAAAAAATTATAAAGGTTTTCACAAAAATATTAAGCAGAATAACTGTTTTCAGCATTGATGAGAAATGTTTCTTGAGCACCAAATCAGCAAATTAGAATGATTTCTTAAGGATCATTCAAGAAAATTTAGCTTTGCCATCATAATATTAGTTTACATTTTAAAATACATTGTACTCATTTCAAATTTCACAATATTACAGTTTTCTGTAAATTTGATCAAATAAATGCAGCCTTGGTGAACATAAGTGACTTAATTCAAAAACATTATAAAGTTTAGTGTCTGTATTTTTTTTTTTTTTTTTAGTGTACATGCCTTAACAAGAAAAGCAATTATCTGAAATGTTTCTGACTGAATTGTCTCTGATTTTGGTAAATCATTTTAATATACAGTAACCTAGTGAGATATGCAACATTCACTTCTTTTTCTCTTCCACCTCATCCTTAACTTCCCTACCGTCCTCCACTTAACTAGTATCAGACAGACATTAGAGCTCAAGATATTCACACTGTGTTACTGCTCATTAGCATTAAGTTCACATGCCCACATCACATCACCAACAGTCTCAAGCCTCTTTGAAAATAAATGACTTACAGTCATTTTGTCACTACAAATCGCTGTCAGAGTGAACACTATAAAAACTATAAAAATATCTTAAAAAATAAAACCCCATGAATAAATAAATAAAAGAGGTTGCAAAAGAGGTTAGGGGTTTGCCACAGTTAGGGGTCACAGTTCATCAAGCTCCCTGGAAAACGACTACATTCTTTGAGGTAATGTGTGTAATTACAAAACTCAAACAAGAACCATATTCGACCATATCAATGATGTTTGAATATTTATGCAAGCAAGACAGTAAATACACTCACTAAACATGAATATACACACAGAACGAGACAAGACGTCTAATATGTTTGTGTGTGTTGGACAGGAAAAGACTGTAAAGAGTGTTTGTGTGTGATTCAGGTTCCTCTTCCAACAAACATGTCACTCAGAAAGAACATGTACTGCCATCGGGACATTGAGATGGGGTAATGCAACTGCCTCGGGTGATGCTGGGAAAAATCTGAAACGCAGCAGCTAAAGGGACTGCAACAGACCGGCAGAACGGCTCAGAAACCCGTCGTCAAAACAGAGGGAAATAGGAAAAAATATTTCTCCTGCGCCTTCCAAATCATCAATCATGTGTTTGTACGCTCAGCATTATTTCATGGTGCCTGTTCAACCACAAATAACAAAATGCCTTATTTAACCGCTAATAACAAAAGTGCATTATCAGCCATTACACTGGTTTTCTGAACTCACTAAACAGGACACACACAGTCAGCAAAGAGAATGAATCACTTCCTCTCTCAGTGAGCACACAATTATAAATGTATTTCAACCTTAAGCCGATTTAAGGAATCATTTTACCGAATCGCAAAGCCAAACCAGGAATTGTAGTTCTTTGTGATATTTTTACATACACTACTTGTCACAGTCTTGTCTGTCTTGTCTTGTGTGTGCCCTTATTTGGTCCTTCCTGTTCCTGTCCTCGTCTAGTTTGATTGTTTATTATTTCATTCAGGTGTGTGTAGTTAATTATCATGTGTATTTAGTTCCTGCCTGTTCTGTTCATTTTGGTCTGGTCTACTCGTTACTCCACGGTGTTCCTGTGTGTCCCAGCCTTGCCTTTTCTTGCCCTGTCTGGTTTGGATTTATTAAAGACTGTATTTTGAGTTCATCCTCGTCTCCTCGCTTCCCTCGTGTGTGCTCCATGACACTACTATTCAAAAATTTGGGGTCAATTAGTTTTTTTTTATTTTATTTTATTTTTTATTAATACTTTTATTTAGCAAGGATGCATTAAATTCATCAAATGTGAGAGTAAAGACAGTTATAATGTAACAAAATATTTATTTTTCAAATAAATGGCAGTCCTTTAAACGTCCTATTCAAAGAATTCCAGAGCAAATAAAATAAATAAAAATGTTGCAAAAAATAAAAAAAAAAAACTTAAAGCTGTGACAATGACAAGACTGAAGGCTGGAGAAATGACTGCTGAAAATTCAGCTTTGTCGTCACAGAAATAAATGGCATTTTTAAAATGCATTAAAATATAAAACAGTTATTTTAAATGGTTGTAATATATAACAGTATTACTGTTTTTACTGTATTTTCATCAAATAAATGCAGCCTTGGTGAGAGATTCCTTTTAAACACACACACACACTTTTGATTGGTAGTGTATAAGCACTGAAAAAAAAAAATAGTGGTCTGTATAGTTTTTTGTTGTTGTTTTGTTTTGTTAAATGCTGAGAGCAGGGTACTGCATATGCTATAATTTCAGTGTCTATAAAACAATGTAATGATGCAAATTAATTATTAATACTTGATATTTAATACACAATATTTACTCAATTCATATATGTAGAAAAACACTTGTTAAATAGCAGAAAATCTAAAACAATTACTGATCTATCATAACTCATAGTTAATGTAACATGGCATTATGGTTTTATTTTAGAAAATATTTTGTCAAAATTGAA
This sequence comes from Spinibarbus caldwelli, assembly GCA_039654775.1. Classification (NCBI taxonomy): domain Eukaryota; kingdom Metazoa; phylum Chordata; class Actinopteri; order Cypriniformes; family Cyprinidae; genus Spinibarbus; species Spinibarbus caldwelli. Next base: position 18,952,696 of record CM077233.1, on the reverse strand, counting down.
AAATGAACTTTGCATAACTCTGTTTACACAAAGTAACAATTGGCTTCATGGGAACTGTGCCTTGTAATCGCTACCTGGGATTTATTAAAATAAAGAGCACATTTTGCAAATTTTCCAAAAATACCCCACAGTTAAAAACTCATTATTCATCCTGTTAAACTGAAAGACAGCTGTGAAAATGAAAACTAAACAGCATTCCAAGGAAGAAACTAATAAAGTAGAACAAACAAATGCATAAAGCAGGAAATGTTACAATAACCAAGTATTGTGCTCTCGCAGCAGGAAAAGCTGTTCAATTATCAGGAGTTGAAGTTATATTAATTAGACCTGCCAGATATATTCATCAGTTCACATACTCAATTACATTTGACATTCTACATCCCAGATGCATTTGACTAAGTTACAAGTACCGAATGACCACATTTACGTGCAACATTTCAGATGAGGTCAGATCATAAACGCAAATGTTTTGTGACTTTAGCTGAATAAGTTCAGGTCATGGCAGTCTGTAAAGATATATGTGTGTGTGTGTGTGTGTGTGTAATAAGAGGGAAAAATTAGGAGTTTCTTGAAGTTTCACAGCTGTGCCACAAACAAATGCTCACGATTAGATAGAGAAGACAAGGCAGAACAGGAAGAGGAGGAGGAACAGATCACTATAGGAACCAGGTGTATCATTTCAGGTGGTTTAATAATGTTTGGTTTCAGAAATTAAATTAATGGCTCAGTCCTACTTCCTTTTCTATTATCTAAAATATGTTAAAATGTATTGCTGTGATGGCAAAGCTGGATTTTCAGCATCATTACTGCAGTTTTCTATGTCACATGATCCTTCAGAAATAATTCTAATATGCTGATTTGGTGCTCAATAAATATTTCTTATTATTATCAACGTTGAAAATGTGCAGCTTAATATGTTTGTGTAAACTAAGACACATTTTGTAACATTATAAATGACCTTACTGTCACTTTTGAACAAATTAATTAATCCTTGCTGAACAAAAGTGTTTTTTTTTTGTTTTGTTTTGTTTTTTTTCCCAAAAGAAAATACTGACCAGTAGTGTATGTAAAAGTCCCAGTGCTCTCTAAAGCCATTCAATCCCTAACTTCAGCTGCAGAGAAAAAAAAAAAAAAATGTGAGAGAAAGAAAGTGCTTCAGTGTCTTTGGTGTATTTGTGACAAAGAAAAAAGACACAAAAATGTATTCATCACAGAGCGACAGAGGATTAAACGAGTGAGTGTGTGAAAAAATAAAGGCAGAAAACAGCCATAACAGAGAGAAACTGAACCGGCGATTGAAAGACAGAGAGACAGAGGATTGACTTTATTATCTGCTGCACGTCCCCTGTGATTTGGGCCCATCCTGCTTTAGAACTACAGGATGATTTGTGCAGACAAAAGAAAAGGAACGATTGGCCATGTCTGCAGAGGTAGAGAAGAAAGTATGAGATAAATGAAGAATCTGTGTAATTTTACTGCTGGAATTAAAATGACACAACAATGGCACTCTAATTGCACAGCAGTTTCTTCCAGTTCCTTTGTGTTTATCTGCTTTGGAACGTGTGTGTGCGTACATCAGCGGATTGTTCTCTGTGCTAACAGCAGTTGTTGGGGAAAAATACAGACCACCAACCGTTCACCTCCAGATGCACAATCACTCCCACAACACTGTGAGAATACTATAACACTACTCTCTGTACATATAACTGATGCCAAGGTCATTCTGAGTAAATATATGAAGTCAGGTGTGCTAGCCAGAAGTGCAGTACACCACTAAGTAAAGAACTCTCCGTCTTCATTTTTAACTTTTTTTTTTTTTTCTTCTTTTTTTCCATTTTTAACAGGGGCACCTCTAGACCCCTTTACTGGGGCAACAGCATTCCCCAAAGAAACATTACTATATATTAGGTCTGGGCGATGACCAAAATCTTATATCACGATATGAGTAATTTTATTTCACGATAACGATATATCACAATATAGTTGTTTTTGCTTTAAATAAGGTCTTTATGATATCAAAATTCTTGATACCGTAGAAATATCATAGGCTAGCCTAATTCTTGTCACCAGTGTCAATATCTTAAACAACTAAAACTAGCCTAAATTAAAAAAGAAATTAAAACCTCAAGCTCACTGAAGACAAGTAAACACTCAGCAATTAAATAAGAATAATAAACTAATTACAAGCAATACGACAAAAAACTACAGTAGAACAAATAAATAAGAAATGCTACAGTCAGATCCATAAATATTGGGACATCGACACAATTCTAACATTTTTGGCTCTATACACCACCACGATGGATTTCAAATGAAACGAACAAGATGTGCTTTAACTGCAGACTGTCAGCTTTAATTTGAGGGTATTTACATCCAAATCAGGTGAACGGTGTAGGAATTACAACAGTTTGCATATGTGCCTCCCACTTGTTAAGGGACCAAAAGTAATGGGACAATTGGCTTCTCAGCTGTTCCATGGCCAGGTGTATGTTATTTCCTCATTATCCCAATTACAATGAGCAGATAAAAGGTCCAGAGTTCATTTCAAGTGTGCTATTTGCATTTGGAATCTGTTGCTGTCAACTGTCAAGATGAGATCTAAGAGCTGTCACTATCAGTGAAGCAAGCCATCATTAGGCTGAAAAAACAAAACAAACCCATCAGAGAGATAGCAAAAACATTAGGCATGGCCAAAACAACTGTTTGGAACATTCTTAAAAAGAAGGAACGCACCGTTGAGCTCAGCAACACCAAAAGACCCGGAAGACCACGGAAAACAACTGTGGTGGATGACCGAAGAATTCTTTCCCTGGTGAAGAAAACACCCTTCACAACAGTTGGCCAGATCAAGAACACTGTCCAGGAGGCAGGTGTATGTGTGTCAAAGTCAACAATCAAGAGAAGACTTCACCAGAGTGAATACAGAGGGTTCACCACAAGATGTAAACCATTGGTGAGCCTCAAAAACAGGAAGGCTAGATTAGAGTTTGCCAAACGACTTCACAGTTCTGGAACAACATCCTATGGACAGATGAGACCAAGATCAACTTGTACCAGAGTGATGGGAAGAGAAGAGTATGGAGAAAGAAAGGAACTGCTCATGATCCTAAGCATACCACCTCATCAGTGAAGCATGGTGGTGGTGGGCATCTATGGCTACCAGTGGAACTGGTTCTCTTGTATTTATTGATGATGTGACTGCTGACAAAAGCAGCAGGATGAATTCTGAAGTGTTTCGGGCAATATTATCTGCTCATATTCAGCCAAATGCTTCAGAACTCATTGGACGGCGCTTCACAGTGCAGATGGACAGTGACCCAAAGCATACTGCAAAAGCAACCAAAGAGTTTTTGAAGGGAAAGAAGTGGATTGTTATGCAATGGCCAAGTCAATCACCTGACCTGAATCCGATTGAGCATGCATTTCACTTGCTGAAGACAAAACTGAAGGGAAAATGCCCCAAGAACAAGCAGGAACTGAAGACGGTTGCAGTAGAGGCCTGGCAGAGCATCACCAGGGATGAAACCCAGCGTCTGGTGATGTCTATGCATTTCAGACTTCAGGCTGTAATTGACTGCAAAGGATTTGCAACCAAGTATTAAAAAGTGAAAGTTTGATTTATGATTATTATTCTGTCCCATTACTTTTGGTCCCTTAACAAGTGGGAGGCACATATGCAAACTGTTGTAATTCCTACACCGTTCACCTGATTTGGATGTAAATACCCTCAAATTAAAGCTGACAGTCTGCAGTTAAAGCACATCTTGTTCGTTTCATTTGAAATCCATTGTGGTGGTGTATAGAGCCAAAAATGTTAGAATTGTGTCGATGTCCCAATATTTATGGACCTGACTGTATATACATTGTTTAAAGTAATCAAATGTACAAAAACACTGCATATTCTTCACTATGTAAATTCAATATATATATATATATATATATATATATATATATATATATATATATATATACACACACACACACACAAACACACACAAACACACTTACAAAAGTTACAAAAGTGATTTAGTCATGAGCAGAGAGATTTTGTCTCTTTTGTTGTTTGATTAACATGAAAGACAGCAGAAATACTAGACTGCTGTCACTTTAAGAGCTGCCCTGGATCCAATATACTGTTACACGCGTTTTCTTTCTTGGCTGTTTGCTTGGGTTAACTTGGGTTCCCTTTCAGTCAGTCACGTTCAACGTTATGTCATAGTGACTGACGTAAATGGGATCTCGCCCAAGAGCCCAATCACCTTTGAGTGTTAACAAAACAAGCCAATGACAGTTGGCGTGCGTGCTTTGCCATGCGCACCCCGCCCCGCAGCGCGGGTTAAAAGGAGAGCGCGTACAGATGAACATCAGCTTTTCGCTTCGGAGCCGAGCCTTTTCAGCGAATCTCCTGAGTGTTTCCAGACAGCAAGTCTATCGGTGTTGGTGTTACGGCGCATCAGCGGAGGTTGCTGTCCAGTGCGACGGGCGATGGGCGTCTTTTTAAAGATAGATTCCCGCTCGTGCGTTTCTGGATGTGGTCGCTTCCTGGCTTCATCTGACGGTCACGATCGCTGTCTCGTGCTTGGGCTATCAGCACACTGAAGCAGCGCTCATGGATGAGTCGTGTTCTCATGACCATAGCGATGTTGAGGTCCAGATACCTCCTCGTCAAACGAGGGGGTATCCCCCTTGCCATGCCCCGTTCTAGTTCCTCCATCTCTCAGCAGCGGAAGGCTACTTCAGCTCATGGTCAGGGTGATCTGAGGATCATGGTGAGAGCTTCCCCGTCGAGTGCGTCTCCGCGGGCTTCTCATTCCTCCTGCACATCGCACCCTCTGGTGTTTCTGGATGAGCTCGCTAGATCCTCAGACAGGGCGGGGCCCAGCATCTCGTTCGGAGCACCTGCAGATGACAGGATGTCGATTACTGCATCGGGGGACGAGCTAGGCTCTGTAGATGACGATTCGGCTGCGTTGCCTCCGTTAGGAAGAGTGGCGTTGCCCGAGTCAGATCCAGAGCTGACTACTATGCTTTCCCAGGCCGCCGAGAGCATTGGGCTGCACTGGAGGCCTCCTCCTTCTAGATCTTGGAAGGCACCCTTTTCTGCCCGAAACAGACCTAGCACTTCCTCCGTCCTCACCACCCTCGATGGTGGAGTGGCCCAAGGGTATGTGGAGATCCCCCTGTCGAGTGCGCTATTGCGATGCAGCTCTGCCTGCAAGGCACCGCCGCCTTGCTGGGTAATCCACGCCTTCCGTCCAGGGCCTGTAATTTCTAGTCTGCACTAACGGCCAAGCCTTACAGTGCTGCTGGTCAGGCCACTTCCGCCCTGCATGTCATGGTGTGACGGTGTGTACAGTGACGGACCTCGCCCTAAGGGCAATGAAAGTCACAGCGCGGGCCCTGGGTCAGACGATGTCCACGTTACTGGTCCAGGAGCGTCACCTATGGCTGACCCTGGCGGATATGAGGGAGGCTGACAAGCATCGTTTCTTGGACTCCCCGATCTCCCAGGCCGACATATTCGGCGAAACAGTGGAGGGCTTTGCCCAACATTTCTCAGCCGCACAGAAGCAGACAAAAGGAGTTTTATCACATCCTGCCTTGGCGGTCCGCTGCTGTCACCACCCCACCGCCAGCCGCAGCCCCTCCATCTGCTTGTCGCCGAGGGCGCCCTCCTGCTGCCTCCACCTCCGCTCCAGCTCGGCCTCAGCAGCAGCCTTCACGACCACAGCGTGGAGCTGGCCGCAGGAAAGCGGCGCAGCCCGTCTCTGCCCCTGCCAGGCCCATGAAGCGCCAGGGCAAGCGGCGTCCCTGAGACGGGCGACCCGAAGTCCTTGGATCTTGCTCTTCAGGAGATGGTGAACCACTCCTTCCCCTGGAGGAGGGCCGGGTGGAGAATCTTTTGTTTCCTTTTTGTTCTGTTCCGCCACTGGATCCCCAGCCAGTGGTACCCAAAACTTCAAAAAAAGAGCAGTTTCCTTTCTCTCCGGGTCCCAAGAGGGAAAGGATGGCAGTGCAGGAGACACAGGCTCCACACTCCCGTCCCCCTCTCCTTTCACCAGTGGGTAGCAGGGTCCGGTTCGAGGAAGCAATGCCTCCTCACGCACCCCCTGCCCAACCGTGGAGCCAGGTAAGTGTCGCACCGTGCACTCAGACCCCACTCCGGGACACGCTGCCTTCCGGGTCGGGTCCCTGTGCTCCACTTCGCTGCCCCACTGTGGGTACGTCGGTGGCTCCCCTAGTCCTGCTTGTTCGGTCTCTGGGGGCCTGGCTAGAGCTCCCCAGACCGTCTCGCTGGCTCACGAGAACCATCAGACTCGGCTATGCGATTCAGTTCGCCCAGTGCCCTCCCAAGTTCAGGGGCATTCGGTTCATCTCTGTGCTGAACAAAGATGCTCCTGTCTTACGTGCAGAGATCGTGGTCCTCCTGGCAAAGGACGCGATACAGCCGGTCCCTCCAGCTGAGATGAGGTCAGGGTTTTACAGCCCTTACTTCATCGTACTCAAGAAAGGCGGTGGGTTACGACCAATCTTGGACCTGCGCGTTCTGAACCGGGCCCTTCACAAGCTCCCATTCAGGAAGTTGACGCAGAAATGCATTTTTCAGTGCATCTGTCCTTTCGATTGGTTCACACCGATCGACCTGAAGGACACGTACTTTCATGTCTCAATCCTCCCTCGACACAGACCGTTTCTCCGCTTTGTGTTCGAAGGGCGAGCATATCAGCACAAGGTTCTCCCTTTCGGGCTGTCCCTGTCGCCTCGTGTCTTCACCAAGGTCGTGGAGGCAGCCCTTGTTCCGTTAAGGGAAAGAGGCATTCGCATTCTCAACTACCTCGACAACTGGCTCATACTGGCCCAGTCTTGAGCGCAGTTGTGCGAACACAGGGACTCGGTGCTCAGCCACCTCAGCTGGTTGGGGCTTCAGGTCAACTGGGAGAAGTGCAAACTCTCCCCTGTGCAGAGGATCTATTTTCTCGGTATGGAGTTGGATTCAGTCAACCTCACAGCACGTCTCTCAATAGAACATGCTCAGTCGATGCTGAACTGCCTGGAGTCTTTCCAGCGCAGGAGGGCAGTTCCACTGAAACAGTTTCAGAGGCTCCTGGGGCATATGGCATCCGCAGCCACTGTCACGCCGCTCGGATTGCTTCATATGAAACCACTTCAGCATTGGCTTCACGACCGGGTCCCGAGATGGGAAAAGGGACGCGGCACGTACCGGGTCTCAGTCACCCCGTCTTGCCGTCAGACCTTCAGCCCGTGGTCGGATCTTGCTTTTCTTCAGGTGGGAGTTCCCATAGTGCAAGTGTCCAGGCATGTTGTTGTATCAACAGATGCCTCTGCAATGGGCTGGGGAGCCATGTGCAACAGGCATGCAGCTGTGGGGCTCTGGACAGGGCCCCGACTGCAGTGGCATTTCAACTGCCTCAAGTTGCTAACAGTATGGCTTGCTCTGCACCGCTTCAAATCGCTGCTACACAACAAGCACGTGCTGGTCCATATGGACAACACTGCGACCATTGTGTACATCAACCACCAAGGTGGTCTACGCTCCCGTCACATGTCGCAACTCGCCCACCATCTCCTCCTTTGGAGTCAGAAGCATTTGAGGTGGCTTCGCGCCGTTCATGTCCCAGGCGAGCTCAATCGTGCAGCCAACGAGCTCTCACGTCAGCCTGCCCTTCCGGGAAAATGGCGACTCCACCCCGAGACAGTCCAGCTGATTTGGAGATGCTTCGGGGACGCTCAGGTAGACCTGTTTGCCTCCCCGGACACGTCCCACTGCCGGCTGTTCTATTCCCTGTCTGAGAGGACCCTCGGAATGTATGCGCTGGCACACAGCTGGCCTCGGGGCCTACGCAAATAAACGTTTCCCCCAGTGAGCCTTCTCGCACAAACACTGTGCAAGCTCAAGGAGGACGAGGAGCAGGTCCTCCTAGTGGTGCCATACTGGCCCAATCGGACTTGGTTCCCAGAACTGATGCTCCTCGCAACAGCCCCTCCTTGGCGAATTCCTCTGAGGAGGGATCTCCTTTCTCAGAGAGGGGGCACCCGTGTCCAGACCTGTGGAATCTCCACGTACGGTCCCTGGATGGGACGCGGAAGTTCTAGGTGGGCTACCTCCAGCGGTAGTGAACACCATCACTTCAGCTAGAGCCCCGTCTACAAGACACGCTTACAGGCTGAAGTGGAATCTGTTTGTCGATTGGTGTTCTTTCCGCCGGGAAGACCCCCGTAGATGCCCGATCAGGGTCGTGCTCTCTTTCCTGAAAGATGGGTTGGAGCAAAGGCTGTCTCCCTCCACCCTCAAAGTGTATGTTGCCGCTATTGCCGCACATCACGATGTAGTAGACGGCAAGTCTGTGGGGAAGCACGACTTGGTCATCAGGTTCCTCATAGGGGCGAGGAGGTTAAATCCTCCACACTCTCATCTGGTACCCTCTTGGGATCTCCCCTCGGTCCTGTCGGCCTTGAAGGAGGAGCCCTTCGAGCCTCTGCAGTCAGTAGAGCTTAAGTTTCTGCATTGGCCTCGGTCAAGAGGGTAGGGGACCTACAGGCATTTTCGGTCGTCGATTTGTGCCTAGAATTCGGACCGGCTGACTCTCACGTTGTCCTGAGACCCCGGCCTGGATATGTGCCCAAAGTTCCCACCACACCTTTTAGGGATCAGGTGGTGAACTTACAGGCGCTGCCCCGAGAGGAGGCAGACCCAGCCACTGCTCTGCTCTGTCCCGTCCGCGTTTACGTGGACCGCACACAGAGCTTCAGGACCTCAGACCAGCTCTTTGTCTGCTTCAGAGGACAGCAGAAGGGAAAGACTGTCTCCAAATAGAGACTTGCCCACTGGATAGTGGAGACTATAGTCTTGGCATACCAGGCCCAGTGCTTACCGTGCCCCCTTGGTGTAAGAGCACACTCTACGAGAGGTGTGGCATCTTCTTGGGCATTGGTGCGGGGCACCTCGATAGCATACATTTGTAGAGCTGCCAGCTGGGTGACACCTAACACGTTTGCGAGATTCTATAATCTCCGTTTAGAGCCCGTGTCCTTCCATGTACTTGCCTCAGATGGCCAGTAATACCAAACCCGCTCGGTGTCAATCATGCTTGCTGCACCATTCCCCTCTACGGACCGGATACGTGCGCCTTATTGCTTCTCAGTTCCGTTCCCCTTGGCGAACCCTGTTGAAGTTCCTCCCACACCCTCGGCAGTCAGGTACGGCGGAGCGCCATACACCACGTCCAGCACTTGTCTGTTGCCCAAGGTCAGCCCTTGTGCTGGGCTAGGTGCCCATGTGTAGTGATTCCCCTTCGGGCAATCCCACATGTGTATTTTTCCAGTCTCTGAGTCTACCTCAGAGACTTCCATATGTAGTACTGCCCTTGGCCAGTCCATATGGTACCTCCTTACGCAGGGTGTGGCTTCCGTAGCATTCCCCTACTTGGAGTACACTTTCCCAGTGTTATTCAATATCCACTGTACGGAACAGCAGTGGCTGTCATCTCTGCCTAACCCCTGTCCTATCTTCCATCCCAACTGGCGTGGGGGGACTTGCCAGCTTCCGCAGGGCACTGGAGGGGGTCAGCAATAGTGGCGTTTTCATAGGGATCTCATTTACGTCAGTCACTATGATGTAACATCGAACATGACTGACTGAAAGGGAACGTCTTGGTTACGTAGGTAACCCTCGTTCCCTGAAGGAGGGAATGGAGACGTTTCGTTCCGTCGTATCTGTAAATATTAAGCAGCAAAAATACTATTTAAATGAATCCAGCATGTTCTGCGTGTCTCTATTAATGAATGACGGAGACGTGCAGTTTCATTTACTACACACATACTGAATATATGTACTGAATATATACATGATGCTCACATTGATTTTAGCGTCTGCCATCTCACTAAATGACAAACACATGAACAACATCTCCAGAACTACTCTGAGTACTTCATGAGCATTTTACTGTTTCATTTGCGTAAAACTAACAGTTAGTGTCATATCATACACACACACAAATTTTAAGGTATTCACGGCAATCCATCGAAATAAAAGTTCGGTTTAACTTGAACACATTGTGCCAGAAAACTTTACTATTATTCAGTAGAATGTATATACCACTACTACTACTACAACAACTTTATTTTTTAAGGAATAATTACACAATATTTCTGCCATGTTTTAATTTTAATAGTAAATTACCTTTTTTTGCCAAAAAATAAAAGGTTTAATTTTCATTAATTAAAAGATAAATTAATATAGTATGCCTTCATTTGATTGAACACAGAATTTCTAAAGAAAAAAAAAAACATAAGGCTATTATTAAGAATAAATAAAAGTTGTTTTATGCATTCAAATAATTAGACTACAAATTACAAATTACCAGAAATACAAATTAGGCTACAAATTACCAGAATTTAGTAACAATAAAACATAAAAAATATAACATTTCATAGGGCACATTTCATGAACATTTTATCAACTTTTAATAAACTGATGTTGAATTGTATAAGTTTCATGATTTTAATTAGACATGCTTTTGGTTAATAACATTTAACTAAACCATTAAAAAAGGAGTGCAGAAAAATTTAAATGTAAAAAAAATGGAATCAAAAAAAAAAAATAGAAAAAAACTGGAATTTGTAAAAAAATAAACGGAATGTGGGAAAAAATAAAAACCCTTTTCATAGGGCCCTATAAAGACAATAGTTCAAAATCTCTACCAGTTGCCAGATTTCTACTGGTTAATTGTGTTTACCGGTATATTGCTTACCCCTACCGTACATAGTAAAATGTAACTGTTAAATCCTTGTCCATCAATGGAGATTACCATATAACAACTTTGAGAATCATTTTTCTTTGATAGTATTTCAGCAATCGTGTTGTGTGCTTTCTATCAGTTTTTTAGAATCAGAACTAGCAATATTTTATTTGCATGGCTTTTTTTTTTTTTCTTCTTTTTTTTTTTTCTTTTTTTTTTTTTTTTCAATATAACTGGGTCAAACAGGGTTGCAGAAAGTTCTGAAAGTGGCCATGATTCAGTTTGATTTATTCAGACAGCACACTCGGGCTCTGAATTTTCTGGGATAGAGGTGAATATTTACCTGCAATCCATTGTAGGAAACAAAACAAATGTGTTCAGTGGCTTGTCAGTGATAAAGCGGATCTTTATTGTGCATGCAGCATGTAAACAACTCTATAATGCAGGTAAAGGCAATTTATATAACTGTATAAAAGTAAAGAGCATCAAAATATGAGGAAATGTTTTTGAAGGGGCCACCTGGACCCCAGTAATGATGAGGGGCTAAAAATACCAATTTTAAAACAAAGATACTTCTTTCGGTGATATGTTTTGATTGAGAAAAATAAAAAATGCAACATTCTGTCATATTCTGTAATCAAATACATTGAGTAATACATGTCAATAGACAATGGCAAAAAAAAAAGAAAAAAAAAAAGTAACTCTACTCTTTAACAGTAGAAGACTCAAATCTTTTGAATTGTTTGGAAAAAAAAAAAAAAAAAGATGAGTCGTGATTCATTCAATGATTCAGTGACTCTTTATGCAGGTGACTTCATTGCAACCTGTACATTTTGGACTCTTGAGTATCTTTCTTGTTCATTTGTTTAGTAAATCCCATCAAAACCTGACAAAATCTGAGTGGGCTTGTAGATAAGTCCACTCCACAGCGCTGATAAACTCCACATTCAAAGTAGTGTAATGTTTTTGTGTGATGTGTATGATAAACGCTCTGTTCCGCTCCGCTTAGAAGGGAAGCTCGCACAGATAAGATCCTCTCTGTGTGTCACTATTGTTACCATGACAAACAGAATGACAGAGCTACGATCGTTATTATCATTATCAAAAGAGGGTTTGATTACCTGCTAGTGCCTACTGACTGCAGCAGCTGTGGCATGGTGGGATATCAATGAGATGCTCTGAGAGACATATGAGCAATGCACTCAATAGAAGGATAAGAAAAATTACCGCCGAAACCGATAAGGCTTTATGAAAGCTCTGAAGACTGAGATAAGGGAGATGACAAAGCATGAATAACACATTGAAATGACTTTATGAATTGAATTTAAGCTCTGCTCCAAAACCTAGCAAGCTGCCTTGCTGCCTATATAGACATCTACCTAATAAGAGAGCATGCTAAACATTATGGAAAATTGTACGTGACTTATTTGGACATAAGCCATAACGCTGCGACCAACAAACTAGACTTGCAATTGATGTCAAAGGAGCTTGACGTTAGCATGTTGCTAAGCTAACAGCATAATATTAAGCATAAAAATACACACACACAAAAAAATATATATATAATGTAAAACAATGATGAATGAATCTTCCACCCTTATGTGAAATTTGAGATCATGTGTAATCCTATTGAAACAACTTCCGCCAAACAACGGTAAATGTGACCTCGTCTTTGGCCACAACAAAGATGCTTATGACACAACATAATTAATTAAAAAGGACACTGTGGAATATTTTGAATTTTATTTATTTATTTTTTTTTAGAAAATGTCATTTTTGTTACAAAATACCAGTACATAAAAGTAAAATCATCATTCTTTTATGATGCTGTAGAATATTGCCTATGTAGACAGCTCATTAGGTTTAAAACAGAACATCACTGTGAATGTAAATAAACTTCACAGCTTCTGCCCGTATCGCTCACATACTCTCTCACTGAACTCTCTCTCATTAGCGTGCGTGTGTGTGGCTTCTGTCTGCCGTACTGCACTAAATCTGCTGATAACCTACACGCAGCCACTGGATAACCTTCTAACAACTCGCAGCTGCGATCTGTTTCTTAGGTCAGAGGTCAACGTTCTGGCCGTTCAGCACGGAATAGGAAATGACTGACACCTACAACGATTTTCCCGTCATTCTACTGAAAAATGTTAAGTGCAAGAGTTCTTATCATCAGGATGCTAACTGTGCCCAGCCGTCGTGGTGACAGCGGTGGGAAAGGTGAAAGGTTAAAGAAAGAATCGTGATGTTGGAATGTGTTTTTAATGACGAGATTGTCGTGTGATGTTTAGGTGAGCTGGTAATGGAAACAATGATGTTCCCACATACAGATGTACCTCTGCACAAATATACGCAAATCTATTCTGTGATGAATGCTGGGTTTCAGTGTTTGTCTTAATGAAAATTAAGAGACATTACCAAAAAAAAAAAAAAAACCTTCTTCAATGCTGCATACTACATAGTTTAAAATACAATCCTTATTCATGTCATTTTACTCATTTATAACTCTATTAAATCTACTAATTGACTTCTAATAGAGTGTAACAGTTGGGTCCTTGTGGTAAAAATCTAGAGATGCACGATATAGGCCAACAATATTAATTGTGACTATTCTGATAAAAATTGTGAATGCAATTTAAAATATAATTAAAAAAAAAAAAAAAAAGTTGTGCTTGTTTGTAGTGCTGCACAAATTGGCCAAAAATATGTATTATTATTTCTCAATATGACTATAAAGCAACAACAACAATAGTAATAATATTAGTTTACGACGATAATGGTTATTATTATTATTATTATTATTATTATTATTATTATTATTATTATTTCTAAACAAAATTTAAAAACTAAAAAATGAGTATTAGAAGAAAAAAAAAAAAATCATTTATTTTACAGGACAACTGCAAAAATATTTTACACTTCTGGTCAAGTCAGAAGCTGACATGCCGGGTTGCTCAAACAAACAGAGCAGTTTTTTTTAAGGATCAAAGTGTTTACACTCAGTTTCTCCCTGACAATATTTGAATAGTAAATGTGGCCAGACATGTCTAGTCATATTTCTGCTGACTGTACAGAAACGCAGCAGGACTGGGGTGACGCAGAGTCCTGTTCCTGTCAAATAAGACAAGTACTTCAGGATCGAAAGGCTACAAAACAAGAGATGTATATATCTTTGTCTTTTTTATATTTAGTAGAGCATAATAGGTTTACACGAACAGATAAGAGAGAAAATACAACAAGGTTACCATTTTAGAAATTCTCTTAAAGTCCTCTCACGAACAGTGCATTCTTCACATAAATGAGTTTTATCAGATGAACAGACTATCACTATATTCTCCTTTTCCTCATTGCTTTTATTCCAAACCTCTCTCACATCGGCAAGAATAAAATCACCCAGATCCTCAACACTGCACTCTTTGTGTTTGTGGTCAGAGATAAGCACTTCAAAGCAGTTAGGCTCTAGAGTTTGTGTGTACATCTGTGAATGGAGATAAATATCAAAACTCTCGGCTCATTTTCAGGCAAAATAAGGAAGCAGAAGAACTCATAATACAATCACACTGATGTAACACATCTGAAACAATCCACAGGGTTCCCACGGTCATGGAAAACCTGAGCACCTCAAATAAGTACAAGCTTAAAAAGCCACAGAAAAGTCATTAAAATGTCTATAGTGAATACAGACTTTCTAGTTTTGCTCTACTCCGAAACATTTCATCAGCTAGATATTTCTCTTTGTGAATGCTTGTGGAGTAAAACTTGCCCGCAAGCCAGCATGATCACATCAGACTGTTTTTTTTTTTTTTTTGAGGATCTTCTTAGAGACTTAGTACACTTATAAGTGTGACTATTTAAAATGATGAATTCTAAATATTAGTACATAACATTCAAATTAAAATCCTCCCACTTTAAAAAATATGGCCAAAACATTGCAGTACCAAGGTACTCTTTGTTATTGTTGGTTTTTGTTGGCACATTCAAACTTTTAACAAATCTGACATCTTCTAAAAGTCAATGAGGGGATATTCTGCCCCAAGATGCACACAGTTATTATTATAGACTCCATAATTCAGTGCAAAATCTCTAAAGTCACTGTCGTAGCCAGATCTCTTAATACCGGTGGTCAACTCTGACAGCTAGTTATTAGTCCAGGGCTAAAGCATTCATAATGCGCCAAACTATGACAGCTAGTTACTCCCAGTTCAATAGTTGCTGTAGTTAAAAGAGAGCTTTACCGATATATCACGCTCTCAGAGACACAGAGATTACTGAGGTAACACCTGGCCTGACGAAGATTAGAAGGAGAAACCGTCTCTACAAGGCAATCTGAATGCAAACACAGCTTTAAGCATTAACGTCTACATCTGAAACCTTGACAGCGACTGACAGTAAAAGTACACAAACACACCTACTCACATGAGACAATTTGGAGGGATAGTTCAGCCAATTATCAAAATTCAGTTTTTATTTACTCACTCTCAAACGTCATTCCTAACCTGTGTGACTTTTTTCTACTGTTGTAAACTACAATCCAAGTTCCAAAGCTCTAGACAAAAAAATAAATAAATAAATAATTGAGTAAGGAGCCACTGGCTCCTATAAGAAAAAAAATCAGGTGCCACAAAAACTCTTTTATTTATTTACATTTGAACATTTCAATCATGCAGTCAGGTGTTTATGTTTATGTATCTTTTCTTGACTTTATCAGCATTTTAATCCATCTTGTAGATGACCTGGGAACTAAGGTTCACTTAAAGTGAGAACTAAACATCTTTTCCAGCATGACATATACAGTCACAAAGAATTGTTTATTACACAGAATCTGTACCAATATCATGGACCATAAGCATCACTTGGCCATTGATTGGTACGCTTTTAAGTAATTGCAATTTAATAAATTTAAGTTAGTCCAACTTAAAATAAAAAGTGAACAACGCATTTTCAAAATGTTATTTGCCAGTGTAACTCAGAATTCTCAAGTTCACTTGACTTATTTCTTTCATTATTCATGAAGTTTATTAACTTAATATTTTTAAGGCAATGTGTTTCCTCATTTTTTTTTTTTTTAAGTAAAGTCAACTGATTGCTTTACAGTGTAGTTTGGGCTCTTCCTCAATGCATCCTATAGAAATGTTGTCATATGACTTTCACACATTCAGTCGGTTTTTCTTCATTAGTAACATGCAATTTTATAGGATGTGTTGAATTTTATATTTAGCTTGCATTCTTGCATTTCTTATCATGTAGACAACAGGTTAAGTAAAAATATTAATATGCAATCGTGCATAAATATAGCAAAATGCTCCTCATTATAGTTATTTTTCTAGCTGACTGATGAGCTTATATGTTATACATAGGTAAATGTATCGTTACGTGGAAATGTTCACAAGCTTTACACGTTTTTCACAGTTTGACACAGAATGAGCAAATACACGAGACATTTTAGTAAGTTGTACTGTAGGCTTTCTTATAAAATAGACTACCTTTTGATGTCATAATGTGTAAATATATATAGTCAGTAAAAACTTCACTCGCAAATTAATATATATATATATATATATATATGCTTTAGTCACAGTCTGGAGCCCTGCAATCCTTACTTCACTTTTCTAACATAAAACCAATCATTATCAATGTGAAGTGTGAAGATTCAAATTAAACGAATCGTGATACAATTGGGGGTGGGGGGTAATATGAACGTATCTCACAGAGGAACTGACATCTTCAGAAAACTTGCTAGATGGTATTTTCTTTTCACCTTGTCTTTGTATAATACATCTTAAAGTAGTGTTCATAAGCACGGTAACCAAGAAAACACGGTAACCAAGAAAACAACCAAGAAAAATGCATGAATTTGCATTTTCATTCATTCATTTTCTTCTGCTGTTGTTTCAATTTAAGTCAAAAACTGCACATGATGTGCAGTATCTTTGTCTGGATCATCATTAAAATGCAGTGGATGCCTCTAATTATAAATGGAAAAACCACAGGCAAAGCCTTAGTTTGTTTATATGAAGAGATATCTTTAATTTGTATCATTTATTTATTTGACTTGGGATTTGTTTTAGAATTTTTAATTTTGTTTTGTTATTTGACATACACAAAGAAATGTGCAGCATTTTGTCTGAGAAATTATAAGAGTACAACTTTTCATTTATAATTTGTCTAACTCTCTTTAAAAAAAAAATTGTGAGAAAAATGTATTGTGAAACCAGTATTGTGAATCATATCACATCGTGAGTTATAAGTTATAACTCTAAATGTAATAAATGTACAGTATGAAATGTGCACATTAATTTTAAGAGTTGCTAAAGATTACAGTTAACAACATTATTAGAATACTTGTGTTGTTAAAGACTAACTTTGACTCTTTGATGAATCTAACTGTAAAAATATTATGAAAATGAGCAGGCACAATTAGACATACAATATCAACCAAAAATAATAATAATAATAATAATAATAATAATAATAATAATAATGGCTATTAACAATATGTTTTAAATATAGTGCATCCTTACTTCTGAAAATTTGAATTATAGCTCAAAAACATATGAACTACTTTTATGAGCTGTTTGGGGTGATTTTTTGTTCTTGGTGATCCCTTTACTGTATGAGCGTTAATTCTTCTGAAAAAAAAATAAAAAATCTTTTATGTTCTGTTCTAGGGAAGAAGAAGTTATACAGGTTTGGATTGTGTGATCACATGAAGCTGAGTAAATGACAATTTAATTTTTGGCTGAATTATGGCTTTAAGAGAGCTCAAAATTTAGTGAAACTGCACACAAACACGCTCATTAATGATTAAAGACAAGTTCACACCAACACATAAATGACTGCTGCTTATGTGTACCACATGACATCTAAATTATCACTCATACACACACTCATCCAGTGAGAAAACATTTAATTACCACATATGAGTACACACACAACGAGCTAGACTGAACACGAGAGAGAGATCTGACATGTTAATTACAACAGAACCCACAGATGGCACAGAAACATGCCTCAACGCGCCTCTCAAAACCTCACATGTAACACACATACAAACGATCGTTCTGTGTTTCACTTAGAAACACACACTCTACTGAACTCGCCCAATGGGAAGCGGCCCAAAGTTTCAGTGCTGGTTCTGACTGTTGGATACTGATTCCAGCATGTGTGACTAACATCCCATAGAGACTGGACCATAATCCTGTTTTCTCTGGACCGTCTCCAGTCTTTATTACACACACAATCACAAAGATCAAAACGCACACTGTCATTATCCTGCTAGTTCCTCCTCATGTCAGGATAATTAGTAGGATTGGATGAAGGATTTCATGCTGCTTTTCATATTTCATTTTTCTTTCTTTTTTTTTTAAGCATAAGCTATGATGTTAATGTGTCTCCCAGAAGCGCAGAATAAAGCGTGTCAAGGAGTAAAAAAAAAAACAGTGCTTTTGGTAAACTTGTTACAGCACTGATATCTCATAAACACATGGCATTGCTTTGCTTATCCTTCTGAAGAATCGTAATGTTAGGAACGTGTGGCTGAAGTTTATTTTTAACAAGGTCCCTGGTCATTTCAGTTTGATCTTAGTTTATGCGGCACAGATTGTTTTGTGATACAGTCACAACGTGATTCAAGCTTTGCACAGAAGCTGTTATTGATGGGTCAGTGCAGACTGTATTGGTCATGTACATTAGTCAATGTATTTATGGCAAGGGGATTAAACAAGCAGCTAAAATGATGCCTGATTCTGCCAAGCCAAAAATAATTTAAAGTAAAGTGAAGTAAAGTAAAGTCAAATCAAATTTACCAATGCAGACCTAAAATGAGTCATGGTAAAATAAAAAATGAGTCATGGTTTCTACAAAAATTTTAGGCAGCACAACTGCGTTTAACATTGATAATAAGAAATGTTTCTGGAGCAGTTCAGCATATTAGAATGATTTCTGAAGCATCATGTGACACTGAAGACTGGAGCAATGATGCTGAAAATTCAGCTTTGCCTTCACAGGAATAAATCACATTTTAAAAATATATTAAATACAATATTATATATATATATATATATATATATAATATATTATATATATATATTAATATATTAATATATTATATATTATACACACACACACACACAGTGGGTACGGAAAGTATTCAGACCCCCTTAAATTTTTCACTCTTTGTTATATTGCAGCCATTTGCTAAAATCATTTAAGTTCTTTTTTTTTTCCTCATTAATGTACACACAGCACCCCATATTGACAGAAAAACAGAATTGTTGACATTTTTTCAGATTTATTAAAAAAGAAAAACTGAAATATCACATGGTCCTAAGTATTCAGACCCTTTTCTCAGTATTTAGTAGAAGTACCCTTTTGATCTAATACAGCCATGAGTCTTTTTGGGAAAGATGCAACAAGTTTTTCCCACCTGGATTTGGGGATCCTCTGCCATTCCTCCTTGCAGATCCTCTCCAGTTCTGTCAGGTTGGATGGTAAACGTTGGTGGACAGCCATTTTTAGGTCTCTCCAGAGATGCTCAATTGGGTTTAAGTCAGGGCTCTGGCTGGGCCATTCAAGAACAGTCACGGAGTTGTTGTGAAGCCACTCCTTCGTTATTTTAGCTGTGTGCTTAGGGTCATTGTCATGTTGGAAGGTAAACCTTCGGCCCAGTCTGAGGTCCTGAGCACTCTGGAGAAGGTTTTCGTCCAGGATATCCCTGTACTTGGCCACATTCATCTTTCCCTCTATTGCAACCAGTCGTCCTGTCCCTGCAGCTGAAAAACACCCCCACAGCATGATGCTGCCACCACCATGCTTCACTGTTGGGACTGTATTGGACAGGTGATGAGCAGTGCCTGGTTTTCTCCACACATACCGCTTAGAATTAAGACCAAAAAGTTCTATCTTGGTCTCATCAGACCAGAGAATCTTATTTCTCATCATCTTGGAGTCCTTCATGATGGCTTTCATGTGTCTTGCACTGAGGAGAGGCTTCCGTCGGGCCACTCTGCCATAAAGCCCCGACTGGTGGAGGGCTGCAGTGATGGTTGACTTTCTACAACTTTCTCCCATCTCCCGACTACATCTCTGGAGCTCAGCCACAGTGATCTTTGGGTTCTTCTTTACCTCTCTCACCAAGGCTCTTCTCCCCCGATAGCTCAGTTTGGCCGGATGGCCAGCTCTAGGAAGGGTTCTGGTCGTCCCAAATGTCTTCCATTTAAGGATTATGGAGGCCACTGTGCTCTTAGGAACCTTAAGTGCAGCAGAAATTTTTTTGTAACCTTGGCCAGATCTGTGCCTTGCCACAATTCTGTCTCTGAGCTCTTCAGGCAGTTCCTTTGACCTCATGATTCTCATTTGCTCTGACATGCACTGTGAGCTGTAAGGTCTTATATAGACAGGTGTGTGGCTTTCCTAATCAAGTCCAATCAGTATAATCAAACACAGCTGGACTCAAATGAAGGTGTAGAACCATCT
The DNA here is from genome assembly GCA_039654775.1 of Spinibarbus caldwelli. Classification (NCBI taxonomy): domain Eukaryota; kingdom Metazoa; phylum Chordata; class Actinopteri; order Cypriniformes; family Cyprinidae; genus Spinibarbus; species Spinibarbus caldwelli. The sequence goes on along the minus strand of CM077233.1, from coordinate 18,932,462 downwards.
CAAGGATGATCAGAAGAAATGGACAGCACCTGAGTTAAATATATGAGTGTCACAGCAAAGGGTCTGAATACTTAGGACCATGTGATATTTCAGTTTTTCTTTTTTAATAAATCTGCAAAAATGTCAACAATTCTGTGTTTTTCTGTCAATATGGGGTGCTGTGTGTACATTAATGAGGAAAAAAAATGAACTTAAATGATTTCAGCAAATGGCTGCAATATAACAAAGAGTGAAAAATTTAAGGGGGTCTGAATACATTCCATACCCACTGTATATATATATATATATATATATATATATATATATATATTAAATTGTAATAATATTTCACAAAATTCATGTTTTTAGTGTTTTTTGATCAAATAAATGCAGTCTTGGTGAGAGACTTCTTTCAAGCACATTAAAAACATCTTAGTGACCGCAAACTTTTGAACAATGGCATTTAAAACTACAAAAGCTTTGACTAATATTATAAGTAAAGTTATACATTTCATACGTAGCTTATTTGTAGGAATACCTGAGCACTCAGGTTTAACTGAAGGTATGCAATACAAGTTAATCTACAAAATGCTAAAATGAACTTGAAATTAACATCAAACATATGGTCATATTACTCTACATATTTACACATTATTACTGATTCTTGGATTAGAATACAGTGGCAGGTAAATAGAATGATAACAGATCTATAACAGTGAAATAAGTGTGATTATATGTCACGATAAGACTGATTAAACAGACACGTGAACTGGTTCGACAAGCTAACACACAGTACGCTTAGCTGGGCAAATCTACCACAAACAACAAAAGAAACTTGCAATGTATCTATACAGTCCAGAGCTAGTGCAAGCAAGCTCATTCAAACTTTATTTGAAATTCATTCCTCAAAGGGAAATAAATCACTTGCTGAATTGTAGTGATACTGTGTGAAAACATGACTGCACACTAGATATAAGGCTTACTCTGTGTTTTCAAAGCATGCCCCTGAGCAAGTCTGCCGATGCAAACATGAAAGTGCACAAGTACAAAGAGGTTCGTGTCAGTTTCTTTGCACATATTAGTGATACAAGCGAGAAATTCTTTCTTCTGTTTATCTAGATTACTGTGTAACAGGGTACACAGAACCACCTTAAGCTCACTCAAACTTTCCTGGCCTTGAGAGGTCAGCAGAAGTTGTCGATAATTGTCGATAATGCATGCTTAGAATTTTGTTAAGACAGGGTTCAGGCCATTCCAACAAGCCTACTCTTTAAAATATAAGGCATTCATCGCACGATTCGCCGAGGTCATCCGATGTGCAATGGATCATCCACAGTGAAGCCTCAGGAGGAAGCAGACGGAGAGAAAGAGGTCTGGTGTTACTTACACAATAATACATTTGTATTTATTTCCTCAACACATTGAACAAGCATCAAAGAGCAGCATATTTCCCCCATGACTCCGCCTGAACCGCCATACCTCCACAATATTCATACAGCCACATTCCTGTATGTGTTTGTGTGCGGGCACAGGCATCTAACTTCAAGGCTGAACAGAGAATGGCAACAATCAACAGAAATGGAATCCAACAAGTAATTACACACACCGGCTAAGTAACCGTTTTGCGTGTTTTTGAGATGAGGATCTGTTTGTAACTGCCTTTTAATAGTATTCAGCACTTAAAAGGAAACGGCCGCAAGTATGCACACACGCAGCCGCACGCAAACACACTTGCCCACGAGGTAAATAAAAAAGGTAGGCAATGTAAATTTGTGCTTGTGAAAACACTTTTTAACAGACACATGCAAGTCAAGGAACTTTTTCTGTGGAATGAAGTCGTCTCACATGAGTTTAAAGTGGATGCTGTTCTCCTGACATCAGTGAAGTAGAGGGATCATTTTGCTGGCGATTAAAAAGTGTGTTTCATGTGCAAACTTTGAGCGTCAAACAAAAAGCACAGTTCACACAAAAATGAAAACTGTCATCATTTACTCACCCTCATGCCATTACAAACCTGACTTTCTTTCTTCTATGTAACACAAAGGAAAATATATTGATGAATGTGTTAACTGTTTTTGTTATTACAGTGGAAGTGAATGGGGTCCAAGTCAACATTAGAGGTTATTGACTTTCATTGTATGGACAAAACTCATACAGGTTTGGAACAACATGACGGTGAGTCAAGGTCAAATTTCTCCTATGGGAAACAATAAAGAGTACCTTGACTTTGAGTGAATTATTACAGAATTTTTTATGCCAGTGTTATTTTAAACTAAAACTATTAATTCAAATCAGACATAAAATATAAATATTATATGAAAATTTAAAAATTAGAAATGCTGCATTAGCAACTAACTAAAATAAGTTAAAATATTAAAATAAAAAAATACTAAATACCTAAAAAAAAGACTACTGAAAATTGAGTAAAAAAGAAAAATACAATGAATACAATTATTAAAACACACACACACACACACACACACAGAAAACAAAATTATTAAACTTTAAACTTAATTTAAAATCAAAGAAAATACAAAAAAAAAGCTAATTCGATGTGTGAATAAATACTACAATAGTACATAATGATTACCAAAATGAATGCACAATTATGAATCCATTTGAATGCAAATAAATAAATAATAGATCAAATTGTTAGACATTTCATATTTAACACCCCTCCTGGTCTAAACTACCATTGGAAGACAATTACTAGAAAAATGAAGTGATTGTTCCTAATAGCAGCTGACAGATCGGATAAAGGGCTGAAATGAGAAGCCTGTTTTTTTCTGTTCTCTCCAGCTGCTGCCAGCGGGTCACGCGTGGTGGACGGTCTATTGATAACCAAACCATCTCGACTGATAAGAACAAAGTCAGTAAAACACGAAACACCCCCACCTGTCTCTCTTTCTTTATGTTTGATTTCACATGAAAAGTAGTCAAAAGATGAATTGAAATGAAAGCACAAGGAACTCTCCATAATAAGGTACAACACAAGGCCTGAAAAAAAAGACTTGTTCACGATCAGTGAAATGAGCTACTTAACTAAACATTAAAGGAGGTCAAACTTAATATTAAATGAGTACTTTTTATATGAGGTTTTCAATTTTAACCATATGAAACTGGAACATGTCTAAATACAGTTACATTTGTATTAAAGATTTTGTTATTTTCTAGTGATACAACATTAAAATAAAAATAAAAAATGATGAAATAAGCTAAAATAGGTTACATAACAGGAAACCAGTATTTATCATTGTATATTTACATGCCGTGCTGATGCCTGTGAAGGGCATACCTGTGCCTCTCTTGATAAAGCAAAGAAACGTCTTATCTAGTATCAAGATTAATTACATCATGTTTAACAGATGATTACCGAGTGCGAGAATTTGAGATTGAATGCGGGACTTTCCGCGTGTCAGTGGAATGAACGTGGTCACGTCAGCACATGCTCTGATGAGAAGATAAAGACAGAACTAAAGGGAAATGAAATGGTTGTCCTTAACTTCAACTAATTTTAAATGATTGAAGAGATAAAAATCTGTTCAACATCCAGGCTATTCAGAAAAAAAAAAAAAAAAATGGACTCTCTTTATATCAGAAAACTGTACAAACGCGCACAGACCTGAGGTTGACACCTGTCGTCACAGACGTCCGGACTGCTGTGGTTGTTATATGAGCTCTTAGTATTTGTTTGTAATTACTTTCACTCAAATGCACCTCATGAGTCATTATGAATTCCCCATAAGCTGACTAATTCAAGTCTCGGTTCACAGGGACAGTTAACAACACCCTGACAAGTAATAACACCCTGACAAAGACCGAACAATCGGTCAACTAGTCCACCAGATAAATCAATCAATCACAGCTTCAAAGCAGACTAATAAAACAAGTCAAAGCAGACAACAGACATTATTACAACATACAGAATTACCAAATTGTGCCATAAGTTAAATATATTAAGTGTGTCTGACAGAATGGGGTGATTCTGCAATGATTGCAATGATTTGTATCGTAAAAAGCGCTAATAACTGAAACCATTTTGACCAAAAAAAAGACATTGCTGATCCATTTAATTTAAAAATCAAAATGCTGAAAACAAATAAATAGTTCAGTTAATTACTCTTATGTAATACACAATTATATAATACACAGAATGAAATCAGTGTCATTCATAATATCACTTAATCTCAATTTTTGGTAAATCTTCACAACAACAAAACAGCTCACCAGGTAAAGCCGAGGCGTATATCTTCTTTTTTTATTTTAAGTGAAATGTGTATCACCTTTACGTATCCAGTGTGCAAATTTAGGAAACTTATTAGTTCAATAAATGTTAATTATTTAATTCTAAAATTGTCAGATAAATAATTTTAAAAAATGACAGTTAAAGCATAAATTCTAAATCCTTTTTTAATTTTTCCAGTGTGATTGTGCTGACAATGCATTTACAGTTATTGTTACAGAAACTTTAATATAATTTCAAAACTATCACAAAAATTGCTCAACATGAATACATCTCTCAAATTTAATTAAATCATGCGAAATGTAGAAATGTGTTAATTGTCAATTAAAATGATAATTTCAATTAAATATAGAGATACATGTTTTATAATAACTGAATTATCATTTGATAGCATGTTTGCAAATATACTTCCTATTAAATCTTATTTTACGGCTTCAATGCTAGGGCAGCAAGGCTTGCTTGTAACTGCTTATTTTATGTGGCACTGTTAATAATGTCAGCTTTCACAACATTCCTAATTACAGTAATGCAGTGAGCAGACAAATGAATATCCTATTCCTCTCTTACTACTTTAAAGAGGCACTTTAATGTGCTAAACGCATTTGATGATTTTAAAGAAAAGCCAATGGACAAAGAGCAAAACACATTTTACTACAGAGTATCTGTATGTACATGAGTCATAGAGAAGCACATAAGCTCAAATCCAATGGATAATACATCTTAACAATAAAACTTCATATTCTGATGCCTTTAAAGAATCAACCATCTATATACTGACGCTTTAAGGAACCCTGGAAAGATACACTTTTTAACAGACAGCACAGCAGACAGATACAGCAGCTCTTTCCCCAACATCATTATCACCCCATTCTGTCAGACACACATGCTGCACACCCTCTGTTGGCCCAGGGGGCATTAACAGGGCTTTGTTCGGGTGCTATGGGGGGTTAATTACTGTATGAGGCCTATGTCAGAATGCTCATTATAAAACTGAGAATTTTGGCACTAAATTCTGATACGTAAAGCTGTTGTAAAATGCAGATAAATGCACACTTGTCACTGCACGTTCTAAATTAATGTGCCAAGTTACTACAAGGATAGTCAACCACAAACAGCCTAAAGCTGGTGGAATAAACTAATATTTTCAAATCATATATATTTTATTTATTTATTTATTTGAGGCGCACTTTAAATGTTACTCAAGTTTATAGTAAAACTATTTATTCAGAGTGTAGCTTTTATATCCATTGTCTGATTCTAACTATTAAACAGACCATTGTTTTCATGCTGTGTCTTTAAAAAAAAATAGTTCAGCCCAAAAAAAAAAAAAACCTCATTCTCATACCATTACAAACCCAAAAAAGAAAATTCAGTCATCATTTACTTACCCTCATGGTGGTACAAAACTGTATGACTTTGTTTCAACTGCAGAAAAAAAGAAGATATTTTTGGTCCATACATTGGAAGTCCGTGGTCTCCAATATTTGGTTCCCAGAGTCCTTAAAAATATTTTAGCGTTCCTCAGAAGAAAGTAAGTCATACTGTTTTGGAACGCTATGAGGGTGAGTATAACAATAATAACATTTTTATCTTGAGGTGGATTTCCCTTAAAGACTTGTATATATAATCACCATAATTACAAGCAAAACGAAATACAGTGCTTTGCTACTGTACATTCACTCAGAGGTTTTCAATCAAGTCCAGTATAGTTTTTAACTGCCTGACCCTTCAGCAACAGCCTCTTTGCAAAACATGCATCACACTGGGACAGATTTACAAAACAAACAATGCTGAAATTTAACAAACAAGATCAAAATAAAAAAATACAATTACTATAATACTATAAATACTCTAGTTTTTTTACTAGAACTTTAGTAAAAACGAACTTCAGACACAAAATGCTACTCAAAGCAAAAGAGCTGTGACTAAAGAAATAAATCATTAAAAAAAACTATTACCATTATTGGTCACTCTTTTCCATGTAATTATAATGTACACTGTAAGCCAGGGCTGGGCAACTTCGGTCCTGGAGGGCCGGTGTTCTGCAGAGTTTAGCTCCAACCCTAATCAAACACACCTAAAGAAGCTAATTAATGTCTTCAAAATCACTAGAAAGTTACAGGCAGGTGTGTTTGATTAGGGTTGGAGCTAAACTCTGCAGGACACCGGCCCTCCAGGGCCGAAGTTGCCCAGCCCTGCTGTAAGCAAAGCCTGCTAGAAACTAACAGCAAAAAATGTTCATTTGTGTGTTTTTCTCTTTACTACGGAGCCCCGGAAGTCCCCTGTAGGAAAAAAAAATTAATAAATCCGTGGCGATGGTTTTGCAATTCGTCCCCTCAGTTTATAAACCGTACTCACAAATTCTTAAACTGTTCCCTCGGTTTAACAAATCGTACCCACAGATTAACAAACTGTAGCCACAAATTTCCAAGCCGTGCACTCAGATTTGGTAAACTGTACGTTCGGTTTTTAAATCCGTACCCACGAATTCATAATCCATGTGCACGCTTTCGCAATCCGTTCCCACGGGTTTGAAAACTGTACTCGTGGACTCATTTTAGAAGAACAAAACTTATTGTATATTGTTTTATTGTGTATTATTAAGTAGAATACATCAAATTGTCTTAACTGCATGCTTACAGTGATTCTCTATCAGTTGTAGCGGGTATGAGGTGGAATACAACAATTTAATAATGTGCGTCAAAAATCTTGTGTTTATTTGTAGCACTTTATTATTATTGTCTAATAAACCTGTCATTGTGTATTATGACTGACTTTTTACTGCTTTGTTCCTCTTTTGTAAATCATTTTAGATAAAAGCTTTTTATAAATGCATATGTAAATGTAATAATAACAATGGCAGCGTAATAATAATCAATAATAATAATAATAATAATAATAATTATTATTATTATTATTATTATTATTATTATATTTATATTATAATAATAAATAATAATAATAATAATAAATGAGGGCGCATAAGACAGTAATATTTTTATCATAAAATAATTAATGAATGCTTTATTTTTAAATAACCTTTTTACAGTTTAGGGAATGTGTTTGTGCACTATTCATTCTTAACGTGAAGCTTTTATCCAAAACGGCTTGGTACGAGGTGGAATACAAAGATATAAGAATGATGTGCGTCAAAATCTTGTGTTTATTTATGATAAACTTAGCACTTTATTGTTATTGTCTAATAAACCTGGCATGTGTATGGCTGACTTTTGACTAATTGCTTTGTTCTTCTTTTGTAAGTCGTTTTGGATAAAAGCTTTTTTCTAAATGCATAGCCTTTTACAGTTTTGGAATGTGTTTGTATTAATTTTTAACATGAAGACTTGTTTTGGTGATTTTATTATACTAAGCTTCCCCCCCCATGGGTACGGATTTAAAAACCGAACGTACGGTTTACCAAATCTGAGTGCACAGATTGGAAATTCGTGGGTACGGTTTGTTAATCCGTGGGCACGATTTGTTAAACCGAGGGAACAGTTTAAGAATTTGTGAGTACGGTTTATAAACTGAGGGGACAAATTGCAAAACTGTCGCCACGGATTGATTTTTTTTTTTTTCCTACAGGTGACTTCCGGGGCTCCATAGTTTTCAGATGCCCATTTCCATCTTTTTTTTTTTTTTTTTTTTTTGGTATTATAGATGCATTTCATTTTTTATGGTGCTCTAACAGTTGAAATTTCCTTTCACTGACACTTATTCATGTATGACCGAACAATACTGGCTTGTTGAATCTCTTACACGCAAGAGACCTCAAGAGATATGATTATTTTACACAGTACCTGCTCGGAAATGTGTTTATATTGATAAATTTGCATTTACTGTAGAAAAGGTTCAGACTCTTGAGAGGAAATGACATTGGGAGGCAATTCAGTTATTTATATTATTATTTCAGGTCTGTTTCTGTCACTCTTTTCCTTTCTCTATTCATCATGTCTTTCCACTTCTTCCAACCAGCAGACGCCTGTAATCCCTCAGTCCAACCCGGCAGCACGGCAATGCAAGTGTGAAGCAAAAGAGAAAAAAAAAGAAAGAAAGTGAGTGAGTGAGAAAGTAGGTGTGTGTCTGTCAACACAGTCCTCGCAGGTTCATATTTTAAGCGTGAACATTAAAGATGAATGCACACGTCAGTTCAACCCTGGTGCCCTCATGTAAACAATGAGGCCCTGTCTTTCACCTCTCTCCCTCGCTTTATCCTTTCCCTCCCTCTCCATGACTGAAACTTAGAGAATTCCCCCCTAAAGCCAGAGAGGGAGGGACGAGACATTAAAAATATACTTCCTTCTTCCATTATGGGACCGCATCTTTTAGACTTCAAAGAGCCTTTAGAATCAATAGTGAAGTGTCTGTGTCATCTGTGTTTGAGGTCTGTCTCCATGCTTCTTTGAAGAACATCAGGTCTAAAGGCCTATAGCCAAAAACCATCACAGATTTATGACTTTTAATTATCACAGATGAATGCTGCTGGAGTCCCGCTCTCTTTCTCACTCTCTTGTTCTTGGCACAGGCTGTATTGTCAAGTTGCCCCCGTGAGAGGAAAGATGCCAAAAAACGAGTGGAAAAAAACACTGAAAATACTCAGGAAGAGAGTGGGTGTATAAAAAGAAAACTAGAAAGAGACTGTAATAGGAAATTGATGAAGTGTCAGGATATTGAAATTAGGGATGTGCAAAACTACATATTTTAAAATTCGACAAGTCGCCGGTTGTCTGAACAAGGGGTTTTCAAACCTGGGCCCCAGAGGCCTCCAGAGAGAGAAAAAGAAAATTTGCTAAATGTATTTTTTAGGGCTTTCCAAGTTCATGTGTTAACATGTTAATTATATATTTAATGCAATAATTTCACATTTATAAGAAGAATTGTTGGAGAAAGTCTTGTCATGCACACTGGGATTTGTAAAACTGCTTAAGAACATTATTAATTGCCAAAAGCACTACTGTATGCAAATGAACAGAACTGAAACGTTTCTCTGCAAGTTTAGGCCGATACATCTAACATTAATAAAAGATGGAGAAAATTTTCACTGTCAGTAAATAATTTAAATATTTATTTTGTCCCTAGTGTCATATATCTGGGATCTCTATCATAACAACGTTTGAAAACCGCTGGTCTTGAAAGAAATGGTTAACTTTACAAAGCATTAACATTTAACACTCATCCTCAAAATAAAAAAGGAGGGAAAATGGCGAGATACTAGACAACAGCCAACAATGTTTAAAATATAGTCAAATATTTTATTTGACTATATAAAATATTTAAATTGCATAATATTATGACAACAATAAGAGTGTCAACATGCCCTATCTAAATGCAGAATGTAAACAAACATTATAAATTTATCATAATAGCCTTCCTGCAGTAGAGGGGTTCTCGGGATGCACTTCTCGAAGTTTCCTATCACGTTTGCCGACTGAGAAACCGCTTCCAAAAGATTAGTGCGTGAGTGAACTGTCCGAGTTGAATCACTCTGAATCGCTAAACGATTCAAACCGTTTGCAGAGCCGCTTGGTCGATTCACTGACAAGAACCATTTCCAAAGAATGATTCATTATAATTAGTTTTTTTTTTTTTTTTTTTTTTAATTCAAGGAACAATAACATACAATATGTTATCAAGAAAACAACATTAAAATAAGAAAAGAAAAAGAAAAAAGATAGAAGGACAAATTACACCAAACAAAACAGTTGCCAGGGAGAGGAAAGTACGGTGGCAGAGAGAACTCAACGCACTGCAAATAGAAAAAACACCTGCAAATTAAGAAAACAACTTTGTCAATTTTACAACACACGTGCTGCAAATGCTCACAACACAACCAAATAAAGAAAAGCACTGCAAATAGAAAGAAAAAAAAAAAAACACCTGTAAATTAAGAAAACAACTTCATCAATTTGACAACACGCCCTACAAATACTCACAACAAAACTAAATAAAGAAACGCACTGCAAATAGAAATAAAACACCTGCAAATTAAGAAAACACCTTCATCAATTTGACAACACGCCCTACAAATACTCACAACAAAACTAAATAAAGAAACGCACTGCAAATAGAAATAAAACACCTGCAAATTAAGAAAACACCTTCATCAATTTGACAACACGCCCTACAAATACTCACAACAAAACTAAATAAAGAAACGCACTGCAAATAGAAATAAAACACCTGCAAATTAAGAAAACACCTTCATCAATTTGACAACGCCCTACAAATACTCACAACAAAACTAAATAAAGAAACGCACTGCAAATAGAAATAAAACACCTGCAAATTAAGAAAACAACTTCATCAATTTGACAACACTCATGCTGCAAATGCTCACAACACAAACCAATAAAGAACCGTGCTGCAAATACTCACAACACAACCAAACAAATAAACATACTGCAAATAAAATTCTTTATTTGGTTGTGTTGTGAGTATTTGCACTGTGTTTCTTTATTTGTCTGTGTTGTGAGCATTCTGTCAAACTGATGAAGTTGTTTTCTTGATTTGCTTGTGCTTTTTCTGTTTGCATGTGTTTTCTGAAGTTGCAGCGCATTGAGCTCTCTCGGCTGCCGTAGGAAAGTATAAAACTTCAAAACAAAAATATATACATATATATATGCATGTATATATATATATATATATATATATATATATATATATATATATATACTTTGAAAGTTTGTGAACTGTGAATCAATAAATGTATTTGATTTTATATATATATATATATATATATATAAAATCAAATAAATTTATTGTAAAGTTCACAAACTTTCAAAGTTCTTACAGCTTTCTTATTCACAGAGTCTCTGATACTATCTATATATATATATATATATATATATATATATATATATATACAGTGGGTACGGAAAGTATTCAGACCCCCTTCACTTTTTTCAATTTTGTTATGTTGCAGTCTGATACTACAATTGTTTAAATTCTTTTTTTTTCTCATTACTCTACACTCTGTCCTTTATAATGACAAAGTGAAAACAGAATTTTAGAAATGTTTGTAAATTTATTAAAAAGAAAAAACTGAAATATCACATTTACATAAGTATTCAGACCCTTTACTCAGTACTTAGCTGAAGCACCTTTGGCAGCAATTACAGCCTCGAGTCTTTTTGGGTATGACGCAACAAGCTTTGCACAACTGGATTGGGGGAATTTCTGCCATTCTTCTTTGCAAATCCTCTCAAGCTCAGTCAAGTTGGATGGGGACCGTCTGTTGACAGCCTTTTTCAGGTCTCTCCAGAGATGTTCGATAGGGTTCAAGTCAGGGCTCTGGCTGGGTCACTCTAGGACATTCACAGAGTCGTCCCTAAGCCACTCCTGTGTTGCCTTGGCTGTGTGCTTAGGGTCATTGTCATGTTAGAAGGTGAACCTTCGGCCCAGTCTGAGGTTCTGAATGCTCTAGACTCGGTTTTCATTAAGGCTATCTCAAAATTTTGGTGCATTGAGCTTTTCTTCTACTCTGATGAGTTCCTCAGTCCCTGCCGCTGAAAAACAGTCCAACAGCATGAGGCTGCTACCACCACACTTTACTTTTGGGATGGTACTCTGCAGGTGATGAGAAGAGCCGGTTTCCTTCAAACATGATGCTTAGAATTGAAGTTCATCAGACCAGGTAATCTTGTTTCTCAGAGTCTGAGGGTCCTTTATGTGCTTTATTGCAAATTCCAAGTGTGTTTTCATGTGTCTTCACTGAGGAGAGGATTGAGTTTGGCCACACTCCCATAAAGCCCAGATCGGTGGAGTGTTGCAGTGATGTTTGTCCTTCTGTAGGTTTCTCCCATCTGCATATATGATCATGGAGCTCAACTAGAGTGACCACCAGGTTCTTGGTCACCAGTCTAGACAAGCCCCTTCTCCATCAATTGCTCAGTTTGGCTGGAGACCAGCTCTTGGAAGAGTCCTGGTTGTGCCAAACTTCTTCCATTTGAGAATTATGGAAGCCACTGTGCTCTTGGGAACCTTCAGTGCAGCAGAATTTTTTTTGTAGCCTTCCTCAGATCTGTGCCTCAATACAATCCTGTGTCTGAGCTCTGCAGGCAGTTCCTTTGACCTCGTGGCTTGGTTTTCGCTCTGATATGCATTATCAGCTGTGAGGCCTTTTACAGAGAGGTGTGTGCCTTTCCAAATCATGTCCAATCAATTTAATTTACCACAGGCGGACTCCAATCAAGGTGTAGAAACATCTCTGCAATGATCAAGAGACATGGGAGGCACCTGAGCGAAATTTTAAGTGTTGTTGCAAAGGGTCTGAATACTTATGTAAATCTGATATTTCAGGTTTTTCTTTTTAATAAATTTACAGACATTTCTAAAATTCTGTTTTCACTTCATCATTATGAGGTACAGAGTGTAGATTAATGAGAAAAAAAAATGAATTTAAACAATTGTAGTATCAGGCTGCAACATAACAAAATTGAAAAAAGTGAAGGGGGTCTGAATACTTTCCGTACCCACTGTATATACATAGTTCAGTCAACAAAACCATAAAATTGGGTTTTTTATTGGTAAATTTACACTTATGAATGTCAAATCTGGTCAATAGAATATGTAAATTAATTAAGTAAAAGTACTGTTCCTCTTGGTGAGGATAGTCAGTAAAGCCAAAGAGTACATCTTCCCATAGGAGTGAAGAAGGTCTTAAACTGAATATTTTCACTAATAAATTTTTGGACCTTACACCATAGTGTAACTGAGTATGTATAGTGCCAAAATAAGTGCAAGGCAGTTTCCTCATATTCATTAAAAAATTTAAAAATTTACATTTATTCCTTTTTTACTTTTTTGTAAATAATGATTTGCTGGATAAAATCTATGAATAAGCTTATAAGAAATTTCTTGAATCTTATTTCTAAGATGATATTTCAACTACACTTTTCTCCAGCAAATCAGTTTTCCTTTCAATAAAGAGACTCAATGAGACAAAACATAAGGTACAGTAACAATTTCTCTTTGGAAAAGAGTACAATAGCTCTATTATTTTTTTTGGGGGGATTTAATGAAAAACTAATTTTACCAACATAAGATTTAGTAACATCAAAAGACACTGAATGAGGAGAATGGTCTATTCATTATTCATTATTCATGATTCATTATAATTAGTGCTGTGAAGTTCGATACTTTTTTCCGTGAAATGGTTCCTTTTTGCACAGTTCATTTTAATGAACTGCTTCGAAAAACTGATTCACCAGTTCTTTACGTCATCACATGATGACGTCCATATTAATACTATCATTCAGGGGGGTAAATACACGTTCAAATATTGAAATAAAACGAAGCGCATATTGCTGATTTATGTTTTATTCAACTAAATTATAATAATAATGTCTTAAACATAGAAAGTGTATTAAGTCTTAACTCGCCTTTTAACAGAAACCATGATCCAACTCATAAAAACTTAATATATAATCTTCATACAAATACTCATTGGTAACATCAATTTACATGTCTTGACGCAGTTAAAAAAATAAATAAATAAAATATAAATCTGTGTAATATAAGCTATGCATTTCCAGTACATTTTATTTGTTATTAAAGAAACCTATATTTCACCTTGTCATTCAGGTCTTTGATTCACGCATGCTGGTATCAGCAGTAAACTCACTGGTTCGCCAAAGTCCGAGTCCAAAACTGTTCTCAGTTCAGTGTACATGTTATATGAGTTGCAAACATTAACCTGCTCTTTTCTGGATAACTGCTATCACGCTATATTCCAGACAGCTGACAGAAAATACAGACAGAGCCTATTTAGATACTTAGCCAGTTGATAATGAATAAACTTTTGTTTTATTTGACAATATGTCCATCATGTCATTGAGCTCTGACAGCCGCAGCACTAGCCAATTCACTGACTTAGACTGGAATGTAATATTTACAAAGACATGTTTTATTTCTTTTTCTGTTTCTGCCGTCACTCCCCAACAGCTATCTGCAGTTCTGTTGCCATATTTATGAGTTACGGTTATTGACCATACAAAACATACGTAGGTAAGGTTGGGATTTGAACTTAGGTTCTCTCACAAAGAAATCTTTACCACTAGACACGACTCTCGTTTTATCACTTTTTCATATAAAACAAAGTATAGTGCCAGCCCTGGTCTGCATGTGTAAAACATAATATTTATATAGGCTATACTGCCAAATTTGTTAGAAAAAACTGTGCTTATATGTTGTAGTGCTGTTGCTTTAAAGAGTATGAATTTAGAAAAGATGCAGTTCACTTACTGCTGTCAGCATGCTGAAATCTTCAGGTTGCATCGCTAAATTAATTTTCTTTAAAACGCTGAAGAAAAAAAAACATACACAATAATAGCTTACTAATTGACTATTCAGTTTGAACCCATGACCCATCTCAACTTCATTTTGCATTCCAGTTCACAATGCTTCTGAATGAGTACGAGTGTATGCGTGTCTTTTTACGAGACAATTTTTCTCATCTGCCAGACACATAATCCACACTCTGGATTATGAATTTTAGATTAATTACATAGTCTATACACACATTCTTCGGTGGTGAAAGAGGTATGAGAGCCGTGTCTGTGTGTATGTGTGCCAGTGCATGATTATTCACCGGGAGGAGTCGCACCCCCTGTCCAAACACGTTCCAGAACACACACATTGCCCCAGGAGTCTTTGTTATCATATTATTTCATTTGAAGGAGTTTGAAATATTGTTCTTGCCTGTCTGCTGCCCTGCAGAGAAACTGCCAGCAGCTGCTCACCCCCGTGACTCCACCCACATTCGGTTACCATGGCGGTTATCATGTCGATGCCAAAAGTCTAATCTTAGGGTTTTGGTCAACCCCAGTGGCAAGTAGCAGACATTAACTGTCTCTCTCCTCATCTCTCCACATCTGGATCATATTGTCATCACAAGCGTGTCTACAGTGTCTTGTGCCATGCTGAAAGAAGATGTTGACCTTTGACCTCTGCCTTGGAGTGCTGAAGTACAATGACCTATGACCCTTAGGGTTATGGATGAATGAGGTGTGGTGAACGCTCAAAACGGGATGACAGGAAAGCTAAACGACAGCTTGTCAGCATGGACTTTTTCACAGCACTAACAGGAGACTCTATCTCTGTCTGATCTGTCCAAACAAACTCACAAACACTTAGCAAAGAATTCACTGAGTACAAACTGATACCACTGATCGAGTCGTTTATGCACACACTTTGTCTGCATTTTTTTTATCCTGAATCACTAAAGTAACGGAAATCAAGTGCATTTAAATAAATAAATAAACACAATAAAATTTTAATGAATAAATAAATAATCATGATAAAATTTAAATGAATAAAAAGTTAGTTTAATTTAAATAAAACAATGATAAATTACATTTAAATAAATAAATACATCATGATAAAAAATAAAGATAAAATTTAATTTAAATTGTTACAATAAAAAAAAAAATTATAATTTTTAAAAAATGGTTCAACAGCTGCCAAGACAAAACACACATTAAAAAAATATAAACAAAAACTAAAAATCAATCTTGGAAAACCTGGACATATAGGGAAGCCTACAGTAATTTTAAAAGTGTAATTTCTAGACATGTAAATGTATTGTAAATTAATTAAATCTTAAGAAGGCATGGGCATTTTTATAATGAATATACTTTTGACTATGTCAAAATATTCAACCCGATCTCATGAAAGTGTGTATAAATAGTACGCCAAATAAAAATGAAAACTCGTGGTATTGATATGCAAAAATGGACTTTGGCGTGTATATGCTACGCGATGGGTAGGATTAGGGTTGTGGTGTAGATGCACATCATATCTACGCAAAAACTGTGTATCATATGCACGCCAACAAATTTGGTATCATATGCACATGAAAACTGTGTTTTATATGCACGCCAAACACGTTCGTATCATATATACGCCAAAGTCCATTTTTGTGTCTCAATACCACGAGTTTTAGTTTTTATTTGGCATACTATTTATACGCGTTTTCATGAGACCGGGCTCAGATATCTGTGACCCTGTCTGTGAAATCCAGGCTAAAGTCTCAAAATCTAATTATGAGATAACAAGCATCAAAGTCTGATTTCAACCATTAATTTCACTATGATTTCAATCTCTGACATGGCCTTAGTCAATATTAAAGATATCAAGGTTAGATTTTCACAGAATGGTCTTTACCTTAAAACAGTAAATCACCAAAAAATAAATAAAATAATAATAATAATAATAATAATAATAATAATAATAATAATAATAATAATAATAATAATAATAAAATACTTTAGATGGGTTTTCACAGCCAGGATCACATTTTATTGGGTAAAAATTGTGGTAAATAATATTTTTTTCTAAATTTTTATCCTTAATCCTTATCCAGTAAATCACAAACATTGGTTAAATAAAAGGTGGGAACCCTGAAGGATATTCAGCTCGTAAAACTTCTGAAATCCTGGAGTTTAATTAATTTAATTATATCTATTTTAGTAAACTATAGGAGTGCCCATTGATTGCCATTAGTTTAGAAAACAAAACTAGGACTCGGGGCCTTTTGAATGAGCCTCGTCATCAAAGAGGTTGAGAAACACTCACATGTTTATTAAACTGAAAAACATTTCAATGGTATATGAAGAAAAGCATCCAAAAAGCCTGACAAAGACTGAAGTCTTTAGACTTCCTTTTGTGAGCCATGACATCATAATTATAGTAATGTTGGCTGGATGTGAAAATCTTTGGTCTGGGAGAATAACTTCAGATTTTACGACAAACTCTGTTGGTTGGCCAATTTTCCACGCTCAGACAACTTGGTTTAACAACCTGCCATATCTGCCAATTCAAAACAGGCAGACGAATCTTCAGCCTTGAGTCTCTCATTTGATTTTGACAACTCTTGCAGAGAATGAGGAACAGAATACAGGACAGGAGAGAAGATAAGAAAGAAAGGAAACACTTACCAAATCCCAAAAGGGATAAATGGACGACAGAAAACCGTGGAAAAGTGAACTTTGCTTAGCTAGTGTAGGACCACCGGAAGTACACAATATGAAATCTGCCACTCAAAAAGGCAGAAACCTTCAAACATCAAAGCGTTTCAAAACCACAGAAGGGGAAGAGAGGGTCATAAAGCTTTGAGAACTCTCTAATCTCGTGTTTAACCTCCATACACGTGTCAGTCATGTTTACATGCGCCTCCCCACGGCACCTCGATGACGGATATCAGGCCCAGCAGATTCGCAGACATAACAAAACAAAACCCAACGCGTCAGGCGAAATAATTAAACTCAATCAGTCTGTCAACAGCATGAAAACATTCTTGCAGCTCAACTAGAGCATGTTACACTAACATTATGCTTAAAATGTGTTGCTAATCTCAAGTAGCAGCTTTTGGGATTTGCTGTAATGTGCCGTGTTAAAGAAGTAGTGTCACAAATTGAATATTTGGATCCGCTGTCTGTCACAATAGGCTGATAAGTCTGCTCATAAAGAAGTCGAAATGTATTTGTGTAGGTAAGAGTGCTCGTGCTATGTGGAAAAGTAAGGTGAGAAAGTTTTTTTGCATGTGTTTTGTGTTTGTGTGTGTGCTGAAGACAAAGCCGCACCTTTCCTTCAGGGCAAAAGAGAACTATCATTATCCAATTCATCTTGGAACACTTAAAATATATGAAGTTTGCACTCAGTTCACACAATGAAAACATTGCACAGAATGAGGCATCATTTACATTGACAGTGTTACTTCATGAACTAGCTTAAAACCTGCTGACATGTAAGAAAATGTGAGACTCAACCAACAAGTTGCCAAGTGGTATTATTGAGTAAGTGCTAATGGCGCACTGAAATGAAAAATGTTGTGCTATTGGCGTTAAATGTTTGTTTTTGAGATCAAACCAATACCGATCACGAACTATAAAATGCAATTCCAGACTTTCAGAAATATGCTATAACCAAACCCTTATTTGGATATAGCTTATTATTGCTTATTATTATTTTTAAATAAATAAATAAATAGCAATATAATTATAGACAGATTATAAAAATAAATGTAAAAAAAAAACATTTTTTAAGTTAGAAATTATATTGTCAAATTATTTTGTATTAATAATAATTAATAATAATTCCTTTACGCAGTGTCAAAACAATGAACAGAATGGCTATATAATAAAAAATATGCAGCTGTCCAGCTGGCTTACGTGAGTGTCAAATTAAATTATTTTCTATATTGTATACCATTTACATCTATTAATTTAGCAGACACCTTTATTTAACAGCTTACAAATGATGAACATCAGCACCAGATCATCATCTTAATCATGTTTTGACACCAGAATGATCATAATCATAATGTTTCTATGATTTTTATCAAGCCTAAAATTGAGACCAACAAATGATGGTGGTGTTGCACCATATAAAACACAGAACTAATGAATGAATGAATGAATGAATGAATGAATGAATGAATGAATTCAATTGCTAGTACTTACTGAAGCCTGTGCAGATGTTTTTTCCTCCAAAACCATGTCACTTCCTGGATGCTGATGGCATAAGGATTGGCCTTTTGTTATTTAAAGGTATATTACCAAATGCTAACAGGAAAGAAGTAAAATTGAGGACAAAGGTAAAACATATGAACCACATCCCCCACTCTCCTAAAATATGTTTTGTTTGAAATATTTTTTATTGAGAAAGGAAAAAACAAGGTAGTGAATTTAATTTAAAATTCACTCATATGTTAACTTAATTATGATATTGTGATAAAAGAAAATTAACTGTACAGAATAATGTAAAGATACTTAATAACCATATCACCAGCAGTCATATCACCCTGTAGCCCAAGACTGGTCGCCCACTGAAGCCAAGCAGGGTTGAGCCTGGTTAGTACCTGGATGGGAGACCTCTGGGGAAAACCAGGTGCTGCTGGAAGAGGTGTTAGTCAGACCAGCAGGGGGTGCTCACCCTGTGGTCTATGTGGGTCCTAAAGCCCCAGTATAGTGATGGGGACACTATTCTGTCAAAAAAGCACCATCTTTTGGATGAGACGTTAAACTGAGGTCCTGACTCTCTGTTGTCATTAAATATCCCAGGATGTCCTTCGAAAAAGAGTAGGGTTGTAACCCTTGCATCCTGGCCAAATTCGCCCATTGTCTTCTGTCCATTATCACGGCCTCCTAATCATCCCCATGTTCTGATTGGCTTCATCACTTTGTCTCCTCTCCACCAGTAAGCTGGTGTGTGGTGGGCGTTCTGGTGCAATATGGCTGCTGTCGCATCATCCAGGTGGATGCTGCACACTGGTGGTGGTTGAGGAGACCCCCCCCTAAAGTGCTAAAGTGCCCAGAAAAGTGCTATATAAATGTAAGGAATTATTATTAATTATTATTAATACAAAATAATATGACAATATAATTTCTATCTTAAAAATGTTTTTTTATTATTATTATTATTTATTTATTTATTTTGATCCCGTATATTAATTTTGTATATTGTGTGCATAGACATAAAAATGAACTGCATTGTTCGGCAAGTTTCTACTCCCTCCTGTCTCCACTTCAGTCCCATCCTGAGGACATCCCTTTTCTCCTAAAGGAGGGGGTTATTTTGGTAGTACCCCCCCCCCCCCCCCCCCCCCCTTCTTCCTCCACCCTTGCCTATCTGTCATGTTCTCTTCTGTCACTCAGAGCCACGTTAACCAGTCAGCCTCTGAAGTCTCTTGTTGGCGTAGGAGAGAGACACTGACAGACTGACTCCATCTCAAGTCGAGCAGTTGTTGTTGTAACTAATCCTGCTTATCTCTGCACTTCCTAGTTTGGTAAATATCGAATGAGTTTAACCACTCACCTTCGTATGTGTGTGTGTGTGTGTGTGTGTGTGTGTGTGTGTGTGTGTGTGTGTGTGTGTGTGTGTGTGGTGCTGAATAAAATTAGAAGAGGAACTGAAATATTCCAAGTATTTTTATGAAAAATATATCAGCCATTGCTTCTTAAATACATTCTGTCTCACACACGGCACTTTTCCAGCTGAACCTTCATCATTGTAAATAATTGAATCTCTTTTCACTGGTTTTCTGCATTAAACGGAGATGAATTCAGAGAGGAATTTATTTAAGTGTTTCTAATCTAAACGCACCACAAACACACATTTATAAGCCCGATGTGACTGGCTCCGTGTGTGCATCTATCATCACAGTTTCTTCACATCTATCCTCCTCTTTTACCTCCAAATCCTCAGCGCTGTGTGTGTGTGTGTGTGTGTAAGGTGTGTGTATTTATCATTAGACTTTTTATGTGGCTGAGAGGTGTGAGATCCTACTCAACACCTTGTACCTGTTTGAGAATTCTTATATATACACACACACATATATATATAAGAATTATGTATAAGCATTAAAAAACACATTAAAATTAGCATGAAAATTAAATTATGTCTGTCTATTGTACTCTCTGTTCGCCGTATAAATGGCAGGTGTAATCTTTAGTATTCAGTGTAACAGTTTAGTTTAATTTCTGTTTATTTCCTAAACTGTTTTTTCTTCTTCTTCTTCTTCTTCTTCTTCTTCTTCTTCGTAAAATTACTCCTAAACTATCCAAACACAATTATCCTCTACAGATTATTCATTAGAAGAGAAAAATAATGTCTGATAATGTGGTGGATGGTGGTGGACAGCTGCTAAAGTAGTATTGGTCTGTCAGGCAGGGGTTAGTGAAGTGTCAATAAGTCCTCAGAAGTTTGATAAATCCGAGAAAAAAAAAAAAAAACCTTTCTTTAAAGTGTGTTTTTCAGTTGTATTTCAAGAATTGGGTGAGGGTTAAGCCCCGTTCACACCAAGAATGATAACTTTAAAGATAACTAAAGATAACAATATTAGCGCCCAAACCAGTGAACGATATCATCTATAAGTGCACACTCATCTGCTGCTTTAAATTCTCGAACTCGTTATAGCAGGACTGATTCTGATTGGCTGTCAATGTTTTTATTGTTCATCAGCTGAAAAAAATCGTTCTGCAAGTGTTTCCAACGATACCGTTTCTCTGTGCCTTTAACATTATAGTGTGGACTCTGCTATTCTTCAATATTGAGAATGATATTTAGAACTATATCTTTACCGTTATCTTTATAGTTATCGTGCTTGGTGTGAACGAGCCCTTAGTCCATAGTCATTAGAATAAAAACAATACAAGTCTATTGATGTCAGCTAGGTAAACGCATGTATTTGTGTGAGTGGACATTCCTTCATTCACGCAGTACTCAGGAAGGGTCAGATATGTTTACTCATGTGTTTGTGTGAGGGAGGTTGTTTGCGACCCTATAAAACTTTGTTTGTTCAGCAGGATGCAGGAGCTAACGGGAGCTGACCCGCCATTCAAAACTCAGCAGGATTCTGGGAAAGTGCGTGAACACAGACACTCTTCACGTTACCC
Source organism: Spinibarbus caldwelli (assembly GCA_039654775.1). Classification (NCBI taxonomy): domain Eukaryota; kingdom Metazoa; phylum Chordata; class Actinopteri; order Cypriniformes; family Cyprinidae; genus Spinibarbus; species Spinibarbus caldwelli. The sequence continues at coordinate 18,910,847 of CM077233.1, read as the reverse complement.
GGCACCGTCAATCTCTCTTACCTGTCGCATGTGTCACATCAGAGTGAGAAAAAGAGAGAGGGTCAGGAAGAAAGCGACATCGGAGAGACAACACGAGGTAAATGGATCAGGATCCGCTCCCCTGAGATGCTATTAAGACCCCCGTGAGAACAACACTAGTTATCCAGAGGGACCTCAACACTTAACACACACTTCCTGTCCATCTCCTCCCCCAACAAACATGTCCTTGTTGTTTCAGATAGGAAGGTTACCTCACTTCTGCTGTGCTCTGGTTCCCATTGCTGTCAAACAGGGAAAGATAAATTTAACATCACTATTACACAAACACACACCCATACATTTCATGAATATAATGCAGGCAGATTTCCATAAATAGACCCAACGAGCCCACACAGAAACCTCTTTGCGTCATGTTTGTGGACTGTAAATCGCAGAATAATGAGACAGCAGTGAAACAAATAGCGACTTTACGAGATAAAGTTAAGTAAGTTGAATTTGATTGGAGTGTCTGTCGTAATATTGGCTCTGGGCATTAATGTTTAATGGCAGCATAAATAATAACAAGTGTACAAGCACAAATGAGCAAAGCAGCAGGTCACAGGGTTTATTAGCACCATGGGGAGCAATCGGCAGGTATTCACAGAATCTAAGGAGAACAGCACATCTAACACGGCCACTGGGCGGCTTTCTGCCCTCTGTTTGAGTCTGTTTGTCATGACGCTGAGGGGTAAACACACTCACACACTCATACCAACACACACACACAGACGTACACGACTCCTTAACGCTGGATGACATTAACATGCTGGCTGCATAGGTTACTTCCAGCAGGCTCTTTGTGTGTCGCTGCTGTGCTGTTAGCAGTTGTTTGTTGTGTGTGTGTGTGTGTGTGTGTGTGTGTGTGTGTGTGTGTACATGCGTATGCAGCAAAGAGTAAAGTTAAACACACACACTCCTGTACATACTCTCTGATTCACATTCTTGTAGCAAAACACAGCTGAAACACAAAATCCGAAGAGCTGCAATGCACACGGGTGATTTTTGAAGATAAAAAACAGAAAAAGAAAATACATCCTAGATGAGAAATGTGTGGCGACTGATCAAATAGCTTTTCAGGTTGAATGTAGTGCCGGCCCACATGGACACTGAGTGTTTGTGTATGATTGGAATTTAAAAAAACAGGAAAGAGTGGGACAGAAGCAGTGTTCCTATTCATAGGGTCCCTATGTTTACTGCTCCCTACACACTGAGTAGGAGTTTCATGTAAGATTTTATATTATATTTAATATAGCTTAATATGGCTGTAATATATCTTACCAATTTCACATATTTTCATCATTTTATAATATTTTTCATCTATACATTACCATTCAAAAATTCCAACGTTGCATTTTGTATTGAAAATACAGGAAAAAAGGAATACTGTAAAATATTATTAACATTTAAAATATTTAAAACATTTGTTTTCTATTTTAATATATTTTAAAATGTAATTTATTCCTGTGATGGCAAAGCTAAATTTTCAGCTTCAGTGTCACATGATCCTTCAGAAATCATTCTAATATTCTGTTTTGGTCCACAAGAAATATTTTATATATATATATATATATATATATATATATATATATATATATATATATATATATGTATATATATATATATATATATATATATATATATAATTTTTTTTTTCACTTTTTTTTATTAATTTAGAATATTACTTTTTCACTCTATATTGCTAAAACTGATAACTGTTGCAGTTCTTAATATGAAAATAATAAAATTTGATTAAATTATATTATGTATGTGTCTTCTTAGCCATTATGTACTCCATAGTTATGATAATAACAGCATTTTGTGCACTACTATTTCTCTTTCTAGTTCCTGTGAAGTTAAATATCAACAGGCCTATACACTTGTTCCCTGTGCAGTATGAAGTGGCCTTCAGACTGAACATGTACTCTATACAGGACCTTAAATCTCTCTTAGGATGGCTGAATTCCCTATGAAGCCAACTTTGCAAGGCACTATCAGGGGATACGGGCTATTAAACGCAACCAGAGACAGCTGAGGATATCTGCACTTCTGTGTGTGAGTGTGGTTCAGTCTTTTATTTCTTTCATTTAGTTCGTTTATACCATCACGACTTACTAAAACAGGTCAAACAGCAGAGTGACTTGAGGAATTGTGTTTTAAAAAGAGTCACTTTAAGGGTCAGCCTCTACAGTTCCTGACAGGACTGAGTGAAGCTATTTCCTGCCTCTTAATGTCTTGAAGGTCTGTTCTCTTCTCTTGAGTAATATTATTCTATCCCTCTCTTGCCCTCCACCTCCTTCTGAAATGACAGACTCTCTCATCTGCCGTATGTAATTCAGCCATATGGCCTCTGCCATTCCTCCATCTCCAAATGACTGTCAAAATCTCATCAGTTCACCAGACCAAAGCTGATGTGCGGAACACTGTAGCATAATATTATACTGCGCTTACGAATGCATATAAACTATGCACAATATGTAGGCCTATACACTGTATGCCTAAATAAGAAATATTACAATGAAATATAAAAAAAATAATTTAATTAGATTTAATATGTGTAAACATCTAGCCTACCTGAGTCTGAGAACCTGAGTCATTCATTCATTGCTGTCAAACGAATGGATTTGAATGTTAGTTTGAATTGATTGGTAAAATATTAGGTAAAATATTCATGTCATTCAGCACCGTTTTTGTTCTTTTTGTTCTGAAGTTTACCGTCACCATTTTACAGATTGAGAAAAAAACAAAACAAAAAAAAAAAACGCTCTAAATGAGTGAACTGTCCGATTGATTCAGACTGAATCGTGATCCTGTCCAGGGCTGCATTTCCCAAAAGCATCGTAAGCTGAAGTACATCGTAGAGTCTATGACGTAGACCCATTGAAACCAATGGAGCTATGACAAACTTTTGGGAAACGCAGCCCAGACTGTTTTGCTAGAAACCGACTCATGTGATTCTTCCACAAACCAGGCATCGCTAATTCTGTTTCTAAAAGCCGAAAGAAAATTCCGGACACAGGACTTGGTTGCTGAAATAGTGGTAGAGAAATATAACATTGTATTGTTTCTCAACACGGCACAGTAACCTAATTAGCAAAGTTTTTGCTACTGAAATGGCCAATGGAAAGGTAGCTTACCTACATATTTGATTTTTTTTATTAATTTATTTTATTTTATATTATTTGTGGTAAAACTACATTTTTAAAAAATACATTTAATACATTTTAATTAAATTAAACATACAACCTATTATCATGTAACATTGTTATTGCATACTGTAGGCCTATATGCAGTGTTTCACAATGTGGGCATTGTACAGAATATACCGCACAGAATACATTCATTCTGAACATAGCCTGAAAGTGTCTCTCCTCTGCTCTCATTCTGTTTTATCTCTCTCCAAAACCTAAGTGATGGCGTCTCTCTCCATCCCTCTCTCCTCCTTTGGCCCTCTTGATGGTTCCCTCACTTCATCTGCGTGTCGTCGAGCGTCTAGAGTAATTGGTTTAAAGAATGACACTGCTCAACAGAATAACACAGTTCTCCACATGCACAAAACACTCTTTGAGCCATCAGGGAATCTCTGATATATTCAGATGAGATGGTACAAGCGAGACGTCGCTCGACTCTCCAACGAGACAATGGAGACGCTATAATGAGATACTGATGAGATCTGGGATCGGTGGGGAAACACTGTATTATGGATTATGAAAATGTGATTATTGATTCCATTGAGATTCTGGAAGTGTTGATGTTCAGACATGAAGCGAGTTCAGCTTTATCTGATGAAGCCATTGTTGAGATGATCCTGACAGAAAAAGGTTTCATTTTTCTGATGGCAGTCCCTAATGACTGATCATTAAGTCATTTGATATTTATTGGCTTGAAACTTGGCAGATAGCCCTTTCTTTACTCTTCAGTTCTGATGGTTCAGCCTTTTCTTTTCCTCTCACCTCAGAAGTCTCACTATATAGGCTCCTATGAGTTTACTGCTGCAGGCCTTTGTTTCTACAAAAGAACTTTCTGAAGTTCTAGTCAGCTCAAATTATTTCTTTTTCCTGGTCTGTTTCTGGATGATTTTGTGTGTTCGCTCAGGGAATGGTGAAATGATCGATCAGACCTCCTCTAACTCCATTTACTCCATTTACTAATTGACAAAACTTCCCTTCGTTCTGGTTTAGCCACTTGAGAAATCAGTTTCCTAATCCTGAGGCCTGTATGCTATTGACAAATGTGTTCTGCTGTGGTTTCACATTCAGACCTGCAGGGGCTGGTTTGATGCAGCCGATGGATTATTTAGGAATACATACTGATTTTGTACACTTGGCAGTTGAGATTTGTAGAAGAACTTCTACCACTGACAGATCTTCATTGTTAACTTTGAACACTATCAAAACAAAATAAAAATGTTTCATCTGATTCAGAATTTAATGAGTCTCCCACACAAGCACTGAAGATATCCTGATTCAGATGTTCTTTTTTTCCTTCATAAATTTGGCAGCTGCTTTTATCCAAAGTGACTTATATTGATTCACAGTAGCTTTCTTACAAATACTACACTTGCAAAAGTGCCCATATACACACTTTCTGAGCAAATTTACCCCAAACCAACACCTTGAGCCAAGAGCTCTGAACCCTGTAGGACGGTGTGTGTGTGTGTGTGTGTAAAAGTGCTGGCATGCACACCAGCACATGGTCTGAAGAAGAAAGGTTTCTTTCATCATCATTAAGTCTGACGCAGCTCTCGCGTCAACAACATCCAACAACACAGCCATCCAAAATCAAAGAGTGTGAGCTCTCGTCATTTTTTCTTCCTTCATTACTTCCTCCATAACCCCTATAAGACAAGTAAAGCCCAAAATATACTTCAGTTTTGACATGAACGCTAGCTGAATGCATAGCTTTTCAAAGTATACTTTACTGAAAGTGTGTTCAGACTTTCATGTGTCAAGTGTCTGTGTCTTCGTGCACACTACCAAATTAAATTTGACTGTGTGTTTGTGTCATGACAAGTGTACTTCAGAAGAATCAGCCCATATGTGCATTATGCACATACTATTTGTCACTCAATGTACTCAAAACTTTAACTAATGTTATATAAATGTTAGGACAACGTTCTTAAAATAATGTGAATGGAGCATTCTTATAACTTTATTCATATATTCTCATAACATTGAGAGAAATTGTTCTTAAAACAACCTTAACATCCTTGTACTTGAGTGACATTCTAAGAAACGTTCTCTGTAACCTTTAAATCACAACGTGAAAACTAGACATTTTATCATTCTTAGAATATCAAAACAAACATCAAAATATTGTTATATTTTGGGTAATAATTAAAATTAGTAGAACATTGTAAGAATCATTTGTATAACCTTTGAATAAGTTATAATCCCAGTAAGAAAACAGGACATTTCAACGTTTTCAAAACATTTCAAAACATTGTTCTTACAATGTTTTATAACCAAAATTTGTTATCTGCGAGTACAGCTCCTATCTGCTTGAATCTATTTTGAAAATCTGACACAGTATCGTAAACATTCATTCTTTAGACTAAAAGATGTATTTTAATTTGATGCAAATGTTGAGAACTCTGAATATGAGAATATAAGAGTGGCAGGTCCAGTTGAGTTTTTTGAAATCCAATACCCAGCATTCCAGCTTGGTTTCAGGATGGTCTGACTCTTAAAATGCATCTTCATGCATTCTTCTCCATCAAACACTCCGTCAGAGCTCTTATTCTGCTGTGTGAAGTGAGTTAGCATCGCAGTGTGTCAGAGCTGTGCTAACAGTGAAAACCATCAGCATCTGTTTATCATCTCTGCTTGACTTCATCAGTCAAAAGAAAAAGATCAATACAGAGAGAAGGAATGAGGGGAAGATTGAACATTTTCTGTTCAATTTGCTTCTTCATGTTCACTTATTTTCTAGCGCCTGTACATTTTTTGCCTCTCTCAGCTTTTTTCAGTCCCAGTGTGTTTTTTATCATTAACCTTTCTGTTCTCTCTCTCTCTCTCCAAGTGTCACCTCAATAGCTTTATCTTTCTTTTTGTCTTGTGATGAGGTCAGATACTGAAAGCTGAGCATCATGTTGTTTGAGCCTCTGCAAGAGAACATTTCGCTCAATATCAATTTAAACACAAACACAATTACAAACACTGACTCAGCTTGGGATGGGTTTTACCAACAGCCCTAATGCACCACAAACACACACACACACACACACACACACACACAAATGCACCCACACTGTTGGGTCACATTGCCCCTATTCAGAAAGGAAATGATAGAAACATGTTATGATGGGAAAATGTAAAATATATCTCAATCAATTTGACAAGCTTTTGACAGAATGCAAATGAAAGAGACTGTCCTCATATTATTGTGTGTGTGTGTGTGTGTGTGTGTGTGTGTTTGTGTGTGTGTGTTTGATCATGCAGTAGTGAACCGAGACACAAGGAATATGACTATGTGTGTGTGTGTGTGTGTGTGTGTGTGTGATCCTGGTATTGGTCCTGGTATTTACTATATTGCATAGTAATTGCATAGTAATACCCAAAATATTAGATCTTGTGGAAATATTTTTGGTCCTCATGAGGAAAACAGCTGATAAATTTGCCTTCCTTACTTCCTTCCTTCCTTATTTATTTATTTATTTAAAATATTACATTTAAGGGTATGGTTAGCAGATAAAATATATAGTATTTACAGTATAAAAACTATTACGTGTATGGAATGTCCCCATAAAATGAAACTCTTTATTTTATATATAAATATTTACGAATGCAATTCAGAAATGTATATGCCTCTTCTACGACAAGCATGTTTTTAAAAATTACACTTCATATTGATAATTTCATTAGAACATGAAGTCAAAAAACCTGATGGGTCCATAATGATGAAAAAAAGCCTCTTTGAGAAGTTTTTCCCCCATCATTATTAAATATTTTTTAATAAATGTTTGTATTATTTTTATTACAATAAACAGCCTTATTAATAAAGCTTTACTGAAAATTAAGTAATAACATTTTTTGCCAACATATGGCTTTACACACTGTTGATGACTTAAAAGAACTGTTGAAATATTTTTGAACAGGTTTGTTGACGCAAACTGTTCAGAGCCAATTTGCAGAAATGAGTCAGACGTCCCATCACTAACTGTCTTCAGGCTCGTCTCTGTTGTACAGTTGACCCATCTGAAGACAGACTTTCTCTCTCTTCCTGTACCTGTGCCCCAGGGGACCACCGTGTCCGATCAGAATCATCTTCACATCTCAAGGTGTTAATGTGAAGGGTGACAGCTGTCGGTGACCTCTGACCTTTCCCAGGGTCCTCTGTTCTGATCTCCGTTACTGTGTCGATTTCTCCGGTCCATAAACATGTCAGTTTTGTGTTTGTGCGCTGTAAGTACAACCATATGTACATCCACATCGAACCTTTGATGCCGCCTAAAGCAGATACTGACAGGTACAACAAATTCTGTTAACCTGTATGAAGATTTTCTTCTCCACAAACAAAGAGAGATGAGAATATGTAACAACCGATAGTACATTGAAAACAAAAAAGTTCCAAGTTTTTCAAAGTACTATTTTTTGGTGGAGTTTTAAAATATGCGTTTGTGCGTGCTTTATTTGCTACAGCCTCCTATGTGACCAAAGAGGAGTTTGTGATTCTCTTTCTACAGTGTTGTTATTGTTAACTAAAGCTAAAACTTTTTGTTAATTGAACTAAAAGTTGAAAGACTTGAACTTACCTTGAAAACTTAACTTGGCGAACGTGAAAATAGAAATGTTGCCTTAATTTGCAGCTTAGTGAAATAAAAAAAATAAGTTGAAGCACTAAAATTACTAAAAACAAAAACAGAAAAAAATAAAGCTTAATGAAGGTATTTAAAAAAAAAAAAACTAACACAAATAACAATAGCACTTTTTGCAGTTTTGTACTTCTTGTATTTTCAATTTATACATTTTTATCCGTGAGTGTTTTTCTTCTCTTCATACATGTTTGATCTCCTCAGGTTCTCCAGTGATCTTTCTGTTCTTTCCTTTCATTCTTACTAGACAGAAGTACTAAAGATGTTGTTTAATCTCTTTAAACTTGGGTTTGGGATTGTTTGCAGGTAGATTAATGGTAAATCTCGCTGTTAAGTGACAGACTGTCTTGTAAGAGGATCCTTCTGTCTGTTCGTCCTGTTGGTGTAGGATCATGGAGAATGTCCAAAACAGTCCAGAACAAAAACAATCTTGTACAAAATCAAATCAAAACAGTCATCATGGAGTCTAAAATACGAGTTAAATTAAGTGATTCATTAATATTATCATCATCTTCTGAGCTTTCTTAAAGTTGAACTTTGATAAATAAATAACTTATAAGCCTGCTAGAGTATAAGTAAACACCTGGAGCTGCTGTATTATGTTATGTATGTTCTATGTTTGTACTTTATGGGAATAGACTAACTGCTTCTCTGTCCATCCCATCATCGCTCTTCTCGTCGAGATCTGTGTCCTTTTCTGTCTATATTTCTCTTTCTTTCATTTGTCTATCATACCATTAAATGTTTGTTTTACCTTTAAACTGTGTGTAATGTTTTGGATGTTAAAATGGCTCAACCTATGGTGTGAGTTTGAGGCGGCACTACCTGTTTCCTGAAGAAAAAATAAAAATAAAGAAGTCAAAGGGAATATTTGGGAAACCTGTTTGGAAACAGCCATTGGCTGCATCCGAATATACATACTTACCTATATATAGTAGGTGGAAAACAGTAGCATGTCCAAATTCACAGTTTTCATAAAACAGTACATGAGACTGTACCCAGATGATCTACTACTTCTGGTTAGATGTTGAAATATGCATCCAAAGACACCTACCTACCCCATGATGTCTTGTGAATGGCAGTGAAGTGACACAATTGATGCTGTATAGCTTAAATGACAACATGATGGATGAAGTTTGCCTGGATCACACACATTCATATTATATAGAATGCACTAACAGTGGCAAGGTAATTATTTTTTCAAAAAAAGTACTTACTCAGAGGGTATGTGATTTCAGATGCAGCCATTGTTTTTGGTGCCACTAGTGGCTATGAAATTACACACTGTGGCTTTAACGGATAGTTCACTCAGAAATCATTTACTTACTCTCATGTCATTCCAAACCACAGATGTTTTTTTTGTTTTTTTTTTTTTAATTTTTTGTTTTTTTTTTATGTGGAACATAAAAGAAGGTATTTTGAAAATGTATTTATTTTTTTGTCTCTAAAGTGGAAGTAACCAATAACTGAAACTGTTTGGTTGCCAATATTCTTCAAATTATTTTATTTTATGTTCCACGGGAACAACAACAAAAAAAAAAAAACAACGTCATACATGTTTTGGAATGACATGAGGATAAAATAATAAAAATAAAAAAAGACATAATATTCATTTTTGGGTGAACTATCCCTTTAAGAGAGCTATGTGTATTACTCAATCAGGCAAATGCACATACGCTCTTGTCATCTCCATCATACACCATAATATATTGCGTGTTTGAATCTTTAGCACACATGCATTTTTTTTTTAAATTCTAGCAGCACTGTGAGACATTATGTAAACGGTTCCTGATCCATATAAACTCTTCTCCACCATCATAAACAATTAAAGCTCCGAGGACCACTGCCATAAAAATCTGATAGATCCCATACTGTGTGAAGATCTCCATATTTTGAAGACAATGAATACTGAACATTCACAAACAAAGAAGCTAAAGTGAACTGAAAGCCAGAGAGACAGAGGAAGATTACGTGCTGAGGAGAGATGAGACTTATGGAAATGTGTTTAGTCACACTTCAGTCAGCTTTAGACAGAGAGATGAGGGAAGCTACACAATAGCAAATGCAAATGTGTGTGTGGGTGTGTGTTGTAGACAGAAGTAGAGGTAACAAACACTGCATGCACGCTGCAAAGTTTTGGGAGTGACAAACGCATTTAAATGCGGGAGTGAATCACAGGAGTCTCATGATAGTGATATAGCAACGTTTTGATCTCTCATGATCTAAACCTATGACAGATGGGTTTGGCGCAACTTTAAAACTCATAAATCAAAATATGAGGCCGAAGTTGCAACAGCAGTTTATAATGTATTTGTATAAAGAATTAATCTCATGTGAAATGAACTAGAGCTAAATTAACTGCATTTAAGATGCTATTGTTATGCAAACCTAAAACTTGTGTGCTCAGAAGAGAGATATTACAGTCTTGAAACTTTTTTTTTTTTTTTTTTTTTTTGTAAATTTTGGAGATATTATTTTATTTATTATTTAATTTTCAATTAATACATTTGATTGTCAACTCTCATAACTATCTAAACTCTGTGTGCATAAAGATGAAACACTCAGAAGAGGAGTGAATACTACATTTGTATAGTGTGTGTATACGTGGACAATGAGACTTTTAACAGTAGTGCTGTTGCTTTAACAGTCTGAGCAGTTCCATAAATTTACACCCACACAAGCTCGACTTTCTGTTATTTTTATCACTATAGCTGCACATAAGTCATGCCGTATTTGGTCTTTTTCTGAGATCAGAGGTCATATAAACACAATAAATGTTATTTACCATGCCAACCACAGGTGTTTGTGTATGGTATATATGCATTATGTATCAGCATAACATTATATGTGTGCGTATTTCTATAGAGACTACAATCCACCTGCCCTCTACAACACACCTAAACCCTCATGTTTACAGTCACTCAAATATAAACACATTTAATAGAGCTGTCGGTCAAAATGAACTCTTAACGTTTTAAGCCGTTTACAGTATGAGAGATAACAAAGATGTTTTGTGTAAAAGTCAAGAATATGTCAGGCACATCATCTAACTCTAACAAATGAAGATAGGTAATCATTCACACATCTCTGTTGGACTCCATTTGACCCCAAACATCCAAAAAAATGCAGGTATTTAGTTACTGGGCTGAAGTTATAACTGAGTCAGGGCAAGTGTAAATGCATAGCATGCTTGGGTTTAGACTACTAAATAATCCCTATCAATATTTGTAGTGATTACGTTTATTGAATGAAATGTAAGTATTGAATATAATGTAAACAGTGTATGTTTGTATCACTTTTTCAGTTGCAATATTAAAAGTATTTTATTTTATTTTATTTTTTATCTGAATTAACATTTCTAGAGTCTTGCATGTGACTATATGTCCCAGTGGGCTTCTTTATGTTTGCTAGATTCACTTTGATGTTAACCTCTGCAGACAGCATGCAGCTTCAGAGGGTTTCTATATGTTCTAGTGCAGCGGTTTACAAACCGAGTGGGAATAAGTGAATAGTACAAAGTACAAAAACTGTGGTGCATTCTGGCATGATATAAATGAAAAATAACACATACAAATTTCCAAATTCAACTAAAAATGTTAAAAAAGTTTTTCAAGACAAATTTTGATATTTGTTTAAGAAACCCGGGCCAAACAATTGCAATAGATAGATAGATAGATAGATAGATAGATAGATAGATAGATAGATAGTGTGTAGTTTGAAAAGAAAGAGACAACAATAAATGAGTCATAAGACATATGTTTTTGTTGTTGTTGTTGTTTTGTTTGTTTTTACTGTGAAGTTAAGTCTGTAAAACCTAAAATGTTGCTACCATATTTTTAACTGTAAAGTTCTGGCAACCACAGATGTCACCATTTTTTTTTTTTTTTTTTTTTTTACAGTGCACATAATCTGTACAAGAATCTGGAGTTTTTAAAATAAAACCCTAAAATCCAGTGCATTGTTCAGAACTTTGGATACCCTACACCCTTCTGTGATTGTATCAGACGAGAGCTCTATCAGTCTCTTTACCGCAGTAAAGCAGAGCTCAGGACTGTAAACAGCTTTAGTGAGTGTTTTCTCACAGACACCGTAATGTGACACTGGCGCTCTACCTGAAGGGTTCGGGGTGAAAGTGTGTGTTTGGGGTTTTGAGTGACGGTGCATTTGTGGGAGAGAGTGAGTGTATGTGTGTTACTGAACACAGCAGTTAGGTGTAACGTTACACAGCTCTTCCGATTATTGTGACAGGTTCCCACACACTCCCACCAGTTTGATGAGTCTCACACACCCAAGTGTGTATGTGTGTGTGTGTGTGTATGTGTGAAGTGTCCTAGTTCAACGTCATTCTTACATTACAGGAATGTTCTGGGTCGGACAGCAGATATCTCGTCCTATCTTACAGCTACAGGGTGTTTAAATCCACACACACATTCGGCATTGTCCTGTTGCCATCATATAAATGCATGTGTGTGTGTGAGTGAGAGAGGGGAAGTCAGAGAAGATAGAGAAAAATTGTTTTCATCAGCCTGAGTGCTGCTAGAATAAAGCATGCCATAAGGTGTACACACACACACACACCACATACACACGGTTGTTTCACATATAACAGCCTGTAGCCCATCCATACGAAAAAGACAATGGAGACTTGTTCTCTTTGTTATGAGAGGAGATTGCTCTCTCCAACACGTACACATACACACACACGCACACACACACACATACACACCACCACCACCACTGATGAATGCATATTAGGATGAGATCAGCCCATCCACCTGTAGTATGAAACAGACAAGTGCTGATGCCGAACAGAGACAGACAAAGAGAGAAAGACACAGAGAGAGAGAGACTACAGATAGAGTCAGTATACTATTGTATATTAGATATTTTATCTGCCACATTACACTTAATGAATACAGATAGATAGCTAGACAGACAGACAGACAGATAGATAGATAGTAGATAGATAGATAGATAGATAGATAGATAGATAGATAGATAGATAGATAGATAGATAGTGTATAGCGTGAAAAGAATGAGACAACAGTAAATGAGACATGAAGTGGTATAAGAGTGCATTTGTGGAGTGGGAGAGAGAGAGACCCTCATTATCAACTTTTTGTCTATCTGCTTTTCATTTGTTGTTTGAGTGGTGATTTCATTGAGTTTGCACAAAGAGCACATGAGAGCAAAACAATGTTGAAACATTTATAGAGGGCACACTCTACACAATGGCTCTGTTCTAAAACCTGGTGAGCTGCCTTGTGTGTTGTTAGCTTAGCAACATGCTAATGTCACAGTCATATTCAGCTGTGGAAACAGTCAGTCCCATGCGCTTTACATGTGGAGGACTATTTTGCGATACACATGAGTGAAATTAATAGTATGAGTGTAGATTAATAGAGTGACAGTTCTCTGTATAGCTGTCTATACAGAGAACTCACAGCTTGGCAGCTCAAGAGCCTCTAACCAAACCATTGACATTTTTTTTTTCTACCCTCTTTAGTGTTTTAATTTTTTAATTTATTTTTTTTCCCCCAAGCACACAGCCAGGGTCATATATCAATTGCCATTAAACCCCCTTAAACTGAGTGTTGAAAATGTTACTTTCACTTGACATTATTGTGTTTTAGAGCTGCTTTCCCTGTTGAAAAAAAAAAAGAAACGCCTTTTCTGGTTAGGTGTGTTTTGAAGCATGGCTGCTGGTTTGAGCTGTTTAAGCTGGTCCTTAGTTTGCCATGTGCTGGTTTAAGCTGGTCCTGAGCAGGAGCTATTTGCTTAGGACCAACACATGACCAGCTCATAACCAGGTTATAACCAGCTCAGGACCAACTAAGGACTAGCTAAACCATCTCAAACCAGCTGCCATGCTTCAAAACATACCTAACCAGCATATGCTGTTTTTTCAATAGGGTTACCGCAGAATCTGAACGGTTTTTATAGTTCAGTTTCCATAATTCATTCTGCTATTTTCCTGATTCTCACTGTGTAGCTGCTTTGACACAATCTGTAGAGCTATAGAAATCAAATACAGAAATCTGTAGAGCAATTTTTATCAAGTGGCTTGATAAAAATATAAATCATATTCACATATTATGTCTGAATATTATATTAATTTAACATACAATTAATTTATGCAAATTAAGGCCATATTAATTTTAATATTCTTATTCATCGCTAAGTGAAATCATAGTGTTTTGGTATAATGTTGTCAATGTACAAATGTGAATTAAATTACTGCAATTTTATGTGAATGAGCAGTATATTCACAAGTTGAGTACATTTTCACTAATAAACGCTTGTGTGTTTAAATCGGCCCAATCAATGGGATGAAAGATGAAAGGATGAAGACCTCCCAGTAGACTAGATTAGTTTAAAAGCGCCTGTTGGCAGTTGGTCTCAAACTAATGCAACATAACAAGGCCTCAGTGATCGATCATTAGCAGTCAGAGATATTACATGCTGCTCCATTGATTTACAAACGCCACAGCATATTGAAGTGTGTGCATGTGTACGGGAGAGACAGACAGACTGAGAGACAGATAGAATTTTTATGTTCATTAATGCTGTTACTCCGTGTCCTAAGCAGATGATAAAGTGACAAGCAATAAAAACTCTCTTCCATGCAAGTTCCTTGAGTTTCTGTTCTAACCAGCCACATGTTTGAACACATGAACATTTTGTCAGGAGCTTTGTTTTTTATCTGCAGTGTCAAAATAGGTAGCCCCGCCCACTGCAAAAAAAAAAATAAAATACATTTTACAGTAAACATTATACATTAAACACTATACTATGTATGTATTTATGTATCATTTAAAGGGTAAGACATTTTAGATGTTTTTAATTTCTTTTTTTTTTTTCGAGAAATCAATATAGCAAGGATGCATCAAATTGATCAAAAGTAACAGTAAAGACTATTTATATATAAAACAATTCTAATAAATTCTGTTCTTTTTAACTTTCTATTAATCGTTTTGTTAAAAAATTCAGCTTATCATATACATATACATATACATATATATATATATATATACACACACACACACACACAGTTGCATTGTTTGTCTGAAATGGAAAGAAAGAGACTTTTAAATTCATTAAAAGCATGATGTTATAGACTCTCTGACTCTATTAAAATTTTTATTTGTCAGGATCATATAACATAAGGGTCAACGTCTCAGTAATATCTTCAAGTGACACTTCTTAAATAATCTGTCAATGTTGAATGAGCTGTTCTTTAGAAATGTGTTGTTGAAAAGAATTTTCATCAGTGAATAAGGTTTCTCAGACTGCAGGTGTCGTGACATCAGCTCTTTCACTCTCATACTGTAAAGAGCTACGACTTGAGTTTTTCTTCACAGAAACAGAGCAAGAGGCAGATGCTTCCATGAACACATAAATTACTGTGCAAAGCATTCAGACGTGGATGATCCTAATTCCTGACCACAAAGCACTCTCTCTCACACACACACGGGGTGAAATAAAAAGCTCATTATGTTCATGGACCTGAAGGTATGGCTGTATTCTTTCATCTCATCTCAAGGCTGTGAATATTAAAAGATTTCCCTATTTTATTTCTCGCTCTCTGTCTCTTTTTCCCCACAGGCTCTGAAGTGGAAATAAATTGCAATTACACCCATCCAGTTTCTTCTCTTTCCTTATTATTTCATTTTCATGACAACAGTTTTTGTCCTCGTGTTCAGTCTAATCCTCACGAGAGGCATGCACAGCACTCATCTGTGCGTGATGAGGTGTAGAAGTTCAGAAAGGTGGGGGGTAAGATATCGATCTTAACTTGAGAGTGATGCTCTTCTGATCTCTGTTGGGTTCTGGGCGCGCGCACACACACACACACACACACACACACACACACACACACTCCTGGGGTGGATTCCACAGTCCTGAGTGTACCCATGGCAACAAGAGAGGTGTAAGGCCCACTGCTGAAACATAGCCAAGGGTCTCATTTGTGTGTGTCTGACTCTAAACATGAAAGAGAGCACCGTGAACATGGTATGTGGGTTTGTGTTGTAAATCATAAAAATTAAATTTGAAGCAACCTTATAAGAAACTTTGAGCCATCTTCAGGCAACACAGGGGTGTGTGTGTGTGTGTGTGTGTGTGTGGTTGCGTGTCAGGGCTCCATGCATCAGTAACAGCGTCTCGTTAAGGCCAATTTAAAAGCAGCTGCTTCAGTTTTACCGCTCAAGTCTCTTGATATAGCTAACACCCGTTTTAGCTATTAAGTGGCATTTCTCCAGCCGAATTTATAATGCTGGAGAGATGGAAATAAAGGGAAAACGTATACGAGCCTATAGATTAAACTCAGCGCTTTTGAGATGCTAAGCACTGAAATGTAAGCTAAAGCTAAGAGGCATTACGACTCTTTACAGTAAAGTTATTCATCATTTTCCCCCTTTTTTCTCCATCTGTATCCATTCACTCCTGTTTGCATATGTATTAGTGTGTGTGTGTTGGTATCTTATCAGTGCTGCCCATCGTAAAACTGGCTAGAGCCTACATTACACACACACAGACACATTAGCCTATTCTCTATGAACCAAGTGAGAAACAATAAAACAAAAAATACAACCTTCTGAAATGGAGCAATATTGAACTTATTACAAGAACTTAAGTCATTTAAGCTATGAGCAAGAATGCTGTTTAAGGCCTGTGGATGTGTTGTTATTTTTTACAAAAGTTCAATTAAAAAAAAAAGTTAATACTAAGTAACCTACATTTTAGACACAGCATTGCTAGTTACTTTATGTATTTTTCCTCCATTATCAAAAAACATTCCAAACGAACCACAGTAGAACTGACCCTTCCCAGAGACCCGCCCCCCTTAATTACTGTTGATATGTCCGACAAGCCATGGCACTCTCACGCCACACATCGTGTTCTCACGCAGTGAAAAAATGTATGGCAAAGCAAAGAGGAAACTGACAACGCGTTGACAGACGAGAGAGCAGGTTATTTTTGGTAGGAAATATTTTGTAATTTTTTAAGAAATGCAAACAAATACTGTTTTGTGGCTCTTCAGTGTGTCGTGACAGATTGCTGTAGCGCCTCAGTTTAAGCGGCACATGAACCGATCATCTCTTCCTCTTTTCTAGTAAAGCACAAAATAAACATGAATGAACATCAGAAGGTATCTTGTTTCAACCGCAGAAAGATGTCAATACAGACCATTTTTCAAGTCTACCAATGTTAATCTATTCTCCTGTCTGGTTTGTTTGTCGAACAAATCGGCAGATCAACATTTTGATTGGTCAAATCACCTGTCAATCAAACTCCTGGCAAAGGGTCAATTAAGGGCCGGTCACACTACAGTTTTCAATCCATTGAATTCTATTTATAGGCATTCAAATGTGGGAGAATGGATATTTGGATGCAGCCCATATCTTGTTTAATTCCTGAATGAATCAGTGTTTTTGAACGAAACAGTTGAATGAATTATTCACTGACTTCAGACAGTCATATGTCGCCACCTACAGGCATAACGTCGTATAGCCTGAAAGAGTCAGGGGACATTAATTATTAATTAACATTCTAAATGTTATATAATTTAATTATATAATTTCATAAGTATAATATCCTAATGTAAGTGTTATTTTAAATGTTGAAATTCATGTTGATGCAAACATGACCTTGATGTTTTTACAAAAATCGAGCTTAATTAATTCTGAAATATAAAAACCTTTCTACATTATAGATTTTTACGTCTAGAATAATGTAATTACATTTAATATAATACAGCATTTTAATTTAATACCCTATCCTTGGATTCCCACATTCAGATTCGATCTTCCACAGGTGTCCTTTCATTCCATTAGAGTGTAATCTAGTACCATCATCTTCAGCATTCTCTCTCTCAGTCTGTCTTTTTCTGGCTAATGTCCTGTTCTGTGATTCTTTACCCAACAGCCCTCACATTGTTCTCCTCTCCTCCTCTCACACTCATCTTTCACTGCGTTCCCGTATCCGTCCCTGATTGTCTTCAGATGACCTGTCATGATGACAGACTGACAGAAGTGTGACAGGAGCATGATAGTGATGTCCATCACAGCAAGAATATGAGAAAACATAAGTTAATGGTTCAAAGTACCAACTTCAGACATAACAATGCTGGTTAGCAGTAGAGTAAAACTTAAAATATAAATATAAAATAAATTGAGACTTGATGAAAGATCTGAAAACCAAACTTATGTTTCAGTAATAAATCAATTAAATTTAAATAAATCAATAACTAAACAAATAAATAAATAAAAAAGACAAAGCTTTACAAGGCAATTTGACTATCATACATTCATCATATTAAGTGTGTCATTACTTTGGCTCTGTCATGACCAACGACACATTCTGAAGGTGTCTGAACATGACTCAAATCTTAAAGACAGGAGGAACCATAACTAGAAACGCACTGCAGTAAGAGACAGACAGTTTAAATGAACTCAGTTTAAGATGACCATGAACAAACCGAGCGTCATTCTTTCTGTAAGAAATACAAATGAATCAACAGAGAACTTTCTCATGCTCACTCTAGATGCAGAAGATGCAAAGTCATTGACAGACAATAGCAGCAGGGTTGATAAAAGCAGAGCTGAGAACAAAAAAAGTGCTTAAAGTGTGATTCTACCTGTATGGCAGAGCATCGTTAATATCTAAGAAGCATGATATTATTCAGAAACTGTCACATGAGACCTTATGAAACATGAATTGAAATATAAGAAATCTTCTTTGTGTATTTTGCTTAAAAATCCAACTAACAGCAACAAAGCATGAGATATATATATATATATATATATATATATATATATAAGAGTTGCCATTCAATGTTAAATAATGTTTGTTTTATGTTTAGCTCTTTCTAAATCCTCCTATTCTGTGACATGCTGTGACTTCTCTCTGATTAATTAGGCACTAAAGTGATGTTTCTCATTTTTATTATGCAGGTATAGTCATTAAAATTAGTAATAAGGCCCTGAGTGTCACGATTGCCTTCTGTACTATAGAACACACTATAAAGACACAACATAACGAGGAACTCAATGAGATAATTACTCAACACAGGTGGAAACTAATTAACAACAATGAGGACAGAAACAGGAAGATAACCAAATATGGGCATAATGACACAAGAGGGAAAACTAGAAGCACATAAGGAGGAAAACCACAACACACGACATACACAAGCCTGACACTGAGGAGTTCAGGGTGGTGTTCCAGAAAGCAAGGTTAACTTACCATCTGCTAAACCCTGAACTCTCGGTTAAACTTTTGACCTCAACTGTACATAAGTCTTGTTAATTTAGATGACCTTTACATGACCTTCCATGACACTCACAACCAGAGAAACACTCCCGTCTCAGTAAAAACCAGAGATCCCAGTCCCATCTGAATCAGTGCATGGAATCACAGATGTCCTTTGTTCATATGGTTACTCAAACATTATTTAGTAAACTAATCTCATCTGAATAGTGATTATGATTAGCTTTATTTTATCGTTGATTAGTGAATCATCAGTAGTTTAATGTTCAGACTTGCTGATGTGACGCTGGTATCACAAACACGTAATGAAGCATTTTATGGAATGATAGCTTACAAGATTCACAGCTCAATGTGGAGCACATGAAAAACACGTCAAACATGTCTCACAGACAGTTTACTGAAACTGTATTTAGACGAATTTACACAGCTTTGTTAATGAATTATGTGCTTAAGATGAGGGGTGGACCAAAAGGCTTAGAAGATATTCACAAAAATATTCTTTCATATGATAAACAATCTATAGTACTATGTGAAGAGTTCATACATACACAGATTGAGTGTGAGAATCCATCAGGTCACTTTTAACATAGAGTCCACATGATCAAAGTCTTTAATACTATTTAATCACAGAGGCAAGGAGCTAATTCATCAATTTATATTTATATATGCAAAGATCCACCACCGTGATTCCAACAATGCAAATGAGCGGAGAATCAGCGTGTTAATTCAGATCTTTTACACTCAAACCCCAGTGTGGCCTTGAGTCCCGACCTCAGCTTTAGTCACACATGAGGGAATTCTAGAAATAAAAATGATTTTAATAAATGCATAATTCCGGCTGAATATGTGCGCACTGGGGGACAGACAGGCAGAGCGTGTCCTATGTGCTATTCGAGCAGTAGGTTGGTCTCGCGGGGGTTTTAGAATCGGGTTTTATGATTATTGTTGTGTGTGTGTGTGTTCATGCATCCACTAAAGTTCTGTCACATCAAGCCGAAATGGTGTGATTGCTATGACAACGTTTTGATTGACAGCTCAAAGCTTCTTCAGTGACAGGTGGAAGTGACAGAGGGTGGGGTATGTATTGTGACACGCCTCCTGAGAGCTGTCAATCACATTTATTGGTAGGCATCAGTAAGCTGTAGCTCTCTAGATGTTTGCCCGTTTGACAGTCCATGACAGTGGAAGTGGAGCCACTGTGGGAATGAGGACAATAAACAGTGTTGTTTAGTTTACTAATAAGCCCAGACGGAGTCTGTGGAGCTTTTCACATTTTCTACGCTGGCTTTGGGGGAAATCTGATTTAAATGATGTATTCTGAGACATTTGAGATATTTTTTGAGATATACATAGAGTGTAATATTTTAAATAATTTAGTATTCATATTTTTAATGTTTTAAATGCACTATCATTCAATAGTTTGGGGTTGGTAACATTTTTTTTTAATATTTTTGAAATAATGCTCCCCAAAGCTGCATTTACTATCCGAATTCCGGAAATGTTGGGACCTTTTTTTTACATTTTAATAAAATTAAAATTAAAAGAATTTCAAATCACATGAGCCAATATTTTATTCACAATAGAACATAGATAACATAACAAATGTTTAAACTGAGAAATTTTACAATTTTATGCACAAAATGAGCTCTTTCCAAATTTGATGCCTGCTACAGGTCTCAAAATAATTGGGACGGGGGCATGTTTACCATGGTGTAGCATCTCCTCTTCTTTTCAAAACATTTTGAAGACGTCTGGGCATCGAGTTTATTAGTTTCTGGAGTTTTTGGTGTTGCAATTTGGTCCCATTCTTGCCTGATATAGGTTTCCAGCTGCTGAAGAGTTCGTGGCCGTCTTTTGACGTAATTTTCATTTAAAGGGGTCATATGATGCTATTTTAAAGATCATTATTTTGTGTATTTGGTGTAACAGAATGCTGACATGCTTTAATGTTCAAAAAATACATTATTTTTCAAATACTGTACATTATTGTAGGTCTTCTATGCCCCGCCTCTCTCAAACGTGTCGTTTTCAACAAAGCCCCTCCTTCCGACAAGCGCAGTCTGCTCTGATTGGCCAGCTGACACAGTGCATTGTGATTGGCCGAACACCACAAGCACGCGTCGGAAATGTAACACCCCTTACCATAATCACGAGTTTCAGCTTTCAAAGTAAATATCAAGACAGTTAATAATGTCGTTAGTTTCTCCATCAGTTCAAGCCCGAGAGGGGAACAGAGTCGCGTGACAGACGCAGTAATAATGCAGTACACAAGCCACGGTTAAGACAGCTGACGTGCTATGATTTCTGACGGGCTGTACACTCCACTGTGGTGTGACCCTGTTCCCCTCACACACACACATGGCGCGTTACTCTATGCTTTGCAAAAAAAAGATTGTCATAGAAAAGTCGGGAATTGATCCATTATTTTTAAGGAATAGCCTTCGTGCACAGCCAGCCTTGTACTCTCCTAGGTTCATGAAACTGTCGTCCATAAAATGCATTGCACAAATTCGAACATTTGGGTTGTGCTGTTCTGTTGTAAAGAAATCTTAACAATGATTCCTTATTGCATCTACTTCTGTAAGGAGAAATAAAGTGCTTTTGCTTTCGCATAGAAACCCACAGCATCTCCCTGACATGGCTGCATCAACACTACTGCGGTTACTGAACGCCTTCTTTCTTTGTGTGAACATTTGGGCGGCATTATGCAAATATTTCCACATCGTGACGTAGACATGAGGGGGCGTGTTTTAATGAGGCATTTAAGCCCGGTCTGGATCAGCCTTCTCTTTTAAATAGAATAAATCCTTTTGTGGGAGACTTTTGAGCTTTGTAACTCTGCAGATCTTATACATGCACAAACAGCAACATAACACACTAAAGAAAAGGAAAACAAGAAATCGCATCATGTGACCCCTTTAATGATACGCCTGATGTACTCTATAGGTGAAAGATCTGGACTACAGGCAGGCCAATTCAGCACCCGGACTCTTCTACTACGAAGCCATGGTGTTGTAATAGCTGCAGTATATGATTTTGCATTAACCTGCTGAAATACACAAGGCCTTCCCTGAAATAGACGTTGTCTGGAGGGGAGCATATGTTGCCCTAAAACCTTTATATACCTTTCAGCATTCATAGTGCCTTCCAAAACATGCACGTTGCCATACCGTATGCACTTATGCACCCCCATACCATCAGAGATGCTGGCTTTTTAACTGAACAATGATAACATGCTGGAAGGTCTCCCTCCTCTTTAGCCCGGAGGACACGGTGTCCATGATTTCCCATAAGAATTTCCAATTTGGACTCTGACCATAGAACACTTTTC
Organism: Spinibarbus caldwelli; assembly: GCA_039654775.1. Taxonomy (NCBI): domain Eukaryota; kingdom Metazoa; phylum Chordata; class Actinopteri; order Cypriniformes; family Cyprinidae; genus Spinibarbus; species Spinibarbus caldwelli. The sequence continues at coordinate 18,888,396 of CM077233.1, read as the reverse complement.
CACTTTGAAACAGTCCATTTTAAATGAGCCTTGGCCCACAGGACACGACGGCGCTTTTGAAGCATGTCCACATATGACTGCCTTTTTGCATTATAGAGCTTTAGTTGGCATCTGCATATGGCAAGGTGGATTGTGTTTTCCGACAGTGGTTTCTGGAAGTATTCCTGGGCCCATTTAGTAATGTCAATGACAGAATCATGCCGATGAGTGATGCAGTGTCGTCTGAGGACCCGAAGACCATGGGCATCCAACAAAGGTCTTCGGCCTTGTCCCTTACGCACATAGGCGTAAATCCCGGGGGAGATGGGGGGGACAGGACCTCTCTATCTGAGGGTTGTCCCCCCTAAAAATATCCTTACAAGCGACTCTGTGTATTAAAAATAATATAATGGACATATCCTTAAAATACTTGTGTAAGTAGTCAAACTAAATAAACACAAAAAAAGTGTTTTAAGCTCAGAAATGTTTTGATTTCCCCTCCCTTGCCTCACAGTGGTTTGGTCCACTGCCTACTTTCCTCCTTTACCGATACACACACACGAGTCCGGTGGGAGAGGGTAAAGCTTTTCGGTAGTTATGTGTAAGTAACTTAGGCTGTCAAAGCTATTTTATTCTCTTTAAACATCGGGTGACATTATTCTTTCTCTTTAATACAGATGATGCTGGATCATTAATACATTAATCATGACAAAAAAATGATGATATCCGATGTATTTTCTATGAGCAATTACAAGGTTATAGCTTGTCACCCACTACAACTTACATGGCGATAAGCCTGTATGTGAACTGATATTAGGCTAATAGTGTAGACCTACCGATGTGTTGGGTTTTGCTCAATATTATGTTAAGTGGCAGATCAGTGGGCTTTATGTGGTTGAATATCTAAAGAGACAGACAAAACCTAAAATACATTTACATTTAGTTATTTAGCAGACGCTTTTATCCAAAGCAACTTACAAATGAGGACAATAGAAGCAATCAAAACCAACAAAAGAGCAACAACATCCAAGAGCTATGATAAGTCTCAGTTAGCCTAACGCAGTATACGTAGCAAGGTTTTTTTTTTTTTTAAAGAAAACAAGTAGATAGAATATAGAAAAGAAAGCTAGTGTTAGTTTTTCAAGAAAAGCTAGCAGTTAGAGAATAAATATGCAATTGATAGAGGGTCAAGTGTGTGTGTGTGTGTATTTTTTTTTTTATACTATGGAGGATGCAAAATAATAATTATAATATGACCGCGTGGTGAACCATATGAACCGAACTCATATTTAAACATGGTCTCCATGCTGTTTACACATGCTGTGTACACATATCTATCCTTACAAGTATAATTTTGGCTGTATTATTTGTGTTCCCTTCAAAAATTGCTCTTGAAAAACTTTGTTTATTGAAATGACCTCATTTAGTGGATAAAAGTGTAAAAATGTCTCCGTTTAAACATTTGTTATGTTCTCCATGTTCTATTGTGAATAAAATATTGGCTCATGTGATTTTGAAGTCTTTTAGTTTTCATTTTATTCAAATTTAAAAAACTTCCCAACATTTCTGGAATTCAGGTTGTATTTGATTAAAAATACAGGGAAAGCAGTATTATTATGAAATATTGCAATTTAAAATAACTTTTTTCTATTGCAATATATTTCAAAATATAATTTATTTAGTGATGGTAAAGCTGAATTTTCAGCAGTCATTACTCCAGTCTTCAGTGTCACACGATCCTTCAGAAATCCTTCTAATATGCTGATTTGCTGTTCAAGATACATTTCTTATTATCATTGTTGTGCTGCTTCACATTTTTGAGGAAACTGAGCTACAAAAGCAAGAACATCAAAAAAAAAAAAAAAAAAAATTATAATGCTATACTATGTCTTTACTTCCACTTTCGATCAGGTTATTTCATCCTTGCTGTATAAAAAGCAATAATCATTGCTGCGTAAAAGCATTAATTTCCCAATCCCTGACCCCCAATGTATATTATAAAGAGTTTTTTTGTAAGTGCATTATATATATATATATATATATATATATATATATATATATATATATATATATATATATATATATATATATATATATATATTAGTGATGTCAATTGATTAAAATAAACGAATTAATCGCACATTATTCTGAAATTAATCACGATTAATTCCACCTAACATAACATTTTTTAAATAAACCCTTATATTGCAATAATTTCACATTCAATCTTCAAATTAATGTACAAACAACATAAAGACATATATATTTTTTTAATATTTGTTTAATGGCATTTTTTTTTTTTTTATGACTGAAGGCCAGTATCACATCATATCAGTATATGATGCTAATACTGATTTCTCTATAAAATCCCCCCCCCAATATAGTTAATATTTAACCATTAACTATAGCCATTCAACATTACAGTATAATTGAGAGTTATCAATTTTTTAAATTTATTAGACTAGATTTATTAGACTAAAAAAAAAAAAAAAACAAACAAAAAAAAAAAAAACAATAGTTTAAGTGAACTTAAAACAATCTTTACGTAAACCCATTATAATAAATGTCATTTACCTGTGGCCTTCAGCAGAAATATACAGAAATTGAAATTGAAGTTATCAAATACTAAATTCTAAATGAATTCTTAAAGCTACAAAGTTTTTTTTTTTTTTTCCTCTTTTTTTTTCTTTGTCCTTTGATTAATAGACATCACAGCAGCTGGTTATTAGGTTATTTTGCCTGCTATTGCTTTAAGAGCTGTCATTGCTGAACATGACACGGATCTGACACGCATCCTATTTTCTCTCAACTCTTTTTACCTTTTCTGAACCACTTCAGGTCTTAAAGTCTCTATTAATGAGCTAAGGAGTTGAATCGGATGTGTTAGATGAGTGAGACAGTGCTGGGCTGCTCCAGGACAGTTTTGAAAACCATTTCAGAGACATGTTCTTAAATGTGACTCATTTAAAATACATTACATGCATGCACAGTTTTAAGGCAGCTTTAATTGTCTTTTTGGTAACTTCATGACTTAACTGACCACGACATTGCATGCTTGTAGTTTATTTCGCGCTTTGATATGACAGGTAACAGCGCGCGCTGGCGCCTTTGTTGGTGCAATTGAAGATCACGCGCTACAAGCACAGTACCATTTCCGGCTCGTACGACTCAGTGAAGCTGGAGCGCGCGTCTGAAACGTCTACAGTTCTAGATGTGCGCGTAAAGACGTTCTGCGACTGAATAAATGCACTTCTTGTCAAGAGAAAAAGTGACAGAAGCAGCAGTTGTGAGTGAGGTGGCCAACCCTAGGCACCGCCCCTGCATTAAATGCATAAAATATATTTAACGTGTTAAACTGACAAAAAAAAAAAAAAAAAAAATCGCCTGCTTTAACGCGCTAATTTGACACTACTAAAAAAATAAATAAATAAATAAATAAAATAAATAAATAAATAAATATATATATATATATATATATATATATATATAATATGCACTTACAAAAATCATATAAAATATGATAAATAACAAGTAAATAAATAAACAAACAAACTAAAAAAAATAATCATGCATATTGGAATCATGTAGAAAGATGGCTATTCAAATTCTGATTTTTCTATGCAGTCCTGCTTGGACCTCCTATAAGCTTCTAAACTTAAAAAATAACATAAATAATTAAATAAATAAAATTAAGAAAATATTTTTTTCTACTTAAATTTCACATTAATTCAATGTTTTACTTGCTGTTCCTTTGTTATTTAAATATGACATTTTCTTGCAATTTCTGAGTGAATGATAACTTTTTCCAATGTAGTTATTATACAATACAAAAATTCCAAGAGAAACTCATTGGCATTAGCATTAGCATTCACCAGTGCTAATCTTTTAAGGTCATGGTGTAATTGCACAAAGTTACAAATTTGACAAATAATGGGCTGTTCCTCTGATCCTATGGGATTGATTTTGGTTTTGTATTTGTTTAGTCATATTTACAGACATTCATGTGTCAGCATATTTTAGTGACAGATAATCATTTTCACATTGGCCAATATGAAACTGCACTTGCTAAAAGCAAATACTGATCCACACACACCCAAACACACCCAGCGCACCTCTCACACTGCCGTCTGCTTTAACACACTCTGCATTTGTCTTTTCTAGAAGAGAGTGTGAGAGTGTGTGTGTGTACCTGTTTTTCTATTCAGGTGGGGACTTAAACCTGAATACACACAGACTCATGGGGACTCGTCTCACGGTGGGGACCTAAATTGAGGTCCCCACGGGTAAAGAAGCTTATAAATCACACAGAATGAAGTTTTTTGAAAATCTAAAAATGCAAAAAGTCTCCTGTGACGGCTAAATTTAGGTGTAGGGTTGGTGTAGGGCAATAGAATATACGGTCTGTACAGTAGAAAAACCATTACGCCTATGGAAATCCCCACAAGGATAGCGAAACGAGTGTGTGTGTGTGTGTGTGTGTGTGTGTGTTGTCATGTCCAGGCGCACAATAGCGGTTAAACAGGCTCAGGATTCAGAGTGAGGTGAACAGCTATAAATAAAGACAGCCACGCTCCCTGTAAAACCGAGGTGTGGAGATGAGCAACCAAACACTCTGACGTCCAAATTCCGGACATGAAACTCGCTTTATCCCAAAGCACTCCATTCATTCTTCTCTGTGTTTTTGTTGTCAAAAACAATGGATTATTCATGTAATGATGACTCTTGTCAAGTGGGGAATTTTGACATTGCCTTTATGTGTTTAGTATAAACACTGACAAATTGTTTTGTCATGAACCATATGTCTATGTCACAATCATTCTATCTGAATCATATAGCATATTCATATGATATTACACATATTGAGTTTTGGTGTCAGTAATGTTGACTGCACCGCACCTCTGGTCCTCTCTGAGACAATGCAGTCATTGTCTCCCAGTTGACATCCATCCGGGCCTTCATTTAAATCCTGAACTATCAACACATCCAGTGATAAGAGAACTAGACACTACTTGAATGATAAATCCCCGAGAGAAGATCTCTATTGTTAATTCAACACAAAAAAAGAATCACGTTTTGAAACAATAACATTATTATCTTTCTCTCGGTTTGATGTTTGCTTTATGTATTCTTCCCCACCAGAGACTTTTCTGGTACAAAGAATTCAACTGCGACACGTGGCTCCTCTAAAAGAGAGCCAGTCGCAGTAATCGGCACAGATTATTTTCGAGTAGATCTCCAGAGACATCAAGCTCTCTCAAAGCCACAGATTAATCTTATTCACTTATCCATGCATATCCATATATATTCAGAGGTATGCCAAATGAATGAAATGTGTAATGTGGTTTAACAGGAACTGGTGGAACAATGCAACTGGTAATCTCTGTTTCACCCAAGATCAAGATAGTTAAATCATGTTTCATCTTGTTTGTTCGACTCTCAGGTGTGATTTCCAGAAGCTTCTACCAGTCATTGATTTGAGGGCCGAACCTTAAACTCATAACCTCTTGAAAACATTCCTTTATTCTTCAAGAAAGAAAAACCTTTATAAAGACCTCTTTGATGCATTTTTTTCTCTTTAAAAAGGGGAGAAAATATGTGTAGAGAGACAGGAAAGCGGTAAAGAAGCTCTCCTGAGTGCTGGAAGGAAGTGCTCTGGGGAGACCACCATGTAGATACTCCAGTGCCTCGCAACATGGAAAAACAAGAAAGAGCACGGGATGACAAAACTCAGCGTGCAGTCAAAGAAGTGAATGTTTGTACAGCCTGAGCAATGATCTTCAGATAAACTTGAGGAGAGAGAAGGAACACGCTGAGGATAATTCCTCACATCCTCTTTTGTTTCCCCTCAAGCGGTAAAGCATGCAGATGGTACACATCAGGTGAACTTTGTCTTAAATAATGACAACAAAAGACATGGGAAAACCGATCTTAACATTCTTCCATTAAGCGCCGACATTTGACAACTGCCATTAAAAACTACAGAATAATTAGGCCTGGGTAATATATTGATTTTCCGAAAAATCGTGATCTTCATTTGAATGATCTTGATTCTTTTTATTGTTCGGCAGTGTTTCTTATACTGTTTTGAATGGTGGCACAACACTGCTGCTAAATCTACACGGCAAAAAAGATATATTTTAACTTGAGTTGGAAGTCTAAATTGAATGTAATAACAAAAATGTTATGTACTGTGTCTTGACTACTGTGGTTTGAATCACCATCAAATGATTCTTTTATCAGTTCTTTTTAGTGAATCAAAATCATACAGTGCAACTCATGTTGTCCAATTAATGAACACATGACTCATGAGTGATTCTTTTTAGTGCATTTAAAATATAAAGCTTAACCAGTGGGGTCTGATTCATTAACTTTTTTTGAACTGATTCTTTTTAGTGATTTAAAACTTACTGTGCAGCCAGCATAGTCTGATTTATGAACACTGGTATATGAGCCAATTCTTTTTAGTGACAAGTATGATTGATTCACAAAAGAAGACAGTTTTTGTTAGCGAATCAAAAATACTGTGTGCCCTATTTACGAACAATTACTAGTTCATTTAATGAATCATTTAAAAAAGACATTTTATAGACTTTCTGCTTTCCGGAGCTTACTCTTTCTGGTGTTCTTTTTTGGAGTTTATAACTCCAAATATGAAATGTTCATGGGTTCACAATTTCATAATAATTGTACACATTTACACAACTGAAATATATCCAAATGAATCAAGTCGATACCCTGCTCTAAACTGGCATTTTTTTCTTTTTTCTTTAGAAGATTATGAAGCCCTCTGAACTTCTTGAACCCTTTGCTTACTTTTGTGGTTAGGTAGAATGATCAAAAGTTGTAGCACAATATCGTTAACAGCTTATGAACCAACCCCAAATGTGTCTGGGCAGGTTTTCATTCATGAATATCAGACAGAGTTCATTCACTTCAGGAAAGATGGTTAAAAAAAAAAAAGGCTAATTGTAAACGGATGAACTCCACCTGACACAACCACATCAAATAAACATAAAAGAGAACTGAACGTTTTCCATAGGAAAAACATTTTATTGAAAAACATTTTCAGTTTGTAACAGACTGGTGGAATGTGTGCCATTTCATTTCTATGACTTTATAAGGTTGCACGTCCTGACCAGATCTTACTGCGAGAGAAGGATGGGCGCATGGGCCATCGGGAAACGATAGCAACAGAAAGATAACAGGAAACGGAGAAGTTGGGGAAAAACTCAAATGATAATACTGAGGTTGCGTACAAACTGGGTAGAAAAAAAAAATCCAACAGAAAAAAGCAAAAACAAAGAACTAATTAAATAAATATCTATGGTACACACGTATGGCACAAATATGCAGCAAGCAGTCAGTTTGGCAATTCTCTACCTCATTTTCATTTTTAAACCAGATCACCATGGGAACAGTGCAAAAGGGTTGAGTGGGAGGGGTCTGACGAGTGCTAGCTAAAATACATAGCAAAAAATTCCAATTCTATACAAAACATCTTACTTAAGAGTTTATAAAAAAAAATGATTTATTGGGTTCATTGTCAATATTTACACAAGTTATTTACCAAAAAAATTAGTATGCTCTCTTTTAACTGAAGTGATTCTTTTTTTTTTGTTGTTTGTTTTTTTTTTCGTAACTTTTTTTTATTTGCTAGAAATGTGAGAATAAGGCTATTGTAACAACCGGGGATCCATATACAATACAAACAATAACGTATTTACAGCCTCTCACCTACAGATGTACGGTGCAAAAACTAGAGTCTCGTGAACTCAGGGTGACCATACAAGCAAGGCATTTTACAGTGGCCCGAAGACACTTCTCCCAGCGCTTCGCAAACCTTCCGCCCACATCGGTGCAACATCTTACGCTACTAGTTGAGTCCTACCGCTCCTAAAATGTTACGGGAACGTTTGCAACCTGCTTGCCAGGACAGTGTCTTCGGATTCAAAGAAACTAAGGAGATTGTCATATTTAGCCCATATGGGACAGCAACCGAACTGCAATATGTTTGTAGTTTTTGTAGTATGTGTGTGTGTACCTTCTAAAGTTTAAAACAACTGCTCAGTCTTCAATATGTATGTGTGTAAGAGTTCATGTTTCACAGTTTACCTCGAACCTACAGCACAAAGTAAAAAATCAAATAATAATAACACACCGGGGTTGTAGTGTTTTCGTATGCTGTATTGTTTCATTTAATTTTCAGTGGTTAAGAACACTTTTCCATAGGTGAACGTATATCATCTTTTTTTCTCAATTGTTATAAAAATAAATAAAAATTGCATATTTGCAGATTTTGTGGCCTCTTACAGAGGCACAAAGCTCCGATCATACAAGGCTTGGCTTCTCGGTGAGATTCAAGAACCTCCATGAACAAGTGAAAACAAAATGGATGAACAGTTAATGCGTGACTATGGCGATCCACAGTCAGTTTTGGACATTTTCAACTCTCAAAGTCCACCTTTGGTGAACGAATTTCGATTTCAACGTAAGAAACAAATGAAGATAACTGTCTGCAGGCTGGCATTGCTCACCAAGGGTTTCGCATGAATGACGACACACACGTAAGGGGTTCCAAAATCCTGTGGGTTGGGGTATAATCTGGCCTCTGCTCAGTGACTTCCTCTCTAAAACTCACGCTAAGTCCACTTGTGACCTCCATCAATCATAATGTGTTTTTTTTTCCCCCTCCAGAAACCTCCCACAATTTAAGCCTGAAAGATCTCATTTCATGCAATTTACTACATTTAGCCTGCACTCGTTCTCATCTGGTATGCTCGCTAACCCACGTCTACTGCTTTCCTTCCAGATTAAGGGGCCTAATTTCAACCCAGAGCACATCTGAGCTTCATCAACAGAGACAGGCAGGCCGGAGAAGTTTAGCCAGGACTCTGTTAGACGTGCCCTTCCTTTGGTCTGTTTCTGGCCCTTCCCTCTCATTCCTTTCGGCTATTTTAAAACCCAACATGCTGTTTTCCCTGAGGGCTCCATCCAAAGCCGCCCCTTCCCTGGCCATGAGCGCATGTGCTTTTTGTGCGAGTATGTGTGTGTTTGTGGTCGAAAGGCAGCTATTCGTGTAGGGATCGATGGAAAAAAGCAAATAGCGAGATGGATATCTGTTAACGAAAAGGAAAAATTGAAGCTTGCATAATGTGCAGATTCGCCATAAATTATTCATATTCTTGCTGTCTCATGCCGACCTGTCTGTACGCTATCATAAATAAAGTCTACGTGCACTCTTTTTCAACCGTTTTCATATAGCGCTAATCAAATCCATAAAGAAATGCTAATTAAATCTTTTGTTTCATTTAAACTAAACAATTAGATCTTGATGTCCCTGTGCTTTTTGAGCAAAAAAGTAGAGCACCAGTTACTCTCTTCCACAATCTGCACTGGGCACTGGTGAGGGAGAATGTGTGTGTCTGTGTGCGATGGCAGAAATACTAGAAAAACAGGAACTTTTGCAGCGACATGTCTGGGGAAGGCGGCCATTTTGTGTCAAAAATGACAGATTTTGCTACTAAGCCTTGAGTGATTCGCTTCCTGCTCTCTCTCTTAATGTGTTTTCTTGAGTTTGTACTCCATGTGGCAAAGGTGGTGAGGCTTTCAAAGTGCTGCTAAAGTGTTCATGTGGGTCCTCCACCTTCCCAGCAGGCAACAGGACAGCAACTGTACCAAATATCGACATTCTTTCCTTCCTTCTTTCTCTATGTGTCTCATTTTTCCAGGCCTGGCAGCAGACATATACGAAATGAAATGTGTGTATGTGTCTTCAACGTTACTAAACAGCACATAAACCAGCACAAAAGGATCTCTATGACGATACCTATTAGTCTTCTAACAAATGAACCTGCAAGTGGACTGCACTGGGAATGACAGAAAGAAATGCAAGTAAGACGCATGACCATACAAAAAGACTTCAAGTAAACATCGTGAGTCATTTTGTAGAGGTGAGCAAATGAGGAGAGCTAACGTAAATGAAAACAGTACGAGTGAACGTGCAAAAACAGATGATGTCCATTCAAATGTCCAACAGTAGGCTCCGGAGAGCTTCCCGCTTCCTCGATAAATTCACTTCCTGTAGCTCTGGCCAATAGGCTGCATTCACTTCCTGTTTCGAGATGGATCAGCCAATCGGCCGAGCTAAATATACAGCTCAAGTTCATATTTCTTGCTGTGTGATACTGTTACATCACTTCTCTTCTCCATATCTGTGTGTTGTGTCTTTAAGGGAGATGATGTAGTAGAAAAAAGAGGAAGAATCATTGTCTTGACCTCTCTTTTCGCGGCCACCCCCTCAACCCCCCTCTCCCCCACTCGTCCGATTCACACACGGTCCCTCGTACACACACTATAGGATCCGTTATAGTGCACGTCAATCTCCCGAAGGGTTTCTGTTTTCTTTTTTGTCATTTTTTTAGATTTGTTTGTTTCGTTTTTGCAGGTGCAAGAGCAGCGAATCAGGAGTGTCACTCCACCATCAGAAACATCTATACTGAGAGTAATAATCAGGAATAATTGTAAAATAAACAAGAACAGCAAAAAAATAAGAGGGGGCAGGACGAGGGCGAGCTCAGGTGTCAATGTCGCCCACGGGGGGTTCAACGAGGGGCATGTGGGGGGTTAGAGTTAAAACGTCCGAAAAAAGCGTGTCCGTTTTCACACTTTGTAATAGATGTTTGCTGGGCTTTGCGGCGGCATTTCTTGTACGATGTAAACGGGGTGTCCGTAATCGCCGCTCACTTTCTCGTAATGCGGGCAGAAGACGCTGTCAGCAGTCCGCAGCGGGATGATGATGTCGCTCGGCTCCGAGCCGTTGTTGTTGCCGCCGCTGCCGCCCCTCTTGGGCGTGGCTAATGTACTGAGTGACAGCGTGGTGGCGTGCTGAGGCGAGTGTTTGCGATGGCGTCGTCGATACTTCAGCAGGAGGAATACCAGCATGATGATGATGATGATAACAATGACACTGGCTGAGGCGATGCAGGCGAACAGGGCGACCTCTGAGCCGATGACTGATGACGATTTATTTCCATCTCCCTTCTCTTCACCTTGATGAGCTGCATCTATGAGGGAAAAAACAACATGAAGTTAGCAAAAAAAGCAATGAGCAACTAGTATTAAGGACTGTTCACATCGATAACTATAAAAATTCATGATAACTACAGTAGTTTAACATTGGTCCAGGGGTGTGCGATATGACGATTTTTGATCGTGTACGATTAAAATTTCTCCACGATCTGCTTTTGAATAAATAATGCCTACAGTGCACATTCTATCACTTAAATTTCTGGCGCCTCCGTTTAAATATACTGTACAACGCGACATACATTCACATCAAATGTTAACTCAGTGGTAGAGTTACACTCACGGGCGAGACATTGCACTTATTCGCAATCCAAAATAGTACATTTTTTGCATGTGTTTAAAAGTCTTACTGGTTAAACGTTTCGTTCGCGCGCTGCTCTGACATGCGCTTTTTCTGAGCGCGTAGCGCAAATTAAAAAGCCTGTTAAACAGTGCCTGATTACTGCACTAAGTTATCTTTCGCGTCTAATACTGTCAAGAAACACACAAGGTTTACATATAAACACACTTGGTTATGTCTAAAGTGAAATGAAACGGGTGACAGAAAAACGATTCTATATTTTGTTACCTTATAAAATAGAGAAATCAGTTTAGCTGTACTGCTTAGACAACTTGCAAAATAGTAAAACCAACATGACAAAGAATCTTGATACAATCGTAAATTGTGATATTTCTGAAAAAAAAACCGTGATATGATATTTTTGCCATATCACCCACCCCTACATTGGTCTGAATGCTAATATATAATTATAGTTATCTTTTTTAAGTTATCGTTCTTGGTGTGAACAGGCTTTCAGTCTAGAATGGAAATGGCATACTCATGAGCAATTAAAAAGATGCCTTGACACTAAATGAAACGTCTTTTATGTATGGTGAAATAAATTTACATGTATTTATTTAGCAGACGCTTTTATCTAAAGCATCTTCCAAAGGAGAGAAAACACAAGCGATTGATCATAAAAGAGCCGACGGTATTAGCAGTGCCATGAAAACAAATTTCAAGAAGAAACCAGAGTACAAAGCTTGAGTAGTAGCATAAGTACTGTAGAGAGAAAAAAAAAAAGATAATTTTTAATAAGGAGTGCCTTTATCTAAATGAATTAATTATGTGCTTGTGGAAGCCGTCAGTTTTCAGTACTCTCAAAAATGTGTATTAGGATAGATAACGTCCGTGGTTGTGGAAAGCTGTGGACAGAATGACCTCGCACGGCTTTAGACTCCAGTGAGTTTGTCTGGCGGAACAGATGAGCTGCTAACGCTCACACTCAGGCTGTTTTACAACTGGATTATTGTACCTAAGACACTCCACTCAAATGACTTTGATGTCCATATGCTTCTACGTAGGAGCTGAATTCTACAACGAATGCGTCTGTCTAGCTCTGTCACATTAACGGTTTCCCTGTCAGAAGGATTTCATGAGAACGAATTAGCATGCATGCCGTTGTGACAGAGGACTGGCACTTGCTCAGCAAAAAAGGGATTAAAAAGCAGAGAGAATGATGAATCAGTGAGCGTCCCCTTACAGGTGTGTTAGGTGATAAAGTGTGTGACGTACCAGGCTTGTCAAGTACTTCATTCGATTTGGTGTCCTTGCCCCCTACATCGGGGTGTTTGGGAGGGTAACTGGTGGGGTATTCTTTGGGGGAAATGGGATCGGAGGGGTCTGTAAAACATAGATAAGAAACACATTCATCACTCTGATATATGTATGCATTTTCATGTGGAGAGCTATTACTTTCACGCTGCTCAGCGAAATAAAAGTGTGCGTGTGTGACTGATAGCGACCATGAGAGTGTGTATGTGTGTGTGTTTGTCATTAAAACACAAGCAACCATGATTAATCTAGTGACCTTCAGCTTGTGTCTGTTTATTTGTGAGAGAGCAAGAAATTCAGTCGCTTGTGTTGGTGGGTGTGTCCTATGGTAATTACTACAGATGTCACTGGTGAGGTGATTTATGAATAATCGTCATTAATTACAGTGCAGGGTCTGAGGCAGGTTCGAAGGGCTTTGCTATTGTTCTACACTCTCGTGCCCACAGCTATTAGACACCCACATACGCACATGACAGTGAAACGATTACTCACTTTGTCCAACCTTCATGATGATTTTCATCGACTTGGTTTTACACACCCCTCCTTCCTGATTATCCAGCCCTTCCATCGTTCCATTAGATGTAGCTAAAACACGACAAAAACAAGAACTTTAGCAACATGATATCAACGTGTTGCTATTACATATGCAAACACATAACTGAGATTGATCAAAGAAGGTACATGCTATTTAGATGGTGTAACTGCGACTAATGAATATTCATGCAGTCAAGTCTCTGTGCAGAACCTTCATAAATCATGTAACCAAACTTTTATTTGCCATTTATGAACTTGATTTTGTTTGTTTTGGTGTTGAAAGATGAAGTGGTCAGGATGATTCCCATTGAAAGTGCGTCTTTGCTCTTTAACAATTCAATAGGAAATAAGAAGGATTAAAGGAATAATAAAAAGCTGATTTTCTTCACCAGCGAAGCAAAGGCCTCCAGCACCAGGAGTGGTTGTTAATAATTTAGCGAATAAGACATGGAGAGAGAGCGCTATTAATGAATGTGAGGTTTGGAGCGTGTTTAAGAGCATGTAACACTTTAGCCACTGCAGATATTTGTCAAGAAACAAGTGAGCGAGAGGAAAATAGACTAAATAATTAAAATAAATAAATAAATAAATAACAGTCCTCTCTTTTTTTTGAGTACATGTTGGACTGGTTTAAAAAATGAAGTGAGGAAAATTGTAACACTTTAATATAAGGACCAATTCTCACTATTAACTAGTTGCTTATTAGCATGCCTATTATCAACACATTAGCTGTTTATTAGTACTTAAAAAGAACATATTCTGCATGACCATATTCTACATCCCTAATCCTACCCAAAAGCTAAACTTAACAACTACCTTACTAACTATTAATAAGCAGCAAATTAGTAGTTTATTGAGGCAAAAGTTGTAGTTAATGGCTTGTTAATAGCGAGAATAGGACCTTAAAATAAAGTGTGACCAGGAAAACTAGTTTTCTACATGCAATTCGACTTTACAATAAAATGAATTTGAACTGAATTAAGCCGTTTGATATCATTATCTGTTGCTAAACAAACTATCAGCAGTATTCTGGCCATTGGTCCCACGTGTCCCATGTGGGCTTTTAACCAAACAATGCAGCTATGCCATGTGCGTGTGTGTGCGTGTGTGTCCACGCCCGGCAGGCTTGCGGTCTATTGGGTCAGTAACACAGAGCTAACGAGCTGCCAAGGGCTTAACGTCTGGTCAGCGTCCAGAACAATGTGGCCTGCATTCAGAGAGAAAGAGAAAGAGACGGGGGAGGGCGGTGATGTTGGAGTCTATGAGGCGCCTGTCCCCCATCATCACTTTTTTTTCCCCGATGCTGCTGAGGATGGAGTGTGAGTGAGTTATGTGTGTGCCATGTGACGGATCCTTCTGATTCTACTTTTCTTCTTGATCTGTTTGTTAGGACTGCAACATGACACCATCTGACTCTCTCTGTTGCTTCTTTAACCTGTGGCTTTTTAGTGTTGAGAAGAACACAAGCACATTACATGTAAAGCTCCTTAAAAGCTTGTGTTTCTTTCTGTGTGTTCATTTCATAAATCTGGCAAATGAGCCTAAACACGCACGCATTAAAGCAAACACATTGCTAAACAATAATCACATGATGATTTCACATTCCAAGTCAACAGTCAAGTGACGAGTTGATTAGAATACAAAGACACTTTTGAAGCACTTCTTCATAGATGAGTTTAAGTGAAAGAATGTTTGACTTTGAACTGACAGGCTGGCTGGCAAAGAGTATTTGTGTGTGGGACAGGTTTGGCCTACATTGTGAAGGCCAAATTTCCCCAAAAAAGCCTGAAACCTACTTTGTGGAGAGCAACAAGAGGGCTCCATGAAGTAAAAAAGGTTTAATAAATAAGGCAGAAAATGTTCCATAAAAGAATTAAAAATAATCGTTAGAGGAGTATAAAACAATAGAGGTCAATGGAAAGTGCCCACCATAATAGAAAAACACGTACTGTTAATATAGTTCACTAATTAAACCTCCCTTTGGCGCCGTCCTCAGTTGGAAAATGATTCATAAATAAAATATATTAGTAAAATATAATATTAAATAAATCTATTTTCATTCTAAAATGGAAAAGGTTTTCTTTTAGCGGTTTGGGTTAGTCTGCAGTATGTATTGTATATATGTGACAGACTAGGTTATGCCCCCAGATAGATAAATGTGTCTGTGTGCTGCATGAGGACACAAAAACTCAATACTGACACCAATACCTGTTTGGTGAAACCCTATCAAGCTCAAACAGGCTGCGAGGTATGTAAAGTCCTGCCATGACAAAAGGGCAACCAGTGGGACAGGACTGGAAAACGACACCATGCAACAGGCATTAAATGCTTAGAAACTTTGCATTATACTGAAACACAAAATGCTTTTTATAACAATAATAATAATTAATAGCAATAATTTAACAATATAACTACTTGAACGTGAATGTGAATGTGAGTTGTGATGATGAGCTGTAGCTGTTGTTTTGGAGTTTGACCTGGTCAACATGGCGTCAGGGTCACAGAGTGGTGAACAGCACTCAGGCCAATAATGAGAGCTGACACACAACAATACACACACACAAACATTGCACATCTAGTCTAATAAGATATGGCACACACCTCAAAAAGTCCTCACTGGCTTTGAACAAAGCCAAACAACATGTCTCTCTCTTTATATCTCTCTTTCAAAGTCAGCAATGCTTCATTGGCATGATTATTAACGTATGTTTATTATATTGACAAAGCATATAAAAAACAGAAACTACAACAAATAAAAAGACGAAAAAACGAAAAGAAATGAAGGTTAAAAATATAATACAATTGAAATGAATTTCAGCTCTATACAGGTACATCTCAATAAATTAGAATGTCGTGGAAAAGTTCATTTATTTCAGTAATTCAACTCAAATTGTGAAACTCGTGTATTAAATAAATTCAATGCACATAGACTGAAGTAGTTTAAGTCTTTGGTTCTTTTAATTGTGATGATTTTGGCTCACATTTAACAAAAACCCACCAATTCACTATCTAAATAAATTAGAATACTTCTTAAGACCAATAAAAAAAAAAAAAAAAAAAAAAAAAAAAAAAAACATTTTTAGTGAATTGTTGGCTTTCTGGAAAGTATGTTCATTTACTGTATATGTACTCAATACTTAGTAGGGGCTCCTTTTGCTTTAATTACTGCCTCAATTCGGCATGGCATGGAGGTGATCAGTTTGTGGCACTGCTGAGGTGGCATGTAAGCCCAGGTTTCTTTGACAGTGGCCTTCAGCTCATCTGCATTTTTTGGTCTCTTGTTTCTCATTTTCCTCTTGACAATACCCCATAGATTCTCTATGGGGTTCAGGTCTGGTGATTTTGCTGGCCAGTCAAGCACACCAACACCATGGTCATTTAACCAACTTTTGGTGCTTTTGGCAGTGTGGGCAGGTGCCAAATCCTGCTTGAAAATGAAATCAGCATCTTTAAAAAGCTGGTCAGCAGAAGGAAGAATGAAGTGCTCCAGAATTTCTTGGTAAACGGGTGCAGTGACTTTGGTTTTCAAAAAAACACAATGGACCAACACCAGCAGATGACATTGCACCCCAAATCATCACAGACTGTGGAAACTTAACACTGGACTTCAAGCAACTTGGGCTATGAGCTTCTCCACCCTTCCTCCAGACTCTAGGACCTTGGTTTCCAAATGAAATACAAAACTTGCTCTCATCTGAAAAGAGGACTTTGGACCACTGGGCAACAGTCCAGTTCTTCTTCTCCTTAGCCCAGGTAAGACGCCTCTGACGTTGTCTGTGGTTCAGGAGTGGCTTAACAAGAGGAATACAACAACTGTAGACAAATTCCTTGACACGTCTGTGTGTGGTGGCTCTTGATGCCTTGACCCCAGCCTCAGTCCATTCCTTGTGAAGTTCACCCAAATTCTTGAATCGATTTTGCTTGACAATCCTCATAAGGCTGCGGTTCTCTCGGTTGGTTGAGCAAATTTTTCTTCCACACTTTTTCCTTCCACTCAACTTTCTGTTAACATGCTTGGATACAGCACTCTGTGAACAGCCAGCTTCTTTGGCAATGAATGTTTGTGGCTTACCCTCCTTGTGAAGGGTGTCAATGATTGTCTTCTGGACAACTGTCAGATCATGTCTTCCCCATGATTGTGTAGCCTAGTGAACCAAACTGAGAGACCATTTTGAAGGCTCAGGAAACCTTTGCAGGTGTTTTGAGTTGATTAGCTGATTGGCATGTCACCAGATTCTAATTTGTTGAGATAGTGAATTGGTGGGTTTTTGTTAAATGTGAGTCAAAATCATCACAATTAAAAGAACCAAAGACTTAAACTACTTCAGTCTGTGTGCATTGAATTCATTTAATACACGAGTTTCATAATTTGAGTTGAATTACTGAAATAAATGAACTTTTCCACAACATTCTAATTTATTGAGATGCACCTGTATATGATTTAATGTTATAAATCACTTATCACTTATCAGTAATAAATGCTCATCATCGCTGGTGTCTAAAGACATGGGTGCCCTCAGGCAATGGCATGCTGTTACATTACATAACTGGTTGCTAAGGGGCATTGTTTTTATTTTTCATCATCTGTCAGTATGGGGAAGTCTGAAAAAAAACTAATTCAGAAAATGTGAAATTGTCTCTCTCTGAACCTGCAACTGAAATACCTGCTAAATGTTTCTGCCAATGCCAGGACACACACAACTTTGAAGAATAACCAGTCATAGACTCCGTCCTAATTAAAACTGATGAAACAATAATTAAAACTATGGATGTAAACCAGTTACATTCAGCTTTTTAAGCACTACTTGCTTTTTTATTACCAATTAACTATTATTCTATTCTTAAGGGACAAAATTTCTGAACGCATCTTTAAGATTTACATAGACGTAGTTTGTCTCTGCTTCATTCAATTGATTCAATCTTTCTGCAGATTGTATTCTTTTTTATGAAACATTCTTGCTCTCTCTAACTCTCTCTCTCTCATGCCATATTTAGATCATGTATCTCTCTTTTGGCTCCCCGCTCGAGGGCAGTCTGTCAGACCAGATCACATCAAGCTCATATTCACACACAAACACACACAATCATATCAGAGTCATCAGCATCAGGCTGCATATGAACAATAGAAGAGCCATTTGAAAGATTGGCCAGCACACACCAACACACACCAGGCCTCAACAATAAAGCAATAAAGGTGGATGATGACCCGGGGTCAGAGTGAATGAGCTTTAGGCCAGCTGACTAACTGCATGCTTTTATCATGTGCATATTTTGAACCAACATTATGTATTAAAATGTTTAGAGCCTGTATGATTATTATTATTAATTTATTTTTTAATTTCTTATGCTTATGAAGGCTGCATTTATTTGAACAAATTAATGTAAAAACAGCAATACATGTCTAATTTAATATAATTTATTTCAATGATGGCAAAGCTAAATTTTAAGCAGCCATTACTCTAGTCTTCAGTGTCACATGATCCTTCAGAAATTATTCTGTTATGATGATTTGGTGCTGAATAAACATTATTATTAATGTTAAAAACAGTTGTGGTGCATAATAGTTTTGGAAACCATAAAACAGTTTTTTTCAGGATTCTTTGATCAACAGAATATTCAAAAGAACAACTTTTTTTTGGAAAGAATCCCTTTAATCTTTAATGAACAATATAATTTTCTGACACATAGTAAAATATGTTTCTCAAAAACAGCTGTTTATCGTATTTATGTGAAAATGTTGTCAGGTCAAGTAAAAATCTATATGACTGGCCTAAAGAAAAACTCCTCATTGTTGAGTCCTGCACACATACACAGACGTTTGGCTTGCTGAACACATTTATAAGGGATTGAAATCATCTGACTGGTTTCTAAGCAGATCCAATTGATAAAGGCAGAGTGATTAAACTGAGCTATTAGGATTAAACGTTTTAATTAATGACTTATCGAATAACCCCCCACCCCCCACCCACACACAGAAGTCATACGTCTCTGCACTTCACAACTCCACACACACACACATACACACACACACGACTCCAGCTGTACACCAGGGCAATTATCATCTACAATGCAGCAAAATGAACTAATTTCTCTTTCTCCACCTCCTTTTTCTCTCTTTTACTTTTCTCTCCACAAATTAGAGTCGCTTAAGAGAAACTGAGAGAGAGCAAAATAAAGGAGGAGAGAATTTGCCCAGAACTGCAAAATTGGATTTTCTCCTTATGCTGGAAGTGAACTCTCATTGTGAGCGAGAGCGAGAGAACGGCTCAGGTCTGGGCAATGAGATTGACGCTGTGTATCAAAGCAGTCTCTGTTTGTGTGTGTGTGTATGTGAGCGCCTTATTCCATTTGGTAGATCCCTGTGTTCCTCTTCCACCTCACCCGCTGTTTATACAGCTTGCTTTGAGCCTGAACTGTATGTTTTGAGGCCAGGTGAGTAGTTATTGTTCTTGCAAATGTGAAAATTCAACCCACATGCAAAACCATACAAAGCGAATACGAGAGGTCATTTTTGTTTGTGTACATACGCGTTCATGGTCAAATGCCACTCACAAACAGAAACTTTCCGTCTCTGTAACTCTGAACTAACAACCATTTCACCCGATGTAAACAAACACTTGCAAATGTGGTATAAATGTGTTATTATTTGCACCACGACTCACTTAAACATTGCTAATGTAGTTCACCCCACAACATCAACATTTCCCGATACTTTAAACCACATAAACAAACCCAAGCAAATGTAATTGACCAGAACGGTGCGGCAAGGGTGGTTTACAGATATCTGCTGTCATACTCACAGATAATGTAGTAGTCTTTCCCCCTGAAGAACTCCAGGCCCCAAAGGTTTGGGCTGAACTCCTGGAATTTGAGGGTGAATTTGACGTCCTGGTCTGGTTTGACACAGTTGAGTAGAGGCGTATCTGCCTTTGTGACCTGACAGGACTTTAGCTGTTCCAGAGGAACCATATAGAGTTTATAATACTCCACTCCTTCCGTTGAGCCACCCTCCACGCGTGGGCAAACTATGTCCATCTTATCCCCGATCTGTGGATACAGCACCAGACCCTGTCCTGGCACGAACCTTTGAGAGAAAGACAGAGGCAGAGAGAGAGTGAGACACATCATAGACAATAAATCATATTCGAACCACTCTCAGGATCAAAAATATTCTGGATTGTGAAGCATAGTGTTGATCAATAATTAAAAAAGAGGGAGATCAATTATTTAGCACCGATTATAAAGGATAAAACGGGTTCTAAAGAACTAGCTGCATTATAAAAAACGTAGGAGAATAACTGAAACGATCCTAAACTGCATGCACGAGTGTTTTTAAGTTGCTTTATGAGAAACCAGAAAAGAAAATGGAGCAGCTAGAACGAGACAAAGGTGTTGACTCACAGCTCATACTTAAGAATAAAGGCAAATAGTCTCTCTGATGCCAAGTGCTGTGAAAAGAAAATGATGTCATGAGAAATAAGGAGGAAAAGCGCAGCAGCTAACATCAGGTGACGCTCCCAGCCATCCGCCTCGAGGGACTAAAACAGGAGTAGCTGGGAAAACTGCTCTGCTGTGTGTGCGTGCATTTGACGTGCAGCGGGGTAGCTGTCAGGACTATCTGTACGACAGATCTAGCCACACAAATCCTCTCGAGCCAAACACTGGATCGCTATCTCGCTCGTGTCTTATCGCTATGCAAGCTTATTTGAAAAGCCAAGAACAGTTTGCTCGGATATGTGTGCGGTGTATTTGAATATTTGCCATGGGATCGTTCAAAAGAAGAGGGCGAGACTTGTAAATTCCCAGAGAAAAACATGTTCACACCTTACAAGTTTATACACACACACACCTACAAAATCACAAATCTGCTCTGTTTTCCCAAATAGTAAAGTGCTAAACATCTTTTAAAAATACAGGGTTTTTTTTTTTTTTACAGCGATGCCAATGAAGAACTATTGTGGGTTCAGTGAACATATTTTTTGATATGAAAAAATATTTTAATAATCTGAAGAACCTGTTTTCCACTATAAAGAATCTTTTGTGCACTGGAAACTTTCCGTGGATGTTAAAGGTTATTCATGGAGCCATTAATACCAATAAAGAATCCTTACTTTCAACAGTGTACATTCATATATATATATATATATATATATATATATATATATATATATATACACCACATGCTAATTCTATTAACCTCTATTTAATGAGCAAATACAATTGAGCAGTGAAATGGATAAATAGGCCAAATCCAGCATGCTAGTTGCTATATACATTGCTGCAGCCCACAGTCAGTCATTATCCTAAACCACAGGGCATATAAGGTCACCCCGCAGCCCATACGCACACATTCCACTATTAAAAGGGTGTTTTACGCGTCTGTATTTTACAGGAGCCACTTTTAAAACAGTCTAGTTTTAGTTTTGAATAGGGAGCAGGATGTAAAAATGGGGGGTAGTTGAACAAATAAAGCCAGAGGTCACACTCATGTTTGTAAATGCCTTTAATCCTTGTCTAAAAGACACACTTTAACCCCCCAACCTTAGCCTTGGTGATTCTCCCAGTGGTCGTAAATATTCTGGGATATGTGAATGTGAAAAAGAAAAGGATGACAGAATAAGGGTTTGCACACGTTTAACACAGACCGCTCATTCTGTTAACAAGACTGCAGCTGCACACAGAGAAGCCATTAAATCGGAAAAGGCGCGCATCTGTGTAAGAGCGAATGGTCAAGACATGTGCAGTACATCTAAGAAGACACGGCCGTGCCACTTGAGGATGTTTCTCCATAATTTTATTTGTGATCCACATTTTTTTCTCTTATATCTCTGCTTTTTATACTCACAACGCATCTGTTTTATCTTTTCTTTTTGTCTTCTTCCCACTGACTCATTCACTTGTGCTCAGGCTGAAATATTCAGTTTTGGCAGCCTTTCTAAAAGCACTTCAAAATGAAGCCATTTAAATAAACTTGCTCATAGACATTAAAGTAAAATAAAAGAGAAACTCACTAACAGCGGTTAATGAGTAGAAGACTTTCACGACTCTCTCTGGCAACTTGATGTAAACGATAGGCATGATATAAACGATAAAACTGAAGCTGAGAAACAGGTGGGCTGGATGGGCGTCTGAAAAGTGTTAAAGAGTAAAGGATAAGACATCTGTTTTTTTTTTGTTTGTTTGTTTTGTTTTATTTGCTATTGCCTGTTTCATTTTTCTTTTTTTCTTAGGGGTCAAAATATGGATTCATTTGCTAAAGCTAAAAACAACACACGTGTTCATGATAAACTCTGTTTATCATGAACACCCCCGCCCCCCAATGTTTTCATATATCTTGCTTTCTTCAAATGGAGCTTTTGCATATGAATCTTTGTCCATCAGCTTTCCTCTTTCTTTCTTTTCCCATGTTAATCTCTAGTTGTGTGGGCCGAGCCGTGACACAGTGACAGCAGTAGCCTAATCCCGCTCCAATAGGAACACAGCGCTTTAACCCGAAGATCTGAAACAACACTGGGCGACGGATGCATATGGGCAGAGGGAACTTAAGCTGTTTGACTTTCAATCATCAGACCAGTATGGAGGTTCATTGGGCATAGAAAGACGTAGAAAGAAAGGACAGGACAAAAGAAATCAACAGACATCTCACGGTTTAATTGCTCTATCATGCTTTGCAACCGAGACCTGCGTCGGGTGAGAGGGCGAATCGACCAGACAGGCGCCTTATCCCTTTGTCACCCTATATCCCTTCATTCTTTCCTGTTTTTCTCATCTATTCAATCCATAATCCCGAAAAACCCCGTCTGCTCTCTCCTCGCATTTTAAATCAACACAAATGCAATTTAACAATCAACTTGTGTGACTAGACGTTACACTTTTCCCTCAGCGTCTTTCCTTCTCCTCACTCTCTCCCAGTGGTAAAACAATCCCACTCATCAGCTAATATGATGATGACAAATTTGGAAAATGGTTAACTCAGCATCTAAATCATAACAGCCTTTTCGCTAGCAGTCTATCATGAAGTTTCTGCACCCCTAAACACAGAAGAGGGGAAGGGGTAGTTATTATTCATGGTCCAATCGCCCCTCGTTCATTCATGCTGTATCTGCATGTGTATGAAGCCATGGATGTGCCCCTGTCAGAACCCTGCTAAGCGATGTAATCTCCTAATGAAGAGAAGGGGGAACCTCCTTTGACTGAAAACGTGTAGAGCAGACTGCTTTTGTTTCTCCACCTCCGACAAAATGGATTACCAGAAGGAACAAGAAAGAGAAGGAGAGAGAAGAAAGAGGGGAAAGAAGTCTTTACATGCGTGATACAGGCATCAGAGGTAAAGCAGTGGAGGGGTAAAAAGTACTGTGCACTGGATTGACACATTTTTGCAATGGGAGGAAAGAAAAAACAGCCGTCACGCACACACTCGCTCAGAGATTGAGTATTATAGTTGTCTCATGTACAGAAGGCCATAGGGAGTACAGTACAGATTTTAAGCACACCCCTCCTGTTATGCAGCACTGATACTTTAGATGAAGCGCTAGTCAGTACTCACAAACATCATACCTATGGGATTTCTCTCTAATCTTCAGATAGTAAATTGTACTTTTTTTGTTTATTGGGTATTTGTGTTTCTAAAATTAAACTGGAGTCGATTCGAGAAGGGAGTCAGTTTCTCCTCAGTTCATCTATTATCAAAAAATAAATTGCGACCCTGGAGCACAAAACCAGTCTTAAGTCGCTGGGGTATATTTGTAGCAATAGCCAAAAATACATTGAATGGGTCAAAATTATTGATTTTTCTTTTATGCCAAAAATCATTAGGACATTAAGTAATGATCACGTTCCATGAAGATATTTTGCAAATTTCCTACTGTAAATATATCAAAACTTAATTTTTGATTAGTAATATGTATTGCTAAGAACTTAATTTGGACAACTTTAAAAGGAGATTTTCTCAATATTTTGATTTTTTTTTTTTTTTTTGATCCACCCTCAGATTCCAGTTTTTCAAATAGTTATATCTCGGTCAAATATTGTCCTATCCTAACAAACTGCACATCAATGGAAAGCTTATTTATTCAGCTTTCAGATGATGTATAAATCTCAATTTCGAAAAATTGACCCTTATGACTGGTTTTGTGGTCCAGGGTCACAATTGATATCATGAAATAATTTAATGCCAAAGTAAAAAAGAAAGCAAGCAAGAAAGAAAGCAAATGCATGAAAATATATTTGAATGTAACAAGACTCCTTCCATGTCCCAGTGTTTTGCTCTGTTTATCTTGTCAGGTGGTAAAATGCAGCCGCCAACGCTAACAATGTAATCAGTGCCATCACCATTTAGTCTTGTGCTACATAGACCTATACGTTAAACTCCCCCAACACAACAGCAGGAATGTGCGCAGTGAGTAATTCCATGGAACGCCGGCTTGCCTGGGGAGAATGAGGCCTGCATATTTACAGTGACACACACAATAGAGAGACGCGCCGTTGGAGGTCACTTCATGGTCGCTCTGGGTCTCCATCAATGAAGATGTCACAATAGATATCGACTTGGTGGTGACACCATTCAGTGTCTAAGTTATATACAAATTTAATGAACTAAAATAATTTGCAATTAGAATAACAAAGTACTCCACAAAAACATAATTACATACTAAATACAATTACGCAGTACTTCCACATGTAATCACCCAGAAACATAATCGTTAGTGTAAAGTGTAATGAACATGGCGCGCTTAGAACTGTAACAAAGAGTCTAAAATACTCTCAGACTTAAAGAATTTCCACGATTGTTCAAAATTGGATGTTTTAGAAATCGTTAAGACGGATTTCCATTTGTACGCCAAGTACTACGCTTTGAATTAACAGAATTTTACTCTACAAGAGCACTTCAAGCAATATTTGGGGAAATATAAATATTTAATTTAAACTATAAAAATTTATATTCACTATAGACGTGGCCACAACTTTGCCATGACTTTTCATCACTCATCCACATCAATTAAATTGGCATATTACAATATAGTTAAAACATTAGTCATTTTAATTACTGAAGCTCCCTATAGAGTATTAAAAAACCTAAAAGATTGTCTTATATAGGAACAATGTAAAAGTAGGTTAAGTGGAGTGGGCCAATGGTCAGGAGCACATTCAGCAAAATTGAATCTCTCAATGCAACACGTCATCCTCTTCATTTTTTCCCCCTCACGGCAGAATTTCCAACAAATACAGCAATGAACAGTCACCTCTTTCTTAATAATGCTTCCATACTAATCTATTTTCTCTCTCAAGATAATTTAGACCCAACACAATTTGGATTTGTTATTAAGTTATTTCGCTTTAAATAAATAAATAAGCTCTGTTAAGTAGACCGAGGATCCTCTCAACAACTCAATCCCAGCGCATTCTGTGCAGAGCAAAGCCTTTTAGATCAGTTACACTCTTATTAATTAACGTACTTAAGCACGCTTGCGACACTGCCAGAGGTCTAAAGTCAGCCGCTCTTTTACCTGTGTGTGCTAAAGACCGTAAGGGACACCTGTGATGCGGTCTATCCATGCTGCCCCTTGCCCTGTACATGCATGGGTAAAAGAGAGAAGTCTTTCTCTATAAAAATGGCACGAGAGCGAAAGCTGAATTATTGAGTTTCTCTACGAAGCGCTCGAGACTCGCGCGCGGGCACGAGACCCCCTCGGATTTCAGCGTTACTTGATGTTTCGATGTTTTAATGCATGATTCAGCGCCGATGTGCTACGCATCTGTTCATCTCGACATTTTCACCACTGACTTCGCAGTCACTGAGGACTGAGGGGGAAAAAAGGCTTTCAAGAGAACATTTTAGAGAATTATACACGTAATTACGCTAAAGGGCTTCGTCAAGTCTGAAACTAATGGCCTACATCAGAAAAAAAAAAATATATATATATATATATATAAATAAAAATACAAATAAATAAATAAAAAAATAGCTTATACCACGACCAGGAGAAATAATAAAGCAATAAAAAGGATAACGTTAATTTGTTGAAAACGGTTTGTATGTCTGATTTTAAATGGTGAGAATTACACAAACATTTTCTGAGGTAAAGGACTTGCGGCCTACGCCGTTCAAAAAAACATTATGCCTCAGCTGGAAATTTAACCAACACTTGTATAATGTCTATATTAACACCAAATGTCACACTTTTGATTTCCCCTTAATTGTTTTGTTGAAATAATTTCGTGTCATGACACAGATCACATCACTGTGGGTAAAAACCCTCTCTAGATTTATGACCTGAGGTCCTGTGGGGCCATTCAAAACTATTACCATTTCTTTTTCTTTCTGCCTCAAACTTACAAGTTAGCACCAGGAATGATTAATTACTGTAAAATGCGACTAATTTTTTAATATTAATGTTCTAAACCCCTGTGAGAGGAAACAACGCGTCACTCGCCTCAGCTCGATGATCCACATCACCTGCTATTCATTTTCATTTACAGAAGAACGCCTTTACACCCTACAAAGCCATTTATCCTGCTTTACATGATTTTACCGACACTTCCAGGGTCTGATCGGTGCTAAGGGGGTGAGAGAGGGTTAGTGACGAGCTTACTTGGTGTTCGTCGTGTTCCAGTAAATGGAGTCCAGGATGAGCGCGCGGGACAGGTTCACCTCGCACGCGATGACTAACGTTAGAACTCCAAAGTAATATCTCCACAGAGAGTCGCCCATGGTCCGTTACGACCGTTACGGTCAAATTCCGTTCCGCGGGAATTTCTAATTAGAAAAAAAAAAGGAAAGCGTCTTGTTGGAGTGCTGCTTGTGACAATCCAAACTCAATATCCCCGTTCCAGCAGAAAAAAGTAAAAAAAAAATAAATAAAATAAAAAATAAATAAAATAAACGCTGAATAGGAGCCCGGTTAGAAGTGAACCATCCCGAAGGGAAGAGCTACTCCTCTATTAGTCCTGCTCAAGATGAGAGAGAGCAGCACCGCGGACAGCAGGCAGTTTCTCATTCGGTTAAATGAACGACTGAGTGGAGCACTCTCCTATCAACCGGCCGTGGGGAGCACGTACATTCCTCACAGGAGGGCGACCCGTGTCGTCGCCGCCGAAGTGCTGGATGTCCGTGGAGACATGGAAGTTAATCCCCCCGGTGTGGACAATAAACCAAGCAGGTACCAATTCCAAAAGCGAGGTATTCCGTTCAGGCGGGCAAACGAGGGGGAAAACCACCGGAGTTCCCAAAAAAAACGAATGAGGCAGTTTGGAAAAGATGAACAAGAATTAATTAATTGCAGCCTTATTGGATGAAGCAAAAAAAAATAAGAATGACTAATGATTGAAAATAAAAATAAAATGGAACGATGAAGTCAAATGAAAGTTCTCATGGGTCGCTGTGGAACCCTCACAGTAGCAGAGAACAGCTGCGGCTCGAGCCCTGCAGGTCCGGACTGAACTGCCGTGCGCGTGAATTGCGGGACTCTGCTCCGTTCTCTGCGCGAGGCTGTACTGCAAGTAGCTGCGAGCGTCTACAACACGGAATATTTGTCAGAGCGAGTTTTTCGCTGACTCCTCCCACCTGCTCTCTCATTGGACAGGTAGCCGTGGAGAGAAACCTGTCAATCAAGCGGTCGCCTGGCGACTGGTCGAGCAATGGGAGAAGAATATATCGGACTTCAGGTCGCCAACCCAGATTTGAGTTCTTAGGGATTAATAACATTTCTGCATTTCAAAGAGAACTCGGGGTAGAATGTGTGTATTTACAGCTGTTACAAAAAAACTTCACCGAAAAACAGCAAACTGTACACAATATACTACCTACATGCATCCTAATCATGTTTAATCACTACTCTTTCTCTTTATAATATTTTATAAATTCATTGTTAATTTAAATAATTAATTTAATTGTTATTATCGTGTTCCACGACACGCACAAAGGTCGATTTCAAGTCCAACATGGCTAATAATCTTAAAATAAAGGCGTTTATTTGGGTTGAGGTCGACAGAGAGCCGCCTGCTGAATGCGTGAGGGATTCATTTGGCAGTCAACAGCGCCCACTAGCGGCCAACTCAACCGAACCAGCTGAATGCGTAAGTACATCTGACTATTCTTCTTACATTTATGTATGAATTAAATAAAAGGTTCATTACAACAATTTAGCACTATTTTTGTATTTTACACTGACAACATATCAAATCATAAATTTTATTTGATTCAGAGTAGCTGATTCAGTGATGTAGTCTACATTATTCAATGATATAGTTTACTCTTATAGTTTATTAAAAGTTGATGCAGTTCAGTTTTACCTGTCAAATACAGTAATGTTATCACAAACGCAATTAAAATGTAAATAAAATAATTTAAATAAAAAGAATAAACTATAGTAGTCTATAAACATAGTCATAAAATAAGTAATACAAAAAAGTACAAATATGTAGGCTAATATATGTTTTATATTATAAACTATGCATCATTATATTATATTGCATTGTATTATATTATATTATATTATTATGTACAGACTGTTTAAGTTTCACTATTAAGTTCTGGAGAAATAGACAACTTAATGAAATGCATTTTCGGCCTTAAGGAAGCAGTGCGTCTAAAACTAAATTAGGACGCAAGTGTGAAGAAAAGCCGGTGTGAAAAGCATTCACACTTTCCAACAGCTGTAATTGAATCAGCGTATATTTACTATTATCGCTGTGTATTGCTCTGTTGGTTTAAGAGACCATCAAACTCGCAGATTCCACATCGAAGCGATAATTAACACACTACACATGCTGAATACACGGACTGAAGGATTGCTGTGCATTAATGAAGCGGTTTAGTAACGTGTTACATCAAAGAAGCGCCAATTGCCTGATTACGACGTTTATTTGTCTATGCATCTAATGGGTTAGATTACACATTTATTTTTGTGCTACATAAATGCATATTTTGTCAATATAAGCACTAAATTGCAAGTGCAGAATTAAAGAGGCAATCTTATAGGCTAACTGTTTTTCAAGCACCACTTACAGAGAGCTCCAAAGGTAATAAATTATTTACTTTATGCAATGGTAGTGTTTCTGAAAATGCTCCCACACTACCAAACAAAAGCAAACAATAGGACGAGCTAACACAATTCAAGAAGAAGTCATCCCAACGGGAAAACAAGGAAACGACAATTTCCTGAACTATCTTAAAAATAGCCAACGCAGATGAGACGTGAAGATTTAAAAGTGTTCTGGTAAAGAAGCAAACGTGCAATTTTTAGCATATATTCTTTCTTGAATGTTCCATTAGAATGTTAGAACAAATATAGCCTAGGTATTCATTTTAACAAGATTTATAAAAACTCAATCCACGTGCACTTGAATAGCCTAATCATTATAAATAGGGCCTACATTTTAAAATGATCAATTAAAGGGAAACAAACTATTTTCTCAAGATTCTTTATTTATAACTAATTTTTAAATATTTAAAAGTATTTTCACTATCAGTTTAAACATCTCAACCTAAATGTTCCCAAAGTGTCATGACGCTCCGTAAATGAAAAACAAACACCGCTTAACACGTTCAAGATAAACTCTGAGCAACTTCTCAGCTCTTTGAAATCACAGGGTCAGATCGATGTTTATTCAGTTGCACGCGAATAATCTCACGGTCCGTGGGTCCCTCGGAGCGTGATCAAACACAGTAGGCTACACTTACGAGAAAACACACCTGCTGGCTTCCCTACACGCACAAACAACAGCAAAGTACGGGCATTCCCGGCCAAACTTTACGCATCGCTTCTGAACTGATCATAACAGCCGTCGTAACTTCTGCCTGGCGCTGAACACTGTATTCATGCCAATAAAAGAATTGAGTTGAGCGCGCGCAGGGGTCGAGCATTAGAGCAGAGTTTCGCGTTACAACAGTCGTTCATCAGTACAGCATTGTGAAAGCTGACAGTGACTAATACACACACAAGACTGCATCATGCGGGCTCGTCGAAAAAACCACACGTCTGTGACAGAAGAGTTTGCCAACATTTCCATTAACTTCTCACATAGGTCACCTGAGAACCTGAGACAGCGAGCAGAAGTAACCTCGAGCTGAATCTATGATCAGAGGAATCAGAAATACAACTGAAAGACAGGTCAGGTTATAGGTCTTTAACTCAGAAGAAGCGTTCAATTCAATTCAGTTACTGGGTCATTTCCCGAAATAGGTTGGAAAATGTGATTTTAAATATTCTACTAGATCAAAAAGTGTTATTAAAGAATATTGTGGCATTAAGCTAAATGTAAACTTTATTAAATTATTAGTTGGGATATAACTAACTTCAGAAAAGATCATAAGGCTACAATGTGTTTAGTAGAAAATAACTTGGGATATTTCTATAAACATTTTTAATAATTTGCTTTCTGTACAAAATCATGGTAACACAGTTAAATGCTGTCCATTATTAACCATAAAGTATCAAATTATTTTTTAAAAAAAAAAGTACTTAATGAATGAATGGCGTTTTTCTAACAGAAGTTTTTCATCTTAATTAAAAGGAATTAATGGTAATGGTTTACGCATCTGTTCATGAGAAACACAAAAGACACCCTTTTTCATGGAATGGCCTCACTAGACCTTTTAATGAGGGCATTTTCTTGGGATTGTGTTTTTTGTTTTTTTTGCTCTACACATCCTCTAACACTCATTCTGCACTTCAGATGTTTTGTAAGACAGTTATAATATTAATTTAACTTTAATTAGAATCTTGCAAAATCTGACCTTAAAGTGACTATAAAACTGCAAAGGCTGTAGTTTTTCTTTTTTAAAGTTTAGATTTTACTGTAATTATCTTACAAAATAACAAATGACTGGTGTGTTGCAGAATACATGCAGAATTAAAATAATCGGTCAAATTAAGCAAGGCAGCGGTAACAAATTCCCAGAAGAGGATACTGAGTCTCTAAACAAACTCCTTTGTGGTTTGCAGAGTGCCCAAGAAACATGATTCAGGCAATGTTGTGTTCATGGGATTTATTGGTCGTCACACTAAACGTCCCAGTTGACAAGCAAAGGGCTAATTTACCACAAGACAAGAACACCCTCTAGCATACACTCACCCACACAAACTCGCTCGCATACACACCCTAACTAGTCTTACCTGTGATTCCCGATTTCCTTAAGGTACCAACAGAGCACTAGAAACATTACAGGACTTTGTAACATTGTAACCTGTTTAACCAAAATGCTTGTATTATGAATGCTAAATAAGTTCTGGCCACACATATGTTCTACGTTTCAAAAATGAGCGATTTAAGTAAGGTGTGTCAAAAAGGAAAAATATGATCTAGGTTACAATGCTATAAATGCAGTTGATATCAGGTGATTATGAGAACAATGTGTTAAGTAGCATTTTATAAACTACGTTTTGAGGTGTTCAGTCCACAATCTAAAAAATACAAAATACTTCCACACACTCCTGCCACATACATTCACTAATAAGCACAAAACAGTCTGCCAATTTACATTTTTCAAAACATTTTTTGTGTACTTCCCCTATGCTTTGAACGCAAGAACAGTAGTTAAATTAAGCTTGTACCAACAGAGCTCCCAAACCACTGATATTTACTGACCAACCAACCACACACACACACACACTCATATACACAAATATTTACACTTATTCATTCTTATTTGCTTGCGTTTCTGAAGGTGCATCCAGTGTAACGGTGTCAAATATCGATACAACACACGGCAGCTGATCTGTAAGTCTGTGGTGGTGCCTGCAAGTCCGGTTTTGAAGCGTGAGGATTCAATTGTTTTTCTTTTTCCAGGGTTTATGAAGAGCAATTTATGTGGGCAGAGCGCACAGGGCAGACCTCTCTTTGAGACTCCAATTCACTTCAACATGAAGCACACATCCAAAGAGGAGAGGAGAGGAGAGGAGAGGAGAGGAGAAGAGAAGAGAAGAGAAGAGAAGAGAAGAGAAGAGAAGAGAAGAGAAGAGAAGAGAAGAGAAGAGAAGAGAAGTCACTCTGTAGCTTTGAGAGTGAAGGAGAGACGAGGTCGGGACTTGCCCTTCCCCAATATCATCCTCTGTTCCTCTTTCTGTTGTTTCTGCCTCTCCTGCTCCAGCTTCATGCGTTCCTCGTGGATCTTCCTTTGTTCCTCCACTATACGTAGCTGATCCTCAGCCTGAAACAAACAAGCACATGAGCAAAAGTGACTTTTTCAATCAGCCAAGACAAACAGGTACACTTTATATCTTTTGATGCACTAATACATTAACAAATGTACCTTAATTAACAAAACGATATGTACTAATGAAAAAAAACCTATGTTCACTGTATTCGGTACTACCATATACATAAAATGGGGGCACTGCCAAGCATCCATTTTGCAACGAAACATTTCAGAGAGGGTAGGTTCTACTACAACAACACAAGGGAAAAAAAATTAAAAATAAAAGAACCCAGCATTCACAATGACTTAACACAGTAAAAACCATCTAAACACTTCAAGTCAAAACCATGAGGGAAAAATATTTTCTGGCCATTTTGAGGAAGATACAAAAGGCCACAATTCTAATGACCTTGAATAGGTATAAAGACACACACACCAAATGTCTTGTCAAAAATAATATTAGAGCTTTTAATTATCAGTGGACTTAGGATTCAATATTAATTCACTGGCTTGGTCTCTGCATGGAATAGTGTATATTAGGGTTCCCTCCCCTCTTTGAACAATGAATTTTCATGACTATTAGCACTCCAGATTAGCACTCTGGATAAGAACTCTAAGAACAATTTCTTGGAGATTGCATTCACAAATAACTATTTCTAGTCAACTATTAAAGACGGTATTATTCACTATAGAAATTTCTGAGAGTTCTTAGATTTTGCCAGCTCCTTTGAGTTTTTCTGGCCTGGATATCAGCAAAGACGAAACCAAAGCACGCGCATCAATGGCAAAAAATGCTCAAAACTGGATGCTCGATAAAACAAATCATAAAAAAACAAACAAAAGTTGGTATATTATAGGCTCCAAATATTATCAACATTTCCTGAGAGAAAACGTGACATTTACAAAATGAAATATTGATATCACGTCAATACTACACACATACAATAACTAAACAGTTAATATTAGTAAATAATTAAACGGTAAGTATATGGATGACACTCCAATATAGTACATGGCAATACTGTACCTTAACTTTAGTCGTCACCATTCATAAAAACGTTTCTCTCCCACCCCCCCCCCCAAAAAAAAATTTGGTAACACTTTATTTTAGGGTCTCTTAACTAGTTGCTAATTAGCATGCATATTAATAGAATATTAGCCATTTATTAGCAGTAATTAAGCACATATTAATGCCTTATTCTAACATGACCTTATTCTACATCCCTAATCCTACCCAATACCTAAACTTAACAACTACCTTACTAACTATTAATAAGCAGCAAATTAAGAGTTTATTGAGGGAAAAGTCATAGTTAATAGTTAATAAGTGTTCCCTATTCTAAAGTGTTACCAAAATTTCTATAGATATTACAATAATATCACTGTTAATTCTTTTGGTCACAATAATAGTGTAGTTCAAATCTGATATTGTGACCCTAATTTCTGGTTTTCTATAATTGTGGTAACCTTGTCATGCATAACAAAAAAACACTTTTCGTGCAGACAAATCAAAATACCCCCCACCGAGAGAGTAAGATGTAAAAGCATACTTTATTACATTTAATTTTTGTTTTGTGTATATATTTTTCTCATTTGTTTTTTGTACACTCGTATTGTGTTGTGTTTGGCTATTTGTTTCTTGTTTTCTGCTTTGCTGTCAAAATAAAACATAGGTAAAAAAAAATAAGTACCAGCTTAGCCTGAGCATCAGCAATCTTTCGGTTGTTTTCTTCCAAAATTCTCTCCAGCTCCTCTCGTTTGGATTTTTCTTCCGCCTAAAGGAGTGACATGGTGACATGTTAGGGTGGGGAGACAAATCCACTGAAATAAGTCCCCATAAACCCAGTTGCACACTCAAAAACGTCTACACCCGCACAAACAGGTACCAGTCAGCGACACTCGCACAGTCTCTCTCACCCGCTTTCACACACACTCCACATTTCACATTCCGATCTGCAGCATCAAATGTCTGAAGCTAACCTCTATGTATGCAACAATGAGCACAAAAACCCACCCATGGATGTATTCAGTCACACCTTTAATCCCCGCCACGTTATATGTAAATACAATCATCCAAACATCCATTTACATCCATACAGAACAGGTATGTATAGACAACACATCGACAACTAACGAAGAATCTCATTCGTTTGCAGATGAAAAAGAAAAAAAA
Organism: Spinibarbus caldwelli; assembly: GCA_039654775.1. NCBI lineage: Eukaryota > Metazoa > Chordata > Actinopteri > Cypriniformes > Cyprinidae > Spinibarbus > Spinibarbus caldwelli. The sequence continues at coordinate 18,853,893 of CM077233.1, read as the reverse complement.
AAAAAGAAAAAAAAAAATCAATCAGCATGTTCCCTCTCTCTCTTTTTTTAAATACTTTATCAGCATCCATAAGCAAAAAGTTTCAAAAGAAAATGAGAGAGACAAAGAAAGATTAACTTAAACAAAGGAGAGAGTGAATAGTAGTGGCTCACCAATGCTCGCATACCTACGCCTTTCTCCTTTGACTGTGTACTGTACCTACACAACTGCTGATTAAAGGGGTGAGTATTTACTGCCTGGTCCCGTGTGTCCCGTCCTGGACAGCGCAGCACCTCCCCTTTAAAAATTTCTGAGCTGCTAGCACGAGCTAGTGCTCTTACACAGCAACACCACATGCAGTATATATAGCACAGTCCAGGAAAATGAATTATGTTAATCATACAACATTACCGTGTGGGGACGTCAGGCTATTAACATTAAACGATGTTAAAGACTGCAAAAACACAAAGGTGGGATCATTCATTAGATGTGTTTGTTTGAAAACAAAAACAGTGATGTGTTGGCGTCTAAGCTCAATGGTACAGTAACATTGAGTGTGGATGTAGTAGTGTGTGTCTGTGTGTGTTTGCATGTGTGTGTGTACCCGTACGGCAGCACTCCTGAGGAAAAGCAAATCGTGAGGACACAGAAGTACATTTAAAACACTGCACTTTTAATGACGTCAAAACAGAAGAGTCAAAGAAAAAAAAATGTTAGAAATCTAAGAAAAAAATAAATCAGCAATTAATAAATATAAAACATATATGACAGAAATGGATGAGCAATAAAGGGAAGGGTAGAGCGTTTTGTGATTAATGGTGTAAATGAAGACAAAATCATCCGTAATCTACAACAATACGGATTCATTTAATGGTTCAGTACCAGGGCTACAGATGATGGGCACAAATCTAAAATGTACAGAAGGAGGGCACATATCTAACCCTATTAGTGCTGAGCCGCTGGATTTTGTGTGTGCTTACGGAATGGAATTAGTTTCTTGTTCATAACTCATTGCATCTTTACAATTAGAGCACAGTAACCCTCCTTTACGGTATGGGTGGAATTACAAGCTATGGATTTAGCAAATTAACTAGTTTAAGTGTGGTCTAGTGGCTACAAAAGGTCTTATGTGTTTGTAACATCCAAAACAGAATTACGTGTTGACCTATCAAAGTGTATAATGGTGGATGTTCACACTGAAAGCTCATGAACAAAAACAGGCCGGGTTTGAATGCAGAGTGACCTTTTTTAAGAAAAGTGTTTTATTGAAGACAAACAGTTTCATACATTGGTGACAGTAAAACGCTAAAATATATGAGTAGTAAAGAGAGCAGGGTAGGGGTGGAAAATAAAAGGGGAGAGAAAAGATGGGAAACGTAATATTGCTCCATCACAGCCGTGGCAAAACGTTCACTTGAAACCCCCGAGAGTGCACTAGAGGTGTGTGTGATTCAATAAAATTGAAGTATTACAGAAAAAGTGCAAAGCTTGTCTGTCAACAGAGTAAACGTGGACTCCATCACCCAATGTCCTTAAATATTAGCGTTCCCCAGACAGCAGCTCAACAGAACTGCTTCAAGCATCACATCACACCTTGAAAAGGTCGTATTTTGTAATTAATTTTATTCCCCACTCGATCAAACGAGCTAGCCTGCGTCTCCTGCTCTATCTCGTGGAGAAACGAGTGCCAGGTTGTGCCACGGCTGCGGGTGTGCGGTTTGCGGCTCAGCTCCGCTGCGTTCCGAACGAACCGAGCGTTACCTCTCTGGCTTTCTGGGCGTTCAGTTCGGCCTGCCTCTGCCTCTCTAGCTCCTGCAAAAGCTGTGCCTCCATGATGCGCTTGGCCTCCTCTACCCGCCGTAACACCTCACGCTCAATCTCATCACGCCGCTTCTCAAGCTCCTCCTCTACACGCCGTGCTACAAGCTCCTCCACGCGCCTCGCCGTCTCCTCCTCAATCAGACGCTCCTCGATCTCCTGATGACGGCTGTGGAGTATACGAGAAAGAAAGGATCAAACATTGCAGTTTCACTGGCAGACCCTTGAATTATACACAATGATAAAAAAAAAAAAAAAAAGAGTGAAGAATAACTCATCAAAACCAGGGCTGACAGTAACGAAATAACATGTTTGCACAATCAGGCCAGTATTTCCTTGCTCTGACATAATTTTCACTGGCCACCCGATTTCAAAAATTTTGAATGCAAAATTGATGAATTCTAAATCATATATATATATATATATATATATATATATATATATATATATATATATATATATATATATATATATAAACTTTAAATTTTCTCATTTTAAAATAATTAAAACAAAAATAAGAGTTAAAACAATATTCAATATTTACTTTAAATGCAATACTATTTTATTATTAATTATTTCATCAGAAAAGGTTAATGGGGAGATTTAAACTTTGCAATTGTATTTAGCTATTTGTGAGTGTTTTGGAAAACATATTTAGTTTCTTTTAAAGAATAGTATTATGTAACAATTTGTTACACATTTAAAATATATATTTTAACAAAAATGTTACAATTATAGTTATTATAATCATACTTTTTAATATAAATATTACACACAGCAAAACATATTGATTAGGCTATTCATTTATAATTTTCAACCAAATATTGCTGATGCTATCAAATCATAAATGCAATGTCAATAAGGGCTCAATTTATGTTAGCTGGTTTGTTAACCTTTAACTACTGATGTGTATAAAAAGCTAACAAAACATGGATTTTTGTGGAATTTAGTTTGCATAATTTGCTTAATTTTGCAAAAGATTGTTACAGAGATTCAAATGTTACATTTTGTATTGCACAAAAAGCATTTCTGATCCCTGAAGAAGAGGCAGATGTTACTGGTAGTAACATATGACCTGTGATCTGCACAATTATATTAAAAAAAAAAAAAAAAACACGTTGTGCATGGCACATTTTGACATCATAAACCCATAGGAAAGTATGCCACTCAAAGGGGGGTCATGATTACAAAAGCATTTATTTACATTTTAAGCATGGCTAAACCATTAGAGGAGAGCAAGCTGTCACACCTGGCCTTAAGAAGGAACACAAAACACAGACACAATACTGAACCAAGTGACCATAACATTACCCAGAGCCAAAACAAAAATCAAACAACAGCAGACATCTTTTGATTTGATTTCAGTGTCACGAAACTTGATCCAGGGCCTCTCTTTGAGTTTTAAAACACCCTGAATGCGGTCACAATGTACTCGGGGTGAAGCTCAAGCCTGGGGCCGTAACACTTCTCTTCCTGTTCTTTCACTAGAAACCCCCTTTCCTTCTCTTCCCCAAACCTTTTAACATTATACCAGTGGTCCCCAATCACAAAAGAGAGATGTCAACAATCTGTGATAGATGCAAAGCCGTATCATCTAACATGGCCAGCAGATCTCAGTGATGAGATGACCTGATGTGTGACAGCTGTCTGTGAGAGTCCATAAAGTGATGAAAGCTCACTGAATACAGACTGGTAACACGAAACATGTCACACTAGCTACGTTATTAGGTTCTTATCAATATTAAACAACAAAGAGTTGATATTTGAAGCATGTAACTTAAGTGATGGTGTTGTCCAAACTAAGTCATAGAGACATAAGTGAGTCTCTATACAGTGCTGGCACTTCTTAAAATGTTCACACACACACATGTATTATGACATATAGACATCTTACATCTTCCTCTGTCTCTCTATCTCTGCTCTCCTCTCCTCCTCTTCTCTCTTCTGTTTCTCGTCGGTGTTTCTCTTGCTCATTGTCCGGCCGAACATGTCGGTTCGGTCGGGGGGTGAGCCTCCTCTGTCCCTCCTGCTGCCTGACCTCGAGCGGGACCTTCTGCTCCTCTTCGGTTCCTTTGACCTGCTCCGTTTTTTGCTGGATTTGGATCTGGAGCGGCTCCGTTTGCGGCTGTGTTTCGAGTGTTTGGACCGGGACGTGCTGCGACTCCGGGAGCGACCCATATTCTGCACGAATAAATCCGACTGACAGCGCTAAAGAGGGTCTTATGAATACAGCACGGTCTGCAGCGACCTCATGTAATATTATGTGACGGTTACCTGTGTAATTGTTTAATATAAGCTCGTTTAATCAGAATTTTTGTTGCTTTCTTCTCCAGTGAATCTGCGGAATCAAACAATATGGCGACCGCCTCCAGTCTTCGTTTTCCCAGAATGCAACGGGTTCGGCTATTTTCGGATATTTTCGGGCTGATGCCGAGTGTGAGCAACACGAGGAGGCTGGAGTCTGCGGAGGTATCTTCACACAAAACGCTGCTGATGACTACAAACCATAAGCGTTTTTTCCCACAAAACAACTGCATGCCTCATGGTATTTTAGTACTACACAATGCATTGTAAGCGGTATACAGTTATAGTTGTGGAGACAACTGCATATTTTGGCAAATCCAAAGGTCATCCAGGTGGTCATGCAGAAAAAAAAGAAGAAAAAAAGGTCACTGTCCACATTATATTCTGTATGCAACATTATTTCTTTAAGCCACTGAGTAGAATAATGATGTTTTTTTTTTTTGTTTTTTTTTTATTATTGCTTAATTTTTTAAAGTAGGCTAGTAAGTGAAACAGTGTTCCACACTAAAGAAGAGTATATGCTACTTTTTGTCATCACATTACATATTTAATGAATGACATTTCAGTTACCTTTCTAAAAATAAATGTATGGCATTTTTACATTTTATGTAAAATGTCTTTTGACATTTGGCAGTCTGATCAGATATGCTAAGAAACAGATAAAACCACTGATCTATAATAAAGAATTATATAAATATATATATAGATCAGTGGATAAAACTCATATATTACTACCAGTTCATCTATAACAGCTGAGTTGATAGGTTAAGTCAAGCACATTGCAGTGTGGATACAGCAGGGTATTCCAAGCAGTATACTGCTAATTTTTGCAAATGTAAGAGAAGGCCTATTATGCTATTCCGATAGCCACTTTCCAAATGTCAGAGGTTTGAAAGCAAAACAAGCTGGTTAACAAGTTATTATCTAATGGGCAGGTCCAGACAAAATCTACAGACCTTTTTGCGTTGTCTCCACCGATTTTTGAGGTTGCTGAGTGGGTAAAAACTTTATAAAATGTGTCAAATGGAGCTGAGAGTTCCACACTCTTATTGGTAGCTAAAATAATAAAATTAGCCAAAATGTAGGGCTAATAAAAAGACACGTGGTGTGCAATGTGTGAAAGTTTGTGAATGACAGGAATGCAATACTTTTATGGAGTTCTTCAGGTGCAGATTCTGTTTGGGCCTGCTAACGGGTGATTTACTGGAACGTAAGAATTTCATCGTTCAGTGCAGTCTGTGCAACTGAGAATATATACCTAACAGCTTAGTGTCAACAATCTGGATAGGTAACAGTCTACTGTGCTTTCCACAACATAATAATCAGTTTCTTGGCCACTTGTTTTCGACAAAATTTTTCTGTGTACCATTCTGCTGGTCCTGTTTTAGCACATTTTGTTGGTTTCCTTGAGAGATACACTTATCCTAGCTCCATATGAAGACCAATTCATAACTTACTCTATTTTTGTCAGGCCCATTTGCTGACAGAACGGTCATTCTAAGATTAGATCCAAGCCCATTCGAACTCCAGGGGAGCATTGTGACAGGCAGTTGCTTATTCTGATAAACTACAGGCTAAAAATATTCAGCCAGGGCTATTTTAAAACAGACATGAGCAAAGCCATAGTGACTCCCTTTTAAGAACTGAGAAAGCGGGTCTAGATAAGAGCGGGAAAGAGGACTTTCTCTTTTGTTTTGGCATGCCAAGAAAATAAGGGTTGGAATTTTGGATCATTCATTGTTGCTCAATTTTCACACAAATTGTACAGTTCTGTGTAGGTCTCAGTATGTTATGTCGGTGTATGATTTACTTTATTCTGTGGAAAACTAAAGCCTTTTTAACCAATGGCCATAGTCTGAATTTTTGCAAAATAATAATTTAAATTTCAGTTTGTTTTTCACCAAACCCTATCATATGCCCTCAGACCATGACATGAGCTGCCTGTGATACCTTTGCATCTTTTTGTTTAAAGCTTGAAGCAGGTCGCTGTTCAGTGCTATTAAATAGACAATTAATTTTTCTCTTTATAAACTGACGCGTTATATTGTCACCACAATATATATTGTCATACTGCCCAACCCTATCTTCTTTTGTGTTCCACATAAGAAAGAAAGTCATACAGGTTTGTATGAACTATCCCTTAAACATTTATGCACTAACCACTAAGGGTGCAGTGGTTTTATGGTTCAAACTCGGTTTCTAGGTGCCGGCTGTATAAACTGCTTAGACTAGACTTAAAAGTTACTCATCTAATTGTTTCTTCAAGACTGGTCATTAGTCAGATATATAAAAAGGTTCATGAGTCTAATTTGAAAAGTAAGACTGATTACCACTTGGTTAACTGCTAGTTGGTCAAACTAGGTCTTAAGACACAGTGGCTGTATTTATGTTTACTGGCTCCAGGTCATAGGGCACATCTTTGGGCCCATAACTTATTGCCAGATACCACCAGCAAGATGAGGCAATAGTATTTGAAAAACCTGTACACTCCAGTGTTACCAGTATCACCTCAGCAAACTCTTCTTGAGCCTGTTCATTGTTCAGTAAGGTGTGTTGTTGTAATTGAAGAGAATTTGTTCTGTGAGAATAAGAGAAAATTTTCCTGAGTTAGTTCGGTGTCCATGGTCATTGTAACAGAATAATGTACAAAGTTGCTTAGATGAATGATCCAGGATGAGTGGGAGAACGCGGTCAGCTTTGAGATGAAACTGTGTATTTCAGGAGAAGTTAGTGTTAAAGTGAAAGTTTCGGGCATTTCAGAAAAGCTGTTAGACAGAGAACATTTTCACTTCCTGGAAAGCAACATAGTAATAATTGTAGATGTTAGGGGTTTGTTTTTACTTGAGGAAGGACATTTTAGTGGTTTTTCATGTTAAATTCCTAAACACAAACAAACTTTTCTCTGTTGTTTTTCCAGAAAATGTAAATAGTATTATATGTATCTGACATAATAAGCATCAAACTAAATGACTTCCCAGCAGCTACACTAAGAATGACTGCTTTTCCTTCCAGTGGCGAAGAAAACCCTGTACACTGAGTGTTACCATCCTACCAGTTAGTTGGTGTTCATGGTCATTGTGTGACAGAATAATATACACAAAGTTGCTTGGATGAGTAATCCAGGACGAGTGGGAGAGCACTGTAATTTTATGCTGAATTTGAGATGGAACTGTGGATTTCGGGAGAAGTTATTATTGAAATGTAAAAGTTTCAGAAAGAACAGTTTTTCAGAAAGTTTTTCAGAAAGAACACTTTCTGAAAAGCAGCAGTAATAGTTGTATATGTTAGAGATGTATTTTCATTCGAGGAAGGATATTTTAGTGATTTTTAATTATTTTCTATAGGTAGTCAACAGTATTATATGTGTCTGCGACATGATCAATAAGCATCAAACTAAATTACTCACTTCCCAGCTGCTACACTAAGAACGACAGCATTTCCTTCCAGTGGAGTAACGTCACACAAAAGACAGACGCCACCGCTACCTTAAGCCAGATCACTCGCTTTCAATCTAGCCATTTTACAATTCTCAAACATATTAACCTCATCTTTAAATGATTAGTTGAGCAGTATAATGCTGCTGCTTTTTCCCGCTCTTCCAACATGAATGGCCTTCATGCTACTCGAGTTAATGAAAAGTCGCTGCACTCTTTCTTCCCCCTTTTTTACTCGTTTGATCAAAGATGGCCTCTCCTCTCTGGCTAACCTCGCAACTCAGTTGGCCGTAGCCTCTGTCTCTTGAGGGTGAGGGCACTTAACAAACACAGGATCCCACCGCTGGGGCACATTGTCATGTTGATGGCCCAGGGGCCCCTACACAAAGGGCCATTGAAGAGAGGAAAGGAGAGAAAGACCTGAGACAGAGAGAGAGGGAGAACAAGGCTCACAGGAGGAGTTTCTTTAACCCGTCCTGCAGCGTGTGTGTGTGTGTGTGTTGAGCGGGGGAGGGTCATATACCGGCTATAGCTTCAGTGTTGTTGGTCACTGGACTGATCCTGGTCACGACTTCTTAAAGTCTCCTGGGGTTGTTTCTGCAAAGAGTCACCTTACTGTGTGTGTGTGTGAGGTTTCATGGAAATTCAAGAAGCTTTTCACTCTGACATGCTTCAGTTGCTTGTTAACTCTGTATAAGTTTCCTTTAGGCGCTGTATACCTGACATACATTGCATTAAGTTTTTCATCGCCTTTACTATTCCTCAAACTTCTCACCCTAAGAATTAAACGGTCATCAAATAATACATCTATTGTGCAGCTTATAGGAGAAGTGTGCTGTTACGTTTGCCTTTTTTAGAGGACAAAGTGGACAAAAAATCAATTGGCTTCAAAAAAGGGGTTTGAACCATATCTAGGTGGCTAAAAAAGGCGAATGTAACAGCGAGGACCGCAATGGAAAAAAGCCAATGGCTTTATTGTGTTTTTATCCTCAACAGTTTTTTAAAGTGTATGGGATACTTCTTATTGTGGACAGTTTGTAAACGTGTCAAATAAATTTCAATTCAATTCAGAATTATAGATCTTGTCCCAACTGGTCTTGTGGAGGTTGTTTCATGTGGAAACTGACCTTATGATGTCCCATTTGACATTTTGGGTTGAAGGGTGGCTACGGGTAGGGTTGGGTATCGATTTACTGATTTGAATCCAATTTGAAAGCTGTCTTTTTGAGGATCGATTCTGATTTTATTAGATTAGGTTCTGATTCCTCTGAGCATATGTCAGTTATAATGTATAATATTTGGCTTGCATAATATCATTGTCTGTCTGTATCACGTAAAGATATATATGCTGTTATTTTGAAATGTCTAGAATCCCACAAAGTCAAGTCAGGTCACTATTATTTGTATAGCGCTTTTAACAATGCAAATTGTGTCAAAGCAGCCTTACATCAGCTTGATATAAAGCTGGGTGGCCTTACATCAGCTTTACAGTATTTAGACGGGGAAATAGTGTGTCGAAATAGTGTCATTCTCCTCTGGCCAGACAAAATCAGCAGTTTAAATCTAGGCTGCAGCAGAGTCAGATTGTGCAAAGGACTCATCTGTGGTCTTGTCCCGATGGCCTTCTAGGAGACAGGGTCTTCACTGTGGATCAGTCTCTGGGGCTCTTCTAGTTGTACTGGTCTCCGCTGACGTTCAGGGCTGTAGAGGTCATCTCTAGGTGCTGATCCACCATATGATCTGGATACAGTCTGGATCTGGGTGGCTATACGGTGACCTGGGAATAATAAAGAAACAGACTAATATTAGTGTAGATGCCATTCTTCTAATGATGTAACAAGTACATCGGGTGTTTTGGGAAGTGTTCCCTTTCCGGTTGACCTAATTAATGCAGCCTAACAATCCTTTAACGGATTTGAATTATAGAAATGTGATAGTGTATTATGAGTGTATTATGTGTAAGCCTGGTTAAAGAGATGGGTCTTTAATCTAGATTTAAACTGACAGAGTGTGTCTGCTTCCTAAACAATGCTAGGTAGATTGTTCCAGAGTTTGGGCGCTAAATAGGAAAACGATCTCCCGCCCGCAGTTGATTTTGATATTCTAGGTATTATCAAATGGACAGAGTTCTGAGATCGCAGCAGGCGTGAAGGACTATAGTGTGATAAGAGCTCACTCAAATACTGAGGTGCCAAACCATTCATGGCCTTATAGGTAATTAGCAAGATCTTAAAATGTATACGATGTTTATTAGGGAGCCAGTGCAGTGTTGACAGAACCGGGCTAATGTGGTCATACTTCCTGGTTCTAGTAAGAACTCTAGCTGCTGCATTTTGAACCAGCTGGAGTTGCGCCACCCAATAAAGCATTACAATAATCTAGCCTTGAGGTCATGAACGCATGAATTAATGTTTCTGCATTTGACATTGAGAGCATAGGTCGTAATTTAGATATATTTTTAAGATGGAAAAATGCAGTTTTACAAATGCTAGAAACATGTTTTTCGAAGGAAAGATTGCTATCAAAAAGTACGCCTAGGTTCCTAACTGATGACGAAGAATTTACAGAGCAGCCATCAAGTATTAGACAGTGATCTAGGTTATTACATGCAAAAGTGTTTGGTCCAATAATTAACACCTCTGTTTTTTCATAATTTAGAAGTAAGAAATTGCTAGTCATCCAGTTTTTGATATCAACTATACATTCCGTTAGTTTTGCAAATTGGTATGTTTCATCGGGTCGGGAAGAAATATAGTGCTGAGTATCATCAGCATAGCAGTGAAAGCTAACACCATGTTTCCTAATGATATCTCCCAAGGGTAACATGTAAAGCATGAAAAGTAAGGGCCTAGTACTGAGCCTTGAGGTACTCCATACTGCACTTGTGATTGGTATGATACCTCTTCATTTACTGCCACAAATTAATAGTGGTCAGATAAGTATGATTTGAACCATGCCAGTGCACTTCCTCTAATGCCAACATAATTTTCTAGTCTATTTAAAAGAATGTTGTGGTCGATAGTGTCAAATGTGGCGCTAAGATCCAGTAGCACTAATAGAGAGATCAGATGATAAGAACAGGTCGTTTGTAACTCTAATGAGAGCAAAGAAAAATGTATTATGGATTCCACAAAAATATAAAGCAGCGCAACATTGATCATAATACAAAATGTTTATTGAGCACCAAGTCAGCATATTAGAATGATTTCTGAAGGAGCATGTGACACTCACGATGGTAGCACTGGCCACTGACAATTAGCTTACCATTGCAGAAATAAATTCTGTAATAATATAGAAAACAGTTATTTTAAATTATTTGTAGTAATATTAAAAAATAAATGCAACCGTGGTGAGCATATGAGACCCAAACTTTTGAATGGTAGTGTATGTATTATTTTTGAATGTTTTTTTATTAAAATATTTCAGGAAAGAAAAAGAGAAATTTGGGTGTGGGATTGTTTGACTAGTAAACAACTATCCAGAACACCCTTACAGCCATATAGAAACACATTAAAGCCACTTAGCAACCACATAAAAACCACTTCCTACAACATCATATAATTGTGGCAGTGATATTTGCATGGACGAGTTGCAAATTTACTTAAAAAATATAAAAATCTAGTTAAAGTGCTTCTCAACTACTAGCAGCAGCAGCATACAAAATGCAGTAATACGTTTCAGTCCCCACATTCTCCATTGTTTGGGTGTCCTGCCCCGTCATTGGTGTAGCCAATGTTGTTATGTCTCAAACAAACACAGTGCAACAGATTGGTGCAGCTTGTGACATGCTTCACTTTTCATAAGTGTTAAAAGTTTAAATGCAGATCCAATCCATTAAATCCATTGGATGTGGACCCAAAGCCTCTGTCATCGAAGAAAGAAGTAGTTAGTGAGCTCTCTGTCAAAGAGCATTGAGCTCTGGACCCTCTATTATAAATAACGGCTATATAGATGGAAGGCTGTGACAGACCAAGCAAAGAGGTGAAAGGTCATTTCTGTAGTATTGGATTGACCTGAAAGGTGATCAGAGACAGATGAAATGTACAGGTCTGTCTCATTCATTCCTACTCTTGATTCTCTTGAAACATTTCTTTGTGCCTATAAAAAACAAGTTATTTAACCCTTCTTTTTTTTCCTTTCCCCTTCTTCTTAACTGTTTAATCTCTACGAAGAGATCCTTTAGAAAAAAGGGAGGCAGAGAGATGTTAGCAACACAGGAAAAAGAGCCTGAGAAAGTCCCTGCAGGAAAAGAACCACATCCATCACGGCTCCAGACCTCCTCTCCTCATCTCACTCTCTGTCCATTTCTCTACCTGATCTAGAAACAATGGCCATTTCCTGCCGCTGAGTCTTGAGACTGGAAGCTGAAATGACAGAGTGAATAATCATGAGAGAGAGAGAGCGTGAGAGACTATTCTGCAAGGAAAGAAACAAGAGGCCCTAAAGTTGACGTCACCTTTGTGTGTGAGAATGCACGTGTGTACATGCATTACTTACATCTGTTTTGATGTTCAGAATAATTTATTAGCAGAACTGTACTAACATCCTCACGACAGACCACACAATGAAAATCATTGCTCATTTGTAGGGTTTTCTGGATAGATCCTAAGCTTTCTACGGCTATGAAAGGCTTTTAAAACTGCTGGAAAAGTAATGAAGAAAAAAAAATTATATTCTATTAGCGAAAATACATGTTCTTTATTCTCTGCTCTAACATATTTCATTTGGTTTTATAGAGTAAACTAGCTCAAATGTCATAGTGATGCCTGATTTATAAGTTAATTGTTTTTTTTTTTTGTTTTTTTTGTCAAGTTGTTTAAATGTCTCAATTGAACCAATTCACAAATCCCTTTCATTAATTCTATTGTGAGTCAATTTGAATTGCAGAGATTTCTATAAGTCCCCAGTAATCACAAATTTATGGAGACCCTGAAGTGACATTTGCAAAAAAATAAAAAAATTGTAAAACTTTCATGAAACAAGTAGGCCCAAGTAAGTATACTTCTGTGGGAAGTAAGTGTGCACAAGAAACGTTCTCATGGGAAAATGGCTGAGTTACCATGGGGAAAAATAGACATACATAAACCAGATAACGGTAGATTTGTCTTGCATTTGCAAACATTTTTATATAAGTGTCAGGTTTTTTTCTGCAAATGTCATTTTAGGGGCTCTATACAAATGACTGGAAAGGTCATATACGTTCATGAGTCAAATTTTGAAGTATTTTGCAGCCTTTCAAATAAAAATAGTCGTTTTTACTCTTTGTTAGTTGTGTTCCACAAGAAAACTCTTAACTTATCAAATGCATGTAAACATATCAGATTTATAGAAACATAAAATAAAGTTGATAGTTATCGCTGAAGAAGATTCTAAAGGTCTCCTAACACTAGAAAACTGGATGTGGACAATGAATACCGTTAAACTCTTTTAAAATACCTGTTAGCCTCATTTCTTGCATCCTTAAAGACCCCCTTAGGACCCCGCCACACTCTTATACAACAAACACATGCACAATGAAAGTCCCTCATGTTTGACTGATGTCCTGTTGCACAGTTAGATGTGATTGATCTGTTATATCCATCACCCCGGCTGACCGGAGCACAGTTTGCCCTTACCCTCTCAGTCTCCACTCCCATTTTCATGCGGCATGTGCATGTCACTGTCACTAACCGCCCTTTTGTTTCTCACCTCGTCCGTCTCTCTGACGCTCAATGAATCAAGCTTTTAAAGTGGGCTGGGGTTTTCATTTGCACATGCATGCATGCTCATGTCAAACACTCATATGAATATCGTTATGATCTGAGAATCTGTTTAAGGCTGTGTATCCGTATGTTTGTGTTCTTGTTTAGCACTGTTGCTTGTCGTGAGATGATATCGGTGTCATCACAGGCTTTCTATTGGAGGTTAAGGTGGAAACTATGGAAGCCCGTTTCCGCCACTGAATAAAAAATAAAAAAGGTAATTGCGACTTTTTATCTCACAATTCTGACTTTTTTTCCTCATAATTGCGTGATACAAACTCACAATTCTGACTTTTTTTCTCAGAATTGCATGATATAAACTCGCAATTGCGAGTTAAAAAGTCATAATTGTGAGATATAAACTCAATTCTGAGAAATAAAGTCATAATTGTGTGATATAAACACGCAATTCTGAGAAATAAAGTCAGAACTGCGAGATATAAATTCTGACTTTCTGACAATCACTCCCCCCCCCCCCCCACGCAATTCTGACTTTATAACTCACAATTGCGAGTTTATATCTTGCAAGTCAGAATTGTAAGATATAAACTCGCAATTGCGAGAAAAACATCACAATTGTGAGTTTTTATCTTTATAAAAAGCCGCAATAACCTTTTTTTTTTTTTTTATTCAGTGGCGGAAACAGGCTTCCATAGGAAACAGACAACAGGGCACCAAAAATTTGCTCAGGGAGGAGCATATTAGGATACTAGGATAGAAAGGATGAAAGATTTAGTCGTATTACTTACATTTGCAAAACAATACGGGAACATGTGAACTTTTATCACATCAGATATACAATCTTACTTTTTTTCTTTATTTTTTTTACATTTCAGGTTAAGCTCCAAACAAGATACTAAAATAATTTTTCTATTGATATCTCAGTGAAAATCAGGTATCTGTATGTGTCTTCTCTGGGAAAGATTATATTCTAAAAAATTATGTCAAAAATATTTGCCTCTTTTACTTGAGCACTGAAATTCAAGCTAGGATTTAAAAAAAATAATTAAATAAATATTGTAATATAATTGGGTCAAGTATTAACGGTGTCTGAAGTAATGCAAAATGATGTACACATAGAATCACTCTGCTACATAAAAGTATGATAAATTAAATAATGGTAAGAATCTCCTCATCAAAAGAGCTTTAAAAATAATCACATTCGAAATTGGGGTTAATAACTTAGTACCAATTTTAACCCTTTTAACTTATGATGCTCCAGAGCAGGCTAGCACTAAATTGCAGTGCCAAAGGTTACAGTTTGAAACAAAGTTGTGACTCCAGACTTCAGTGTCACATGATCCTTCAGAAATCCTTCTATTATTCTGACTTGGTGCTCAAGGAACATTAATCGTTCTAATCTTTTTTTTTTTTTTTGATTAAACTAAAAGAAACTAAATTCTCCTGGCTGTATGTCTGGATGCAAGCTCAACTGGTCCCTGAGTGAGCCGTTCATGCTGTGGTCTAGTTATTGACCGCTGAGGTCAGGTGTGATTGACAGCTCTATTAAGACTGAGAGTCCATGTGACACTTACATTCTAAATGGAGGAGTGAGAAGTTTCACCTTCTGTCACCTCACAGTGACACAGAGCTGCTTAGAGCTGACACTCACCGCAACAGTCTTTTGATCACTTTAAAGGATGCCCTTTAACCCACAGCTCTGACGCCAACTCCGTATTATACAATACTCACAAACCACAGAGCAACCATAAGTAATAAATCTATAAAAAGAATCATTAATGATGGAGCGATCATTCTAAGGCCCCGTTTACACTAGTGCGTTTTCATTTTAAAACGGCGTTTTAGAATGAAAACGATCCTCGTCTACACTGGCATTTCCGCTGCGTTTCAGAAAAGATCTCTGTATACACTACACAACCAAAAACGCATGTCACGTGACCATTCATGCAGGTACAACCATAGATATGTATAGGTAGATGCCCTATTATTTAGATGGCAGATGCGTCTGCGTGCTTGGAGCAGTTGAATGGGGAATCTACCATACATATCTATGGGTACAACAATGAGCATGATGTTATTGTTTATACGGTCATCAGGGATACGCAGAGAGAATGTGGGCAGACACGCCATCGTTTTCAAAAGTCTCCGTTTTGGTCCGTTTACTCTGAAATGCAACCCCGGAGTTTTCAAACTAAAACGGGGTCTGCAGCGTTTTCAAAAGTCTCCATTTTCGACCTCGAAAATGCTGGAGTAGTGTAAACGATAGGTGTAACTGCAGCAAAAGTTATGTGTTTTAAAATAAAAACGCACTTGTGTAAACGGGGCCTAAATAGTACAATAGCAGATACATTGCTATTCAATAAGGCCACATTAACTGAGAAAATGGCAGAAGTTGAAAAATACAAAAATGGAGAAGAACTGTGAGCTGAACAGCCCTTTCAAGTCTACTTATTTAGCAACAGCAGTGAATTATTTTCACAGATTTTGTCCATACATCATAGCTCAAAGAACACACAGGTCAAAGGACAGTGCCAACATGATGGATGTAGTATGTCTGGGAATTTATTTATACTGCTATACTGCTTTACGGAGCACTGCACATGACATGCAGGGGCAAAAACAAGAAATCCTGACCTCAAATTAAGAATTTGTTCCTGCGGTTTAATAATTTGTTCCCTCTTTTAGTTAAATCATGACTACAATTTAACTGAATTCAAACTAGGGGATGAATTTGTACAACATGGCCAAGATTTATCTTAATTAAAATGAGGGAGCGAATTGCGGGGCTCTGAACTGAATACCTAAAGAACACACTTCATCAATGGTTAAGTTCTTTTTAAATCATAGTACTTAATCTTGTATGCAAAAAACAGTGTTTACAGTGTCGCTCTTCAAGAAGTCAGCTAAAGAAATTAGCATCGTTTTCATCTGCTTATTAGCCAAATAAAGCAGGTCAAAATGGAAAGTGATGAAGGTTTTGGAGTTCAAGTCTGGTGTATGAGAAGGCATGGGATACTTTGGCTGATATTTTTGGGTGGTTTCAGTGTGTGAGCACCTCTGACCTTCCAGAACTCCAGTATGTAGGTGGCGATTCATGGGGTGAGACAGCTGCTGCCGGTGTGTGTGTGTGTCTGTGTGTTTATTTCTTTCTTGCGAACCTACATATACAACTCTAGCATTCCAGCCCTACCACAGATACACACACATAGATGGACAAACACATCCATCTAAACTAGAAGTAAGTGGGTGGTAATGGTGACTTGATGTTGACCTGAATGTGACCCTCGGTCCCTCTCTCCTCCCTAAACTGGGCTCATTTGCGTGGAATGCTCACACCCAGCGTTCCCACGTATCTGCAGCAGATAACAGTTTTATCTCTTCCAGTGCAACACACACACACACACACACACTACATCTACACCTGTTCAATCTAATGTGCCATACTAAAATGAGACACCTCTGACCAACACCAGTGACAGAGCTTAAATTCACACAAATTGCAGGTAAGAGTGAGAGGTTTTTTGTTTTGTCAGGGTCTTCTCTTGCCCTCAGTATCTTAACATCCTCAAAATGCATTTTTGTTAATAATTATTAAAGATAATTATGGTTATCATTAATGGATGACATGCCTTGTGTTTTTTGTAGCTCAGTCAGTTGCTCACGTTCCCCATCTGGCCGTCACACACTCTCATCACAGGTGATCTCTGCCATCTGTTTCCACCAGTCAAAGTTGCTAAGATATGCAAAGTACAGAAATGGCAACACACTGACACTCGTTCACACATGTATTTTCCACAAGAGTGCCTTGAGGATGGAATGAAAAGAGCATTATACAATGAAATTGTGCACTGTAGAGTTGATTAAAATAGGACAAAACAAGATACTTGATTGCTATATCCTTCAAGAAATTTCATTTCACTCAGCAGACATCTGTCGACTATGCACTAAAATCATTCAAATAACATTTTACAGTATAATGGCTGCTGTAAATGGGAAAATTGATGTAAGAAAGAAAAATCTATTTAAAGACCAAACGCATTTTGGAATACAAATATCACTGCTGCTTACATTTTGGACATTCTAAGAAGCCGTTCACACAGAACACGTTTTTGTATTCCACTGCACTTCTTTTCCATAGTTTTTTTTTCTATAAACATGCTCTAGATGGGCATGTTTGACCGTTGCACTTATGTCTTGCTTCTTTTGCAAGACAATGCACATGACACAGTATTTGAAACTGTGGCGCTCTAGTTAAAAGCAATTTAACTTTAAAAAACGTCTGTAGACCTTGTGTTTATTTTCATTCCACAGCCCGCATCTTGTGTTTTTACAATGTAAGCATGGCAATTTGGGATTTTTAAATGTTAATCTTAAATTGAAGAAATCCTGGTTTAAAAGTATGGAATTTATATTTAAAAAAAAAATAATAATAATCAAAGGGCGCACCCCTAAAGCCGATTGCATTCAGGCCATTCAGACTGCAGTGACAAAGATTAGTTAAAAAGGAAGAACCATTAGAAGAGCTATGCAAGCACTGTGGTAAATCATGTGTTTTGTGATCTTTATTTCATAAATAACTGTAGCCATTAATTAAAACACCAGCTTTATTAGCATTTGACGTCTGGTTTGAATTGTGTTAGCAGTGTGATACTGAAGGCTGAAAGGTTGAAGACTGAAAGTCTTGCTGAACTTTACTGACCTGAGGAAACTGTCCAGTCTAAAATAGATGTGTCAGTACTATCTAGTGAGTTACTGTAAGTGCTTAACCAGTTGTGAGTGTTTACGTTGTAGCAGCAATTCCGGTCTTTCTGCTTAGACATCACAAGGAAAACCCCTGCACAAAGGTGGCTAACACGCACAGAAAAATACACACACATGGTCATTACAGAGTGTGTATTATGTGCACAAGTTAAATTTAGGTACAAGTGTATGACGTTATGGAAGCTCAGGAGTTTTTATATTATATTATATTATATTATATTATTATATATAAAACATTATAAACCCATTTGAATTGTATAATAATACAATATAATATAATTTATATTATATTATTTTAATATACAATTCAAATGGGTTTATTTTGTTTAATACAATATTTTTATGATAAATCATTTTTAAATATGAATACACAACTATTTTAACAGTTTTTTTATGCTTTGCTGACAGATTTTTAAACCTTCCCAATTTTATACATCTTTTCAAGTACATAATGCTAGACATCTGTTAAAGAGTACAGAAATGTGCTATTGTAAACATCTGATATACGTCTTAAAAAGCTGTTTTTGCTACTTTTTTCAGAGGAAAATATGCACACTGAATACAGGTGCATCTCAATAAATTAGAATGTCGTGGAAAAGTTAATTTATTTCAGTAATTCAACTCAAATTGTGAAACTCATGTATTAAAAAAATTCAATGCACACATACTGAAGTAGTTTGTCTTTGGCACTTGTAATTGTGATGATTTTGGCTCACATTTAACACAAACCCACCAATTCACTATCTCAACAAATTAGAATACTTCATAAGACCAATAAAAATAAAAATAAAAAAATAGTGAATTGTTGGCCTTCTGGAAAGTGTGTTCATTTACTGTATATGTACTCAATACTTGGTAGGGGCTCCTTTTGCTTTACTGCCTCAATTTGGCGTGGCATGGAGGTGATCAGTTTGTGCCACTGCTGAGGTGGTATGGAAGCCCAGGTTTCTTTGACAGCGGCCTTCAGCTCATCTACATTTTTTGGTCTCTTGTTTCTCATTTTCCTCTTGACAATACCCCATAGATTCTCTATGGGGTTCAGGTCTGGTGAGTTTGCTGGCCAGTCAAGCACATCAACACCATGGTCATTTAACCAACTTTTGGTGCTTTTGGCAGTGTGGGCAGGTGCCAAATCCTGCTGGAAAATGAAATCAGCATCTTTGAAAAGCTGGTCAGCAGAAGGAAGCATGAAGTGCTCCAAAATTTCTTGGTAAACGGGTGCAGTGACTTTGGTTTTCAAAAAACACAATGGACCAACACCAGCAGATGACATTGCACCCCAAATCATCACAGACTGTGGAAACTTAACACTGGACTTCAAGCAAGTTGGGCTATAAGCTTCTCCACCCTTCCTCCAGACTCTAGGACCTTGGTTTCCAAATGAAATACAAAACTTGCTCTCATCTGAAAAGAGGACTTTGGACCACTGGGCAACAGTCCAGTTCTTCTTCTCCTTAGCCCAGGTAAGACGCCTCTGATGTAGTCTGTGGTTCAGGAGTGGCTTAACAAGAGGAATACGACAACTGTAGCCAAATTCCTTGACACGTCTGTGTGTGGAGGCTCTTGATGCCTTGACTCCAGCCTCAGTCCATTCCTTGTGAAGTTCACCCAAATTCTTGAATCGATTTTTCTTGACAATCCTCATAAGGCTGCAGTTCACTTTTTCCTTCCACTCAACTTTCTGTTAACATGCTTGGATACAGCACTCTGTGAACAGCCAGCTTCTTTGGCAATGAATGTTTGTGGCTTACCCTCCTTGTGAAGGGTGTCAATGATTGTCTTCTGGACAACTGTCAGATCATGTCTTCCCCATGATTGTGTAGCCTAGTGAACCAAACTGAGAGACCATTTTGAAGGCTCAGGAAACCTCTGCAGGTGTTTTGAGTTGATTAGCTGATTGGCATGTCACCATATTCTAATTTGTTGAGATAGTGAATTGGGTTTTTTGGTGGGTTTTAAATGTGAGCTAAAATCATCACAATTAAAAGAACCAAAGACTTAAACTACTTCAGTCTGTGTGCATTGAATTTATTTAATACACGAGTTTCACAATTTGAGTTGAATTACTGAAATAAATGAACTTTTCCACGACATTCTAATTTATTGAGATGCACCTGTAGATCTTCGTGCAAAACATAATTTGATGCCTCTTCTCAGAACTTCATAAGATAGACCTGCAAAGCACCTTTAAATGTTCCTCCAGTGATCAAACTGAAGAACCTTTATGTGTGCTAGATAGAAGCTTTCTTCACACACACACACACACACACACACACACACACATACTTGAATTTGTGGTTTATGGTGACTCTCCATAGGCGTAATGGTTTTTATACTGTACAAACCGTATTTTCTATTGCCCTACACCTAAACCTACCCCTTACAGGAAACTACTGGCAATTTTTGAATTTCATTAAACACCGCTTTGTATGTTTTTTTTAAGCCTTTTTTTTTTTTTTTTTACGGGGACACAGGAAGTGTCCTCATAAACCATGTTTACGTTGTAGTACCCATGTCATACACATTTGTGTCCTCGAAAACCATATATACCAGTACACACACACACACACTCTCTCTCTCTCTCTCTCTCTCTTTCTCTCTCTCTCTCTCTCTCTCTCTCTCTCTCTCTCTCTCATCTATTGTTTTCTTTTTGCTATTGTTTACAGCTGGTTTGTGTCTTATGGTGGGAATCTCTTGTACGTAGAATAGAGAGTGGGGACAAAAATGACAGGAAGGGAAAGAGACATCTGTCATTCTGTGCGACCATCACATGGCCCGTGTGCTTATTTAATTACTGGACTCAAGCCAGAAAGATAAATGGAGAAAGACAGTTTGAGTGGTGTGATATGATGATAATGAACATGCACACAGTATTAGACTGACTAAAGAACATGCATGCAAAAGATCTCAGTCAGCAACAAAGGAGCACATTTTTACATCACCTGAGACGGCAACGCACTCACACTCTGACACGCATACACACACAGAACAATAGTCACAGATTTAGAAGGCTGTGGGAAAAAGAATACAAATGCACTGTCCATCCAGCACACACACACAGCACATATCCTCCCCACCCATCACACAACACCAACCGTCACTCCAGACCCACTGTCCTGTTTTCTACAGACAGTTTATGACAAAGCCATGAGAAACTGGTTTGCATAATCACAAAAACACTGCTGATGGGTATCACAGTCAGCTCTAAAATTTGTTCGCAATTTGCATATTTTTAGGATCATTTGTTTGCTACATAGTCTGCGTCACACATCAGTTCATTTACATTTACATTTATGCATTTAGCAGACATTGCATACACTGCAATTAAAGGTACACATTTTATCAGTTCTTGCTTGCCCTCGGAATTGAACTTATGACTTTGGTGTTACTAGCGCTGTACTCTACTGATAGCTGCAGGTTCATTAAATTATCAGAATTATAATTGACATAAGGAGTTAGTCTCATGTGCATCTGTGTGTGTGTGTGTGTGCATGTGGGAGTGATTGTGTTTTGAAAGTGTTATGATAGTGAAAACTGGACAGAATCCCCAAAAGTGTTTGCGACAGCATGTGTTGGGAGGGTCAAGCAGTGATTCAGGAAGGTGTGTGCTAAAATAGTCTGGCCTTTGTGGTTTAAAGGAAGTCATACAAAAGGAGGGACCTGAGAATTGACAGTGAAGTCAAAGCAGACAATGACACACACGTAATATTGAACAGAACATGCAAATCAGCATGGAAGTGCAGCATAATAACACATGCAGTTTTTATATAGCTAAGGTACAATTTCTCAATTTGTGTGCTCTTGTGTATATACGTAAAAATTTATAATTTAATTTTTCAATATATGGTATGATTTCAGTAAAACAAATATTAAATAACTGTTTTGGTTTGACTGAAAATTGCATGTAAATGCACACTATGGTTTAAAACTTTTTATAGATATCTCTTATGCTCACCAAGGCTGCATTTATTTGATCTAAAATACAGTAAAAACTATTTTAGATCAAAAAATTAAGTTATAAAAATAGTAAAAGTAATATTGGGAAATATTATTGCAATTTAAACTCTTTGCTTACATTTTAAAATGTAATTTATCCATGTGATGAATTTACTCCAGTCTTCAGTGTCACATAAGTCTACTCCACCAAGCTATAAGCATGAGCCCCGTCAGACTGGCCGTGGCGGCGGTGTTGCAACAATATATAGTGATATTCTCAATGTTACCCAGAAAACAGGATGCAGGTTTAACTCATTTGAATTACTTCTGCTTAATGTTACACTGTCAGATATGCAAAAGAAATGCCTGATTTATCTCAATGCTCTGTGTACCCATAAATACACATGAACTAGACAAAATGACTAGCAACATGGGCACTATCTTCTCTAATACATTAGAAGCTGTTGCGCCCATCAAATTGAAAAAGGTTAGAGAAAAACGTACTGCGCCATGGTACAACAGTAATACCCATTCTCTCAAGAAAGAAACTCATAATCTTGAGCGCAAATGGAGAAAAACTAACTTGGAAGTTTTTAGAATTGCATGGAAAAACAGTATGTTCAGTTATAGACAGGCTTTAAAAGCTGCCAGGGCCGAGCATATCCGCAAACTCATAGAAAATAACCAAAACAATCCAATGTTTTTATTTAGCACAGTGGCTAGATTAACAAATAAACAGACGCCACCTGATCTAAATATTCCCTCACAATTTAATAGTAATGACTTCATGAATTTCTTCACTGATAAGATAGATAACATTAGAAATACAATAACAAATGTAGATTCTGCAGCGTCTAGTACTTCAGCTCCATTCATCGCACCCAAAGAAAAACTGCAGTGCTTTACAACTATAGGACAGGAAGAGCTAAATAAACTTATCACTGCATCTAAACCAACAACATGCCTATTAGATCCTGTACCCATTAAATTACTGAAAGAGTTGTTACCTGTAGCAGAAGAACCGCTTCTCAATATTATTAACTCATCGATATCTTTAGTTCACGTCCCAAAATCATTCAAGCTGGCGGTTATTAAGCCTCTTATTAAAAAACCACAACTAGATCCTAATGAACTAGCAAATTACAGACCCATTTCTAATCTCCCGTTTATGTCTAAAATTTTAGAAAAAGTTGTGTCTGCTCAGTTGTGTTCCTTTTTGCAAAAAAAATTATCTCTATGAAGAATTTCCCACCATAGCACAGAAACCACACTTGTTAAAATTACAAATGACTTGCTTCTTGCGTCAGACCAAGGCTGCATCTCATTGCTAGTTTTACTTGATCTTAGTGCTGCGTTCGACACTATAGATCATGACATACTCATAGATCGATTACAAAACTATACGGGTATTCAAGGGCAGGCTTTAAGATGGTTTAGATCCTACCTGTCTGATCGCTACCACTTTGTTTATTTAAACAGAGTCATCTCAATTATCACCAGTAAAGTATGGAGTACCACAAGGATCTGTCCTAGGTCCTCTGCTATTTTCAGTATACATGTTGCCCCTTGGTAATATTATTAGAAAATACAGGATTAGTTTCCATTGTTATGCTGATGATACTCAACTATATATCTCAACAAGACCAGATGAAACTTCTAAATTATCTAAGCTAACAGAGTGTGCTAAAAATTTAAAAGATTTGATGACCAATAATTTTCTCGTATTAAATTCAGATAAGACAGAGATATTACTTATTGGACAGTACACAGAATCTCTTGGATTATAATTTGCAACTAGACGGATGTACTGTTACTTCCTCTACAGTCAAAAATCTGGGTGTTATATTAGACAGCAACTTGTCTTTTGAAAATCATATTTCCCATGTTACAAAAACAGCATTCTTCCATCTTAGAAACATTGTCAAGCTACAAAACATGTTACCTGTTTCTGATGCAGAAAAGGTAGTTCATGCATTTATGACCTCTAGACTGGACTATTGTAATGCACTGCTAGCTGGTTGTCCTGCATCTTCAATAAACAAGCTACAGGTAGTCCAAAATGCAGCGGCTAGAGTCCTTACCAGGTCAAGAAAATATGATCATATTACCCCAATTTTATAATCTCTGCACTGGCTACCTATTAAGTTCCGCATCAGTTACAAAATATTATTACTTACCTATAAGGCCCTTAATGGTTTAGCTCCTGCGTACCTAACTAGTCTTCTACCATGCTACAATCCATCACGCTCCCTAAGGTCGCAAAACTCTGGACTTTTAGTAGTACCTAGGATAACAAAGTCAACTAAAGGAGGTAGAGCCTTTTCACATTTGGCACCCAAACTCTGGAATAGCCTTCCTGATAGCGTTCGGGTTCAGACACACTCTCTCTGTTTAAATATAGATTAAAGACACATCTCTTTAGCCAAGCATTCACATAATGCATCTCATAATCTTGTACTGCAGTTATATCTGATCAAACACACATTATTGTTCTTTAGCTTGGATTGAACAAATCATTTTTGCTTGGTTGGAACAGCAGCTACGCTAATTATGTCTCTATTTGTTTCTCTGGTTCTGCCACGGGATTAACATCCCGTGGTAACTAGGATTTACACAAGCTTCAATCTGGATCCAGAACACCTGAGAAGAGATGATGCCAACCCCTCAGAGGACCTCAGATGATGCCAACCCTCAGACAGCATACAGAACTACCAAATTTCACCATAAGTTAAATATATTAAGTTTCTACAATATATAAATATATTGTAGAAACTTAATTTCCTGTAAAGCTGCTTTGCAACGATTTGTACTGTGAAAAGCGCTATACAAATAAACTTGAATTGAATTGAATTGAACATAAAGCTTCAGAAATTATTTTAATATGCTGATTTGGTACTCAAGACACATTTTTTATTAATATTATCAATGTTGAAAACAAAACAAATAAAATAAATCTTACTGACCCCAAACCTTTGAATGATAGTTAACGGTAGTTATTTGACAATTATTCATAGAAATGTGAGAATGAAATGCTGAAGAAATGTCCATGAAATGTTGGGAAAGTTGTTTTGTTCATTAGTTATTGGAGATTTTCATAATAACATCCAGCCTGGCTTGACATCTCTATGTCAAACTAGTTTTGTTACCCAGTATTAGTCAGCATACAAATATAGAAACAGAATCAAATGTGAACATGGTTCCCAAAGCGCTCTCTTCTTCCTTTTTCTTTCATTGCAAGGCTTCTGTCATTCACACCCCCACTGTGATGTCACCATCTGTAGCCCTAGACCTGTCTGCCACCAGTGTGTGTGTGAGTGAATGCACCATCTGTCCTCTATGGTTTTCCCCTTGATGCTGTTATATACACTGCTTGTGAGTATATCACTAGCACATCTCACACACATGCATCTCGCACCATTAACACTCTCCATTTCATTCATGTACTCAAGGCATGAAACCCTTGGGGCAGTATTACATTTCTCTAATCATGTACATATGACCCATTAGTCGAGTGCTCATGTTCCTATTGATTCCTTTGAGCATATGTCCATGCAACGTTTCATTTAGTCTTTGCAAAATGTCAGTTTGAGTTCCCCATGTGTATAACCATGATTTATTGTGTGTCTTGCTGTATTATAGCTCTATTCCAAAGCCTATTGAGCTGCTTACCTAGACAGCATTTTATAGGAATAGTTTACCCAAAAATGAAAATTTGCTGGAAATGTACTCTCCCTCAGGCCATGTCGATGAGTTTGTTTCTTCACCAGAACTGATTTGGAGAAATTTAGCTTTATGTCACTTGCTTACCATTGCAGTGAATGGGTGCCGTCAAAATGAGAGTCCAAACAGCTGATAAAATCATCACAGTAATCCACATGACTCCAGTCAATCAATTAACATCTTGTGAAGTGACAAAATGAGTGTTTGTAAGAAACAAATCCATCATTACAATGTTTTAACCATAAACTGTCACTTTTGGTCAAAATATAAGTTTATGATCTGTAATAAAGCTTTCTCCGGTGAAAAAGTCCATCCCAATTCTCTCCTGATTCAGACGAGACAAATTTCCCACTGGAGAAAGCAATATTATGGATAGCAGACTCATATTTTAGCCAGAAGCAATGGTTTAAACATAAAATGTCTTAATAAATTTGTTTATTACAAAAACGCAGCTTTTTGCTTTACGAGAAGTTAACTGATGGGCTTGAGTTGTGTGTATTAATAATTTCTTTACCATTTTGTCTAAATAAAAAATAAAACATGAAAAACTAAAATCAATTTTCTAAGTAAATTTATGATTTTATAAGTGAATAGGCATCATAGAATTATAATGAGCAGTATAAAATGTTCACATTTCATTTTGACATTTGCTAAAGATTACAATTTATAGTATGTTTAAAGATGAACTTTAAGTGAGCATTAGATGACAGAAATCTAAATGGAAAAGCAGTGAAAATAATTGTGCTTCTACAATAAAATATCCAGTATTGACCAATGCAATAACTCTCTCTCTCTCTCTCTCTCTCTCTCTCTCTCTCTCTCTCTCTCTCTAAAAAAAAAAAAAACCCAAAAACAAATAAAAACTAATGTCGAAGAAAATAGACAGTGAGGCTTACTAGGGTGCAAATCTCACCTTATTTTGAATGTTTTATTAAAGGTAGTACTTTAAAGTTCACTACGCACAGACAAACGGCCGTGACCTCCTAATTAGTTTCCCACACTACATCAATCACCTCTGCCAGGCTTAAGTGTGAAAACAGACACTGTAATAATTAGAAAGTGACATCTGAAGACAGCTCAACAACAAATGGCTGACCTAAGAGCTGCCAGCTGATAAAGAAATGTATATTTGGAGCATAGGAGTGTTATTGCTTTCTGTCTGTACTCTAACAGGTCATTCGGCACTGTTTTCTGCTCCTGGATGTGTAAAGTTAATGTCCTATATAACAGCTAATACTAAAACACTTGCCTTAAGGTAATAACCCTTAGTAATGTGTCTGTGGATGCTACATCAATCCGAGCAGTGAATGATATGCTACTCCCACAGAAGGCAATCTTGGAATTAAGTATAAAATGTTAAAGTTTTGTCCTGTGAAGTATCAACCCTGCTTTGGGTTCAGAGACCTACAGCAGTGACACCTGTTGTCAGTTTTATAAACTACAGAAGGTCTAGACTGGTCTGGAGAAATACGCTGGAGCTGTGCCATAGCAAATTTCAGATACAACAGTTCATTTCAAAGGTTTATTGGAGTTACGCCTTAGTCGTGAGAGTTTCTATTGAGTAGATTTGCCATGTCCGTTTCTAAATCAAATAGTAATATCCCGTTCCTTTTCCAAAGGCTTGATGAACTCTAAGAACACCATTTGCACTCCACACAGGCAGAAAACATTACCCTTGAGAACCACACGAGAAAGGATGTATATTAGTGTGGGTGTGTTTCTAACTTCGCCCTTTATGTTTATTCATTTAGCAGATGCTTTATTTAGAGATTTATTTTGGTGTACTTTGAGGACAAAATTTCTGTCCGGAGTTGGCTATAAAGAAAAAAAAAAAAAAAAAAAAGCGAAATGAGTTCAAAATATTCTTTAAGGAGACTAAATATTGTCTTTATTAACACATAAATATGTCAAAAATTTGCTATAGAAGTCACTGGTATGTCTCCATATAGACAGTTAAGTAAGCGTGTGTGGGATGTGAGCCATGAGTTTTTCCGTGGTGTTTTCTCAGCTCCAATCATTACCACTGCGGAAATGCTAATGGCTGTTTGAATAAGAGCAGGTTCGAGGGGGCACTGAGGGCTCAAGGCTTTGTTTGACTTGCTGATCCTTTCTGCCCGGCGGCTCTCAGACGCTGTTGTTTTTAAATTACGTAGGGGATATTGCTGGCCAGGCAAAGATATACAAGTGGAAGCCCAGTGCTTTTAAAAACCACGGGAAAAATGCTGAATGTTACAAATTATAAACCCTTGTCTTCAGCTCGCCTCTCGCCACAAATGATTTATGTTTAAAATAATATTGCTACAAATCACTTCTGTGAGGCCTCCGATGGGCCAGCCTGTTTTTGGGCTCACGAGTAATGACAGATTAGACGAAGTCTGGGGTCCTGTTACGCTATAGGAACCTCACATACAGAGACAAGCACTTCACATTTTCTGTAAGTCTGTTTATATGATGCAGAGATATTCACAATGCCTTTAATACACATCACAAACCCACAATATAATAATTTATGATTACTTAGTATAAAACCTGTAAAACCTGTAATGCAAGATGATATGACACTTTAAAATTTGTTGTTGATGTGCTTTAATACTTTGAACGCATTGCAATGCCTTTGAATGAATAAAATAAGATGTAAATAATTTAAAATTAAAATATAATAATAAGATAAAAACACAATGAAACCCTATTTACTTTCATTGACTATGTACCAAAATAGTTAAAATTATCTGTTGTGTGTGTTTAATAGGAGAAAGAAAGTAAAACAGGTTTGGAATGACTTAAAGGTGATTAAATAATGACAAAATTTACTTTTTTATTTCTTTTTTAAATTTATTTCTTTTTTAATGTATTACACATACTGGCTTCATTGAAAGTGCTATTGAAATGAATCTCTGAATTTGCCCTCCTGCTTTCTCACGGATTATTATGACCATAAACTTTAATATCTTGTGAAAGGGCACAGAGTATTTCATTAGAGTGGAATGTCCAGCTACTCAACGGAAGAGCGCTCTCACTAACATGATAAAGGACGTGTTTTGGACAAACCGATTTAGCCGAGCAGAACCACATACATCCCTAATTATCTCTCGCCGCACCATTACATCCAGGAATCTAAACAATAGAGGTGAAATATGCATCATCAGATGGCATTAGAAAGATGAGAGAATATTTATGGGAGCTGTCAGAAAACTAACAAGAAACCTATATAGCCTTTATATGAACATAAATAGTTACGACTTATCAGCTGGA
Organism: Spinibarbus caldwelli; assembly: GCA_039654775.1. Classification (NCBI taxonomy): domain Eukaryota; kingdom Metazoa; phylum Chordata; class Actinopteri; order Cypriniformes; family Cyprinidae; genus Spinibarbus; species Spinibarbus caldwelli. The sequence continues at coordinate 18,824,987 of CM077233.1, read as the reverse complement.
TTGAGATTTCATAAAAAAATAATGATTCAGCTGAGTTGATTAAACCTACAGTAAATTATGCAAAATAATAGCTACTGAAGATGAAAGTTACACTTACCATATAATAGAGATAGAGTAGTAGCTAGTAATTTGCTTAGTTAAATTAAAGAGCAATTTGTTAGAAAACTGAAAACTGATTAAACTACCCTAGTGGAAAAAATATATATACATACTAAAATGTATTTTAAATACATTTATTTTGTGCTAAGTATACTACAAATGCATGTACATATTTATGTGCTTAATAGAAATACCCTGCAATTGTACTTTTGGTTTACTAATCTGGTATAACTTAAAATCTGCTAAACTGGAACAACTGATTTTGTAGTCAGTGCACTTTAATTGTGTGAAAGTAGTGTTGAAGTCCAACTAAAGATATACTTAAGTATATTTGATTTTGCCATGGAACTATGGCAAGTATACTTCATGTACACTTTAAATATCTTGCATTTAAAGACTGATATTATACAGAGATCATACCTTATACATCAGTCCTTATTAATAGTGATATTAAAACACATTTTAGGCATAATATTAAGAAATGTGCATTGTACAATAAAGAAATACTCTATATGAAGTTTAATTATAATTTTATATCAGTAGTTATTAAGTTATATGTCAATAAATGTTAATGATTTGAAGCTTACTTGGTATGAAATAAACGTATTTTAAATAAATTATGGCATAGGTTTTTTTTTTGTTTGTTTGTTTTTGTTTTTTGTTTTTTACTAGGGTAACAAACTGCAAACTTAATAAATGGTTGTAAGAACCGATATTCAACCCTCTTTGTTTAACTCTTTCCTTCATTTTTGTTTGAACAGAGAAACAAAAACAAAAAAAACAACTAAAAGTCACAAAAACAGTATAACACAGCACCGCAAAGACCTTTAACAAGGATGTAAAGTGTGTTTGTGTGTGTGTTCACCTCATAATCCATACAGGCCTCACACTAGTGCAAATGGACACTCACAATTTTACTGCACAGATTTATTGCCCTCTGCTTAATTCTCTTTCTCTGGGTGGGTTGGGAAACATCTTGAGGTTACAATGGCTTTCACACACACCACCAGTCTTTAACCCACAAACACACACACACACACACACACACGCACACACACACACACACACACACACACACACACTAATTAGAGTGAGTGAAGATGACACTGTCAGTGCTGTTGTATGTTCTTGTTAATGGAGCAGTTGTGGATGTCACTCTCATAACATAATTGTCCTTCTACTTTAACACAATGTGCTTAATTTTTGCACTGAATTACTGTGCATAGAAGTGGCAAGACTGTTAAGTGACTTTGTTTGCCAGTTTGTTACAGCAAAACTCCAGAGAAGTTGAGATCTACACTTTCACAAATGTGTATCTGTTCCTCTTCCTCATTACTCCACCAGTCACGTTGACTCCATAAGTCAGATGGATGCTTATGATTATTCACAGACAGCACAGGAAGAACAGAGCTCTCCGCTGGTGTGCCAATTGCCATCGGCTATCCTAAACAGATCTGAAATTCAGTACTGTGGTTTCATTCTGTTCAGACATTAGCCCGGGAGAAAAGTGAGAAAGACAGAGAGAGAAAGAGAAAGAGAGATCAAGGTTTGATTGCTGAGTGGTAACATCCACAGGTTAAGCTGTGGCCTCTAACATAACAGACCAAACCTAATCATAGCAAGATCATCTGTTTTTAAAAGCACAACAGCACCGTTACAGATTTTAATCGGCACTTGGGGACACCAGCAACACAAAACAGCCTTTTTGATTAAGACTGATTCATCAGATTAAGGAAATATGAGGGCTTGGAGTCGTTCTGTTTAAATGAGATTCACAGCAGAAAATCCTGTTTCATGTTAACGTGGAAAGTAGTTCCCAAAGTCATATCGCTACTTCCATCTCTCTCTCTCAATACCTCTCTCTCTCTCTCTCTCTCTCTCTCTAGATCTTTTCCTCAACTGAACTGCCTTGCTGTCTTCTATCTATACGGGCAGCTCCCTTCTAAAAGGTCCCAAAGTTCTAAGCATCATAACTGAATTTGAACCTCAAAGACAAGCGGTGGGGGGGATTTTGGAGGTACATTTGTGGAATCCTGCACTGTTAGACATTTCAAAGGGTTTCTACAGTAACTTACTGGCAACACTGTTGCCAGTAAGTTACTGTAATTAAGATTTAGAGTAGCAAACTGTACTGTTTTACAGTAAATTACTGTAAAATTTTTTTAATTAATCAGTATACTACTGTAATTCATTCATTTTAAAATAGATTTCATTAGATTTTATATATATATATATATATATATATATATATATATATATATATATATTTATTTTTTTTTTTATTTTTTTTTTTATAAAGAATTCATTTTATTTTTACCCTACATAGGTACTACTGGTATTCAGTTCAAACAGACAATAATTACAAAATATCAATTCTTTATTTAAAATATTGTATGTATAACACTTAAAAAATACAGTCTTCCAATGATGGAACGGTGCATCTTCACCATTTCTCCTGTCTTAGGACCTTTTGTAGTGCATTATGTTGAATCATCTGGATTTATCCTCACAAAGAATCTTTAGGCAACAGAAACATAATGGGGAAAAATACATAGCCATCTGCAAAACCCAGGTGCTGCTCCAAAACGTGGCCACCACCTTTGCTCACCAAACTTTGCTCCACTTTGTTAGTGACATAAATGTGTTCCCTGAAAAACAAGAAGTAGAAATGACACACTTTTAAAAGGCAAACCCCATATAGAATACACAAACCTCTCAAAACCATATAGTTGTTCTCTTACCATGAATTATCAGTCTCAGGGTGGCTGGCTGGCATGCTCATGTATTTCTTGATGCTTCACTGCAGTTGCCTTTAAAACACAAACACAAAAATACAGTAAATCTTAAATTCCATTAAAAACTATAACAAAGTAATTCTGAAACTAGAAAGGCAGCTAGCCATAAAACTAGTTTATCCTAGCTTTCATTCGATTTTATTTTCTCAATAGGCTACTGGCCAACATTAACAACTATCAGTTAACTTAATGTTAATATAAGATAAACTTTGCTTGTTAAAAATAATTTTAATTCGGTAATTCAATAATCTGACAAAAGTCGTTTGAAACAACAGCGCAGTTTGTAGCGGCCATGTTGACGAGTAAATGTTAGTAGGTTAAACTGGTGTGCAAAAGTCTGACAAAACACACACACAGACATACATACACATATTTTTACCTTGCTTGCTGGTCTTATTCTCTCGCAAAGTACATCGACACACAGCGCAGATGTTATCCGGAACTCTTCCACTCTCGCAGCTTCATCCCCGAGCAAAACCCGCGGCGCTGCCCCGCTGCTTCCGTGTCTTCCTCGGACACGAGAGGCGCGGTGCGACTCGAAAAGACGATGTAGATTAGAACCCATTATATTATAATATAATAATAATAGTGTATATATATATATATATATATATATAAAAATATATGCGGACAGTAAAGTGATGCCCCGGTATATTTCTGATGTACAAATGTACTCCAAGCGCTCGCAGTGTTTTTGACATGAAGGACAAATGGATTTTCCATACATTACAAGCGATGTAACACGTACGTCCAGTGTAGTCAGTCCCAAGCTGTTGTGGCGTTGTAGACACGGTGTAATAATGAAAATTGTGTCAATCTAAATGTAAGAGATGAGGAAAACAAAACAACCTCAATAGAATATCGCCAAAGAGGCCGTTACGGGAAATACAGTAGTATACAGCAATTTAAAAAAATACAGTAAGTCTCTGTATGTGGGGTTTGACGTCACAGAAAATTCCCATGATGCAAAGGGTATTACAGTCATTTACTGTAAAGGGAATTTGCTGTATTATACTGGGTAATATACAGTAAATAACTGTAGAAATTACAGAAATGTCTAACAGTGTGCAAAATGTGTTTAATCATGGTAAAATTTGTTTAAACTGTGAGAGTTCTTAATGTTGGATGAAAGCATAATGTGATTATATAAAGTATTATAAAAAAATTAAACACCAGTGATCAAGTAATGTACAGGTGCATCTGAATAAATTAGAATGTCGTGGAAAAGTTCATTTATTTCAGTAATTCAACTCAAATTGTGAAATTAAATAAATTTGTGTATTAAATAAATTCAGTGCACACAGACTGAAGTAGTTTAAGTCTTTGGTTCTTTTAATTGTGATGATTTTGGCTCCCATTTAACAAAAACCCACCAATTCACTATCTCAACAAATTAGAATATGGTGACATGCCAATCAGCTAATCAACTCAAAACACCTGCAAAGGTTTCCTGAGCCTTCAAAATGGTCTCTCAGTTTGGTTCACTAGGCTACACAATCATGGGGAAGACTGCTGATCTGACAGTTGTCCAGAAGACAATCACTGACACCCTTCACAAGGAGGGTAAGCCACAAACATTCATTGCCAAAGAAGCTGGCTGTTCACAGAGTGCTGTATCCAAGCATGTTAACAGAAAGTTGAGTGGAAACAAAAAGTGTGGAAGGAAAAGATGCACAACCAACCGAGAGAACCGCAGCCTTATGAGGATTGTCAAGCAAAATCAATTCAAGAATTTGGGTGAACTTCACAAGGAATGGACTGAGGCTGGGGTCAAGGCATCAAGAGCCACCACACACAGACGTGTCAAGAAATTTGGCTACAGTTGTCGTATTCCTCTTGTTAAGCCACTCCTGAACCACAGACAACGTCAGAGGCGTCTTACCTGGGCTAAGGAGAAGAAGAACTGGATTGTTGCCCAGTGGTCCAAAGTCCTCTTTTCAGATGAAAGCAAGTTTTGTATTTCATTTGGAAACCAAGGTCCTAGAGTCTGGAGGAAGGGTGGAGTAGCTCATAGCCCAAGTTGCTTGAAGTCCAGTGTAAAGTTTCCACAGTCTGTGATGATTTGAGGTGCAATGTCATCTGCTGGTGTTGGTCCATTGTGTTTTTTTGAAAACCAAAGTCACTGCACCCGTTTACCAAGAAATTTTGGAGCACTTCATGCTTCCTTCTGCTGACCAGCTTTTTAAAGATGCTGATTTCATTTTCCAGCAGGATTTGGCACCTGCCCACACTGCCAAAAGCACCAAAAGTTGGTTAAATGACCATGGTGTTGATGTGCTTGACTGGCCAGCAAACTCACCAGACCTGAACCCCATAGAGAATCTATGGGGTATTGTCAAGAGGAAAATGAGAAACAAGAGACCAAAAAATGCAGATGAGCTGAAGGCCACTGTCAAAGAAACCTGGGCTTCCACACCACCTCAGCAGTGCCACAAACTGATCACCTCCATGCCACGCCGAATTGAGGCAGTAATTAAAGCAAAATGAGCCCCTACCAAGTATTGAGTACATATATAGTAAATGAACATACTTTCCAGAAGGCCAACAATTCACTAAAAATGTTTTTTTATTGGTCTTATGAAGTATTCTAATTTGTTGAGATTTTTGGGTTTTTGTTAAATGTGAGCCAAAATCATCACAATTAAAAGAACCAAAGACTTAAACTACTTCAGTCTGTATGCATTGAATTTATTTAATACACATGTTTCATAATATGAGTTGAATTACTGAAATAAATGAACTTTTCCACGACATTCTAATTTATTGAGATGCACCTGTATATATTTTTGCGAATGAGTAGTGTGGAAATCTGTGGAGATTTATGTGGATTTTTGAGAGTGCAGATTGTTTGTGGTGTATTTTTAGATATATTATTTAAATTTATTTCAAAATATGAAAAAATAGCTAAATGATATATAAATACAATAAATAGTATAAATATATAAATAATATAAAATATATTCAAAATATATAAATGTGTGTATACTTAAGAGAAGTTACATATTTCCTCTTATATTTTTGCCCATTTTTATGTAAATATATTTATATTCTTTTTTATTTATTTTTCCCTCACTTGGAGAGAGGTGTGTGTGTGTGTGTGTTTATGTGTGTGTGTGTGTGTGTGTGTGTTTGAAAAAAGATAGATCATAGAGGACATGAAATATCAGTTGTACAATAAATAGACTGCAGAATACCACGATTGCCCAGTCAGAATCAAGTATTCCAAAAGGCTGAGGAGTATTTATGTTTATAATATATTTATGTTTCTTAACTTAAATTCTTTTACTTAACTTCTTGCAGTGGTTCGCCTTTTAAGAATATATAATGCTACCTTGGTTAAAGTTGTTTCAGAAGGCAGCATGATGTTGTTGGCAACCTTTTCGAACAGTTTTTGTATAGGGAAAACATCTGTGATTTTAAAAATCTGGTAGGGCCGGCTGCATAAACTTAGCTCTAACTTTTGTGTTAAGACAGTGTCTTAAGAACTAGTCTGACCAACTAGCAGTTAACCCCAAGGGTAATCAGTCTTATTTTCTGGATTCAACTACATTTTTTATGTAACTGAATTTTAAAAAATTATGACCAGTCTTAAAGAAATAAAATTGCTGAGTAACATTTAAGACTAGTCTAAACCTTTAATGCAACCAGTCTCTGCCATCTAGGTAGGCAACCCACTAGGTTTTGGAACTAAATATATGTCTCTCTCCATTTCTCTCTCTTTGTTCCTGTTTAAACACACGCACACACACTACTGAACATCCACATTAACCCTTGACCCCTGAGGTCATCTGATAGAGTTCAGTTTGATCCTCTAATTGTGACACTTGGCATACTCTCTCATGCATGATCACACTCTTTCTGTCTCAGTCTCTTCCTTTCTCACAAACAAGCACAAACACATGCGTTGAGCTCACTGACCTTTTCTGACATACGGTTCCCAGTGGGTTCAGTTTATCCTCTAATCTTCGGTTTAGAAAAATCGGATGTGTAATATGGTATAACAGGTCATAGTTAATGGACTGGGTGGAAAACATGAATGACCCCAGTGGGCTTCTCAGTTTGCAAAACTACCAGGTTCTTGCAAATTAATGCCAATGCGATGGTGATGTTGACGTGACATTAATCATACCCAGTGACCTGAAATAACGTTCGTGAGGATCGCTATGCAAACGTCCGGTCCCGCCGTCTACCGCTTTACGCACACAAAAAGACACATGGTGTCCAGACTGGTACACACACTCACTCACCCAGACAAACACAATGTTTGATAGGTACAAACAAGTGCTTTATGTGCATGGCATTCACTCGTTTCTGTGCTTTATCTTTCTTGTTTTTCTTGCCCGATTGTGTTTATTTGCCCGGCTGTGAGGTGAAATCATGTCTGGTTCCCACTGTGCTGTTGTGCTTTCTTCAGGTCAGCCATATTTTGCTGGTGAGAGTCTGAGCTGGTGTCCACTCCGCTACACCGCTTACTATTGTTCTAGTGGGAAAAAGTTCACAGATTTGATAATCTACCGGAATCATCCACTCTAAAGCAGGTTTCATGAGAACCGGCTGCTGTGTTGCTGCTCACAGTTTAAGGTTTGAAAATATTTGTTGGGTAAATGTTTTCTTTGGCCCAGCTATGAAACATGTTAAAGGAATGTCTGGATGTTTTACTTTATTGACATCCTCAGCCTTGAGGTGTTAGCAGTGTCTTGTTGTGTGAGTAGGAGATTGACTTCTATTAATGTTTATTGTCTTAACCGTTGTACATGCCTGTTTTACACTAAGCCGTTAAGACGTTAATGCATCTAAACAACAACAGATTTAGCCAACAGGGAATCCTGGAAGACATTAGCTGTGCTCCAATTCCTAGTGAGCCTGCTGTTTGCTGCCTATGTAGGCAGCTTTATAACCTTCATGGAGCCTCGTAAGTGACCAATTTGTTAATTCTACTTTGGTAACAACTTAATGAATCACACAAATAGTGCTTTAAACAGGACAGTTGAGAGAGTTTTTTAGTTAACATGTTGCTAGGCTAACAGCACAGTAACAATTAGACCTATAAAATGCATACCGCATAGAAATGTTTAATTACTAATTTCTTATCGCTAGATAATTTTAAGTATTGAATAAAATATAAGTGTATTTATAATGAATAATTGTCTTGCTACTTTTATTGAATTGTTTTTTTTTTTTTTTTTTGGTTTTTTCACATTTTGGAATAGCTTAAACCACAACAGAATGAGTTGCTGTATTCTTTTAAAGCTGCATGTGACCCACAAATTTTATGATTTGTTGTGTGGTTGACAGAAGAATAAGCAGTCCTCATCAAACTGCAAGCATAATATGGTCAAAAGTGGTACTGACTCCCTCCAGATGTGGAGGAATCTCGATATGTTGGACTTTGTTTACATCAGCATATAGTCTTGTTTTGAATGGATTGGCAGAATCAGGGGTGTAAATGGCTTTAGAGTCCTGCTCGGAAGTGCCTTTGTCTCAGGGATTTGTGGGATAATGTGTACACAGAAAAGACAACTCACGCATTGCTGCCAGGTGACACACACATCTGTGTGTTTACGATGTCTCCTCAGGAGGTCACAAAGATAAATGAACCTGAAATAACTCCTGTTAGCAGGTGAGAGAGAGGGAAGGGGTTTCCAGGTGTGAAGTGGAGGAGGAAAAGAATAGAAGGACAGACGGAGAGATAGAGGAGAGCACTCGCCATTGATTAAATTAATCAGTAGAGCTTATACTCCACTCCTTGTGTGTGTGTGTGTGGTTCCTGTGAGTTTAACTTCTCTACCAAGAAGTTAGCTAAAAAATTACTGTATACGGTACAAAAGTTTGGGGTCAGTGAGAGTTTTTAGTGAAAGAAGTTTCTTTTGTTCACAAAGCTGTATTTATCTGATCAGAAATACAGTAAAAATAGTAATATTGTAAAATATTATTGCAATCTAAATGAATTTTTTTTCTATTTTCACCTATTTTCACCCATTACTCCAGTCTTCAGTGTCATATTATCTTTCAGAAATCATTCTAATATGTTGATTTGGTGAAACATTTCTTTATTATCAATGTTGAAAATAAATGTGCCGCTTAATATTTTTAGTAGAAACCATGATGCTTTTTTTTTTTTTTTGGATTATTTGATTAATAAAATAACAGCATTTATTTGAAATTGAATTGTTTTGTAACCATGTAAAATTCTTTACTCTCACTTTAGAATAATTAAATGCTTCCCTGCTGAATAAAAGCATCTTTTTTTTTTTTTCAAAAACTAGTTGAATCTGAAAATATTCTTAAAGCTGAGGTGCTACTAGATGCTGTTTAAACTCTCTGGGGAAATCGGTCTACAAATTGCTTGCTTACAGTTATCTCTACATATTAAGTTGGGATAGAAGAAAGTCCTTTAACAACTAAAATTGTTCAGTTCAGTCTTAAATCTTCAATCATTCATCAAATACAGGTTTTAGAAGAGTTGGCCAAGCAGAATGGAGTTCCCACATGTATTTATAACATTACAGTGCACAAGGAAATTGCACTTTCAAATCCTCTCCTCTCGGTTCAATTTTCATTCTTTCTTCACACTCTCTCCATCTCTAAAACCCATGACCTGGAGCAGAGAGCAGGGATGAAACAGACTCAAAACGCTGGCTGGCTCTCTCTGTGTCAATTAAATACTTGTGTGCTGAAAGAAAGAGAGATAGAAAAACAGAATTGATTGACACTTTGGAGTTAATCCCCATATCAAGGACTCCTGGAGAGACGGGATACACTTAGAGCACAGGGGATCAACGACGGGAGTGAAAGAGAGCGAAATCAAGGAAGGAAAGGAGAGAAGACGGGGGAAGGTATCAGAATACATTATGGACACACACACAGGGATAGACTTATCTATCCATCTTTATTCCCTCTCTCTCCATGTACATCTCTGTCCAGGCTCCAGGGGTATGGACGCTGCTGTCCGTGCCTGAGGTGAAGGCCCCTCGCTGGGCAGAGGATGCGGCAGCAGTGGGGTTGGAGGTCTGGTGGTATTGCTGGTGTCCTGCTGAACAAAAGGTCTCTATGAGTGAAACACACAACAGCATTTTAATGAGCCACAGTCTGTTAATATTTTAACACTCAGTTAGGACTCTTCCAGGCTCGGGGCAGCAGGGAGTGGAAAGAAAGGTGCTTGTAGAGATGGTTAAGTGTAATAAATTGAGCTCTGAGCTGCATGAGATGACTTTTTGAAGTTTAATCACAGTGGATGGCCTATAGGGTTCATTGTCTAAGATTGAACTAATGTGTTACATACGTATCTGTAAATATTGTTAATTTCATTGCGGGATGCTCAGAAATGGAAAATAATTTGAACATATCTTCAAAATTAAATTGTGTTTGCATTCGAAGGAAAGAAAATTATCTGGAATTACACCCTGACTAGACTGGAATTACAAGTATAAAAATAAAATAAAACCAACAAATAATTATTTAAGACAGTTATAGCGTTATAGCTGCATGCTCTGTTTATTCATTTAATCAACTCCATGAGTTGAATTCTGGGATACTTTTTAAATGCTTTTCCTTCAAAAATCCATCAAATTTAACCATTACACACACACACACACAAAGCTAATTTCAAACATTTTATATTTACGATAATGAGCAACACGCACTCAGTCACATGTAACTAGAACGGTAAATAATAAAATGTGAATCTGTGGCATAAATGGCTCCTCGCTGCTCCAGACTTCCACTTGATTGACAATCTACCAGCATTAGCAGTAAAGTTCTTTCAGAAGTGAAATATTTATCTTGGTCCTTCTGTAATCTATCCCTCTGGTTTATGTTGTCTTCAGGTTAAAGTTGAGACTCCTCTTTTGTCCTCACATGTCACAACACCATTAACCAGCAGCTGCTGCAGAAAGGCCTCATGGGAATGCCTTCCCTATACCTGTGCTAAAAGCTTTTCCTTCAGGTGTGTGTGTGTGTGTGTGTGTGTGTGTGTGTTAACCTTTGACAGCACTGGAGTTCAGATGCGTTAACACTGATTCTCTCACCGTGTTTGAAAATAGTTAGTGAAGGAGAAGAAAGGAAAGAAAGGGAGAAAGGAAAAAACCAAGAGAGGAAATCAAGGGGACAGACCCTTGGGCAGATGCTTTTTTCCTTCGTTCAAAGGATCCGCCGGATCAGCCGGAGACTTCAAGTGAAACCTGATAATGTTAGTGTTCAGAGAAACATTTACAGGTGGCATACACATTACTCTCTGTCGCTTTTCCTCGCTTTTTCCCCCCTTTCTCCTTCTGCGAGACAGAAAATCTCAAACACTTTTCTTTCCCTCGGGAAGACTTTGTTCTGAAGTGCTCTGGGATCATTGTTGTGGCTCTCCTTCAAGCGTGTTTCATTTTTAAACAGTTTCCTCTCTGTGAGTCTCTCAGATATGCTCCTCTCTCTGAGAAGGCCGATAAACAGACAAACTATTTAACCGGTGAAAGACAAGAGATTTTTAGAATGATCGCAAGTCAAAGCCATATGTTCTCCTCTCTCTTTCTCTCCCTCTCGCTAATGAGTGTATTTCTCAGCTCCTCGTCGGATTAGGCGCGCAAAGAAAGAGCGGAGGAAAGAAAAGATCCAATTGAGAGACGCCGAGGTCCGCCGAGCTCAATGGAAGAGAAAAGCGGGCGAGAAAAAGGGGGCGAGAGGTAGAATGGCATGATCTGCAGGGGGCAGACCCTCACTCCAGGACCTTCCTCTCTTTCTGTCGTCTCTTTTTCCCCCTGTCCTCCTCCGCTCTGCCTTTGGGATTCAAATGCCATCTCATTAGTTTTTATTGGATTGAAATGTTTCGTGAGGTCTGTGCTCACGTAGAGTTTGGTGGTGGGATTCGAGAGGCTAAGAGTGCGCCAAAGAAGTTGTATCCTTTTGCCTTTCTTTCGCTCGGCTTTTCACAAGCTCATTCCCATCCCTCCTTCTGCGCCTGCTAATTGTGCTGTCGTCTTCACGCTTCAGTTTGCGGTGAAACTGCTTAGAAGTTAAAATAAAGGAGCCGTTTTCTCTCTCTGCACACTTCAGTTCTCTGTTCATGCTTTTCTGAGTGCAAATTGATGTGTTTGACTCTCATGAGAGACTAAAGGAATGGGGACACATTTTAAATATTTATTTATGTCCAGATTATGAAGACAATACAAAATTCAGTGCATAAGTAGTACATTTGCTACATGGAATTACATATGCATATGTCAATAATTTAATCACCAAAATTCTCTCAACAGCAAGTGCCAATAAAATGAGATGTAAAACTGAAAATTTGAATTTGAAAAATTGGATATTTGCACATTGTCTTCTCATTCTATTGACTTCCCCAAAATGGTTCTTATTTTCAAATGGACACAAATATTCATGGTTCTTTTAGACCTGTCAAACGATTATGTTTTTGATTACATAATACAGGTGCATCTCAATAAATTAGAATGTCGTGGAAAAGTTCATTTATTTCAGTAATTCAACTCAAATTGTGAAACTCGTGTTTTAAATAAATTTAATGCACACATACTGAAGTAGTTTAAGTCTTTGGTTCTTTTAATTGTGATGATTTTGGCTCACATTTAACAAAAACCCACCAATTCACCATCTCAACAAATTAGAATATGGTGACATGCCAATCAGCTAATCAACTCAAAACACCTGCAAAGCTTCCTGAGCCTTCAAAATGGACTCTCAGTTTGGTTCACTAGGCTACACAATCATGGGGAAGACTGCTGATCTGACAGTTGTCCAGAAGACAATCACTGACACCCTTCACAAGGAGTGTAAGCCACAAACATTCATTGCCAAAGAAGCTGGCTGTTCACAGAGTGCTGTATCCAAGCATGTTAACAGAAAGTTGAGTGGAAACAAAAAGTGTGGAAGAAAAAGATGCACAACCAACCGAGAGAACCGCAGCCTTATGAGTATTGTCAAGCAAAATCGATTCAAAAATTTGGGTGAACTTCACAAGCAATGGACTGAGGCTGGGGTCAAGGCATCAAGAGCCACCACACACAGACGTGTCAAGGAATTTGGCTACAGTTGTTGTATTCCTCATGTTAAGCCACTCCTGAACCACAGACAACGTCAGAGGCGTCTTACCTGGGCTAAGGAGAAGAAGAACTGGACTGTTGCCCAGTGGTCCAAAGTCCTCTTTTCAGATGAGAGCAAGTTTTGTATTTCATTTGGAAACAAAGGTCCTAGATTCTGGAGGAAGGGTGGAGAAGCTCATAGCCCAAGTTGCTTGAAGTTTTTTTTTTTGTTTTGTTTTTTTGTTTTATTGGTCTTATGAAGTATTCTAATTTGTTGAGATAGTGAATTGGTCGGTTTTTGTTTAATGTGAGCCAAAATCATCAAAATTAAAAGAACCAAAGACTTAAATTACTTCAGTCTGTGTGCATTGAATTTATTTAATACACGAGTTTCACAATTTGAGTTGAATTACTGAAATAAATTAACTTTTCCACGACATTCTAATTTATTGAGATGCACCTGTATATGTGTGTACTGTGTATATTTATTCTGTATATATAAATACACACACATGCATGTATAGATTTCAGAAAAATATGTTAAATTTATATATTATATATATTTATATGTAATATAAACTATATAAATTTATACATGTAAATACATGTAATTATTTTCAAAATATATACTGTATGTGTGTGTATTTATATATACTTTATAAATATAAACAGAACACTAACATATATTAAATAAACAAAAACTTTTATTTTGGATCGTTTGACAGCACCTTTTTTTTTTTTTTTTTTTTTAGCCAGTTGATATTCACAAACCTTTATTTATTTTATTTTATATTTTTTTTACGTAATAATGTCCTTCTCTTAAAGTTCTTTGCGTACAGGGTCTGTCTCAGTCTCCTGCTATTGTGTTGTTTCCTGTGCTGGCTCCTGTTATCAGTGGAGATCTGCCTCTGTAGCTTTCTACAGCCAGGGACAAAAACACAAACAGCCACTACACACACACACACCTACTCACAAGCACGCTTTCCCAGGTTTACCCCAGTTCAGTGTATATTGGGTGTATATATGGGTGTTTCAACAACTATGGGCACTTGGAATTTTAGGAAATAAACTCTCTTAAAACATTTTTTTTTTTTTTTACACTCTCACAATTTAATTTGTTTAACAACAGTGTACAACATGGGAAATTAAAACATCTCAGAGTAACTTAAAAAGAAAAGTAATTTTAAAAGTTTTTTTTTTTTTTTTCCTCCCACCCCGCATCCCCTTCAGCTCTACCTTTGGGATTCAAATGCCATCTCATTAGTTTTTATTGGATCTAACGGGTTCGAAATTGATTGGATTGAAATGAACGCAAATTTTCTGAAACATTTCTACACTGTCAATTTAACCACACCCTAAATTATGTATTGTGTTTACTAACATTATGGAAATGATGGAAATGGCTGAAAGGGAAATTACATTTCAAGCATTTTTTTTTTTTTTTTTAATAAAATGAAAGAGAAAAAAAATTATGACAAAATTGTTGGCCATGAAAATGATGCCTGTGGACAGTTTTAATTTGTGTGAAAATGTATATCATGTTTATTTATTTGAGTTGAGTTGAGTTGAGTTGAGCTTTATTGTCATTCCGCTACATGCGGGGGCATACAGTGGAACGAAATGTCAATATGATGGATTTTCATATTTTAATATTGGAATTCTGGGATAGTGGAAAAATAATACAGAAATATTATACCTAAAAGAATAATATGTTAAAGGAATTTTAATAAATTTAACGTATAATGTGTACATACGTGTTTCTCCAGTCGAAGAAACACACATATGACATTCTAATATAGTAAGTATTGTGAATATTATATTGATCACTGTGATGTCTTTCCAATATAATTGTCCACATGTGAGCTCAGTGTAGGCACGGGCAAGACATAGACAAAGGCCTTTTTCTTACAAAGATAACAAACACACACACGCATACACACAAAGACAACACCCCTCCCCTGCCAAACTGCCCCTCAACCTCCCCTCTCACCCCCAAATCTACCCTCATTGTCACTAATCCCATCCCAAGATGTTATCAACTGTGTGTGTGTGTGTGTGTGTGTGTGTGTGTGTGTGTTATCTGCTGCACTGGTTATCTTAGAATAGGTCAAAACAGCAGAATGCAGCTACCGGTAACTTTCACCTCAGGTTAAACTTTAGCGTGCTCGTAAGCGTGCAGACACACGCATTTAAACACCCCAGCAAAGTGTTCAGACTCTTTCTGAAGACTGAGACTCTCACTTGTTCACTGGGATTAAACCCTGAGAACTGATTACTCCTTTTTTTGTTCCGTCGTCCACTCACCCTTGTTTTCTTTTCTCATTTTCTCTAGCTAATAAGGATGACATGACCTAATCTAGGATCAGCGCTCTTACCGCACTATTTTCTTCCTTTAGTCTTTCACCTCCTTTTTTCTCCGTCCCCCACCTCCTCTCAATCAGCTCACTTTCCCTTGTTCCCTCTTTCTTTCTTCTACTCACCCGTCCACTTTTATATATAGTTTGTCTCTGTCAATTGTTTGTCTCCCTCACTATTCAAACACTATAATTGGTCATATGCTAGGCTAACATGTGAATTAGCTAATTGGCCTGTCTCGTATGTTCGTTCATCCGTTCTTTTCTCGTTCTTTGTTACGTCTCAGTCACCCTACGTCTGCATTAGTGTGAGAAACTGAGTGCTCGTGAAAGCACGCTAACGCTATGTTTTGTTTCTCTGTAATGAATTAGTGTATGTCTGGGAGCGACGGTATATCCTGACTCTTGTTATTCAACTCTCATTTTGTTATTTTTCTCCTGTGTAGCGTGTGATTGAAAGCTCTAGCTTTCCTCTCTCTCATGTGAACGAGGGATGACAGAGAGCTACATGAGCCTTGCCGGTGGGAGGAAGGAAAATTAGACAAATACGGTGGATAAATACACAAAGCAGGTGTTGAACGAAAACAGTCATTAATATAATGCCACGTGTTTGATTTGGCTTATGAATATGCGGTTACACCACTTCAGCATCTTACATCTGTATCAAATAGTATCATATAGTTCAAATCATACACAAATATGAGTTTGGCAACGTGCGTGTGAGTTTAAACAATTTAAAACAATGAAACGAATGTGATGACGTTGCTTCAGATCATAGTTTGTCTGAACTGGCAGTTATAAAAGAAAATATAGAAACAATTGACTGCTTTTTTTAAAACCAGAATCCTTTTTCTTCTTGATTTGTGTCTTTGGCACTCTTTTTTGACATTGTAACATATTTATGTGATTTCTGAATATGTCAAACGCATAAAACATTAATTGTTTATGTCTGCATTTGTTTCAGAGTATAAACTCTACACACCCAGAAACAATTCCTGAGATCTTCTGACAAAAGAGAGATTTCTTAATCTTCAGCTTGCAAGTTCTGATAGAGCGATATCAGATCAAATGCACATGCAACAGATGGACCGTATTGTGCTGGTTGTAAATATTTGTGAGGTCGTGACACGGGTATGAGAGAATGTGCGTTTTAATAGTGAAATCAGATTAGGCATAGATCACAATCCACACACACAGACAGACAGAGTTTCCTGAGGGCTGATGTAAGGGCAGGTGGAGTGATATACTTCCCTTTGTTGTCATGAAACACAACCCTTCCCCCAGGCCTCACAGATAAAGAACCTCACATACAAGTGTTGTTTTAAAATTACCAGATATATTTGTGCTAATAAACATTTATTGGTAGCACAATAATTATTAAGTCATTGCCAAACATTATGCACTGCAACTCGAAGTTGATTTGCTTTTAATTAGCCTGTTTCCACCTCAGAGTAAAAACCAAAAAAAAAAAAAAACACTGCTATATATTTCACATTGTCACTATATATTTTGTAACTGCAGTGTTTCTTATTACTGTGACCTAATAGACTACCGTTCAATAGTCAGAAATATATATATATATATATATATATATATATATATATATATATATATTGTATAATGTTTTTGAAAGGTCTCTTCGGCTCACCAAGACTGCATTTATTTGATCAAAAATGCAGTACAAGCAGTAATATTGTAAAATAGTGTTACAATTTCAAGTAATGTAATTTATTCCTGTGACGGCAAAGCTGAATTGAGCAGATACTCCAGTATTCAGTGTCACATGATCTTTCAGAAATCATTCTAATATGCTGATTTGCTGCTCAGGAAACTTGAGTTTACTATTAGGATTTTTTAGAAAGTTTATATAGAAATATTTTTGTGGAAACTGATACATTTTTAATATATTCTTTTGATACAACATTTTGTCCTCAGTAGAAAATTCAAATGAAAAGCATTAATTTTGTAGCAATATATAAGTCTGTCACTTTTGGTCAGTTTAATGTCTGAATAAAATTATTAATTAAAAAATCTTACTGACCTCAAACTTTTGAGTTGTAGTGTACATCTGTGTACCCCCCCCCCCCCCCCCCCCCCCCCGCCCCCCCCCCACACACACATACACATATATATATATATATATATATATATATATATATATATATATATATGTGTGTGTATATATATTACACTGATTCCAGCAGTAGCTTAAAGATATTAAGTAAGATGTTTAATTGATTCATTTCTACATTCTCTATAACCAGATGATTATTTCAGGCATACACTCACCCATAATGGCATGATGGGATTGCATAATGAAGAGAGACACACTGAATTACACATATACAGGCAGTGTGTGGAGTAGTTTAGTTCTGGCATATACATTTTTAACAGTATTCACTGACTAAAGCAGCCGCAGACTGTATTTGTTAGCTTAATACTGGTTTCGTAAACTGTGCCACTGATGTTACTGAAATATTGACTCCAGGGGGCACTGTTCAATCATTTCTTAATTAATTAATTTATTTTTTAAAAAAGGATGCTAATTGGCTTTATTTATTTAGTCGTTTAGTCATTTAGCAAAAGCTTTTATCCAAAGCTACTAACAAATATGACAACAGAAGCAATCAATTGTAGTATTAAAACAACTGAAACAGATCCAAAACTAAAAGCTAATGCATACAACAAAATTTCAAAACTTAATATTTAAATGAAAACAAAAAATAAAGCTAAAAACAATTCAAAATAGTAAAGAACAAAAGGTATAAGAGTATAATAATGATTCTAACATAACACTAAGCCAAACACACAAAAAAAAATACATATGTGTATGTACACACACACACACACACACACACACATATATATATATATATACATACATACATACATACATATATATAAATATATACACATTTATAAATTCAATATATATATATATATATATATATATATATATATATATATATATATATATATATATATAATTTCATTTCCATTTAGTTTGTTGAAGAACTAAAATAACTCAAATTAAATAAAACTAAAACTTAATAAAAAACATATACAGACAATAAAAAAAACTAATAAAATGACAAACATTATTCCAACTTTAACTAAAATTAAAATAGATAACAAATACAAATCAAAGTACATTAGTTTATCAGTAATCCTAAAAAAAAATAACACTAAGCCAAACACACATGCAAGTAGTAGGAAAGAGGAGAAATAAAAAGCGATATACTTATTAATGTCTCTGGAAAGGTTCTAGGGCGGTTTAATGTGTCATACAAAGTTTATGCTAGTTACTTCGACATGTGGTCCGTCAAATAATGTAACACAATAGCGTAATATGGTTTCGATTGAGATATGTAGATATACTGATGTGTTTGCGTTTCCCCGAGGGTTGCCTGATGGGTCTAAATGAACTGTGGGCCGTGTGTATGTTCTTTTATGTCGAGCGGTTCGTCTCATTCCGGTCATTCCTGTGATTAGCAATGCTAGCCAGGAGCCATGTCGCTACAATGCGTTTCTCACGCGCAGACAAGCGGCCTTTTGCTCTGCCCCTCGATTCCTTCTCTCCTTTTATTTCACACCCTCTTTGCTTGGTAGGAGGGTCAGAAGAAAGGAGATTCACACTTTCATTCTCTCGTTCTTTTCCTTTCCTCCCCCTCGTTCCTGGGCATTCCTACCGGTGGGACAACATTCCAGGGCTTTGTTTAGGGTCAGGACGGGCTCTGAGATGTTTAATGATGGGGTTAGCCCGACAACATCTCTCCTTTCATTTATGAGAGACGGGGAGAGGGAATCTGAAGTGTGCAATCATGTGTTGTTATAACTTAAGGACACAGTTTCTGAAAGGGATTGGATTACACACAAACACTAGCACATATCAGTAGACTTTAACTGAGGCATCGGTGAAAAAGGCAAATAGTCTCACACACTCTATTGCCGGAGGGATGCAGGTGTGAAAAGCAATAAAGCACTGTAAGAAACAGGGAGGTCTGGGCAATTTGAGGAATGCTCAGGGTTCAAAACAATTTATGCTCTATCAAAAGCATTTTGTCATAGCTTTTGTCATATTTAGACAAAATATTTAATGTTTAGACCCACACTAAATTCTTCAGTAACACTTAAGCGTATAAGGCATTTCCAAATAACTCTGGTAAAGTCAATAAATCTGATAACTTTCACATGATACATGCAAGAATACCAGAAGCCTCACATTTCAACTTTTAAAGCCTCCTGAATACTGTTTAGTTGCATTGTTGCAAAGTCTTGAACAGTGCAAATTGATATGGTCACAAATGCTAGCGTTAGACTTTAACTTGATACCAAGAATATTGTTTTAAAAGGAATAGTTCAACTAAAAATGAAAATGCATTGCAGGTTTGAGTCAGTGACACACAAATGCAAGATTTTATTTAATAATATTTAAATTAATAAAATATTGGTCTGTTTCTCACTCAAAGCTATTATATGTTTTCATAAAAATGTATACTGATGTTCAATTTTTTTTTTTGAAAGATGTTAATACTTTTATTCTGCAACGATGCATTAAATTGATCAAAAGGGCAGTAAATAGATTTATAATATTACAAAAGATTTGTATTTCAATTAAATGTTCTTTTCTATTTACCAAAGAACCCTGGAAACAAAAGAGTTGATGGTTTACATAAAAAAAAGATATATTAAGCCACACAACCATTTTCAATACTGATGATAGTTGAAATGTTTCTTAAACACCAAACTGGCATATTAGAATGATTTCTGAAGGATCACGTGACAGTAAAGGCTAAAGTATGGCTGCTGAAAATTCAGCTTTGCATCACAGGAATAAATTACATTTTTAAACATATTAAAAAAGAAAACAGTTACTTTAAAATGTAACAATATTTCACAATATTGCTATTTTTTCTGTTTTTGATTAAATAAATGCAGCCTTTGTGAGCATAATACACTTCTTTCAAAAACATTAAAAAATGGGTGAACTGTTTTTTATAAATGGCAATTACTACGGTAGTACACATTGCATGCAATTATTATACAAAATAGGTGACCTTAACATCCAGCAACATCTAAACCTCCTGCCTGGATCTGCTTGGTTCCTGTTGTGTTCATCACAGCATTAGTTTGGTTCTCATGGCTGACCTTCTTGAGAAAGTCTCAAACACACACATACCTAAAATCAGACTTGGCCTGACCTTAAAGTGAAGAGAGTCATTCTCTCCAGGTATTCAGACACACAATAATAAATTACACACTTAAACACACAGCTCTCATAGCTTTGCCGTTTGTGATAAGCAGAGAATGTCCTTTAATCTGCTAAAAGCCCATTGAGTGAGTGAGAAAACGCCTGTGTGTTTTTTCTCTTTGCAGTAACTCAAAGGCACGCAGAGTTTCACACAATATCTAACTTCCTGTCGCTGTGGCATTAATGCAGAAGCCCAACGGTGCACCAGCAGGGCCCACAATAACAATCAGGCATGCGAGAGACAGCTCCTCTCAGTTCACACACCACCTGTGTGTATGACCCTAAAAGCTCTCATTATAGGTGCAAGAGGTTTCTGTGTTTACCCACTGTACTCGTACCACATGATAGTGTACCAGCAACCAATGCTTGACATTCTCCCAGGTCGTTCATTGCAGATCTGCAGCATTGTCTTCTTTGCTTGCATCAAACAGTCAGATAATGATAACGAATTGAGAAGTGCCGAGACGAGCATGTGAGAAAGTAGATCAATGGATGGTTGTGACCCTCAAATATGGATGAGATGAGACTCAAAGAGAAATATTTAACACAATCAATAAACGCAGAGTTAATGTTATCTGTGTGAACGCTGATGCACCTCTTTGCTGACCTGATTTTGTTGACTGGACCCCAACTTAGTGGGAAAAATATAGATTGTCTGTGTCTTTAAACTACTGATGGTTAAGATCAAAGCTTTTAAATTTAAAAGCGAGAGGTGTTTATCAGATATTTATGAACTTTTTTATCTATTTGATGTGTAAAGTGTAATGCCAGATAAACTGGTCTGTTAGATACTGAGTGATCTCAGTAACTCCGTTGATTTAGAGCCCTAATGCACTCTGTTCAGCTTGTACTTTACTCTCTTTTTCACACACACAGTCTTGCAGTACAAGAAAAATGCTTTAAATCTTTATTATCACTACTGAGACCTGTTGTACAGAACCTAAATTATTGTCTAGGGCCGACCTAATAACTCAACTCTACAGGGAGGTTATTTAATGGTGTACTTTGCTGGTCAGCATGAACTTTTCTCCAGTTCAAATTCGCACATTGTGCAGATTTTAGTGAGACACAAATCTACTGGACGACTGTCCACTGCCCCAGGTGGTTTATGGGATGCAGGTGGGATAATCAGGTTTAACGTCTAAACACACACACACACACCTGGGCAGGTGCTGCCCTACCTTGACACATACACACTCTTTTTTCCTAGTTACAAGTCAAAATATTCACATACATTAATAATAATAATAATAATAATAATAACATTCATAATGCTTTTGTTTATGTGTATATTTTATCTGTTTAATTTAGTTTATTTAATAGAAAAATCACAGAAACCAGGATTTATTTAACATTTATTTTAAATGCATTTATACATTTATATAATATTAATTATATAATAATAATATTCATCTACTAGTACAATAGTATTTTGTACATTTTGTACAATAAAATGGCAGGAACATGAAGTAAATATTTTATGTAAACAGAATATGTCACTAAACCTGTTGCTACAAGGACCACAGTTTGCATTCAAGGAAGCCCTGAGGTCAGCATGTGGCCTTGCGGCAGGTGTTGCATATTCTCTCATGCATTGCATGCTGGCACTTATATGCGGGCAGCTCAAGACCTGAGTCTGACGGGGGTCATTTCCTAATTCTACAACCCCATCTTCACTCTATTGTTTGCTGTCACCTCTCAGAATGTCACTGTCAATTCAAAATGGCATAGTAAAATGTATATATAATGGGTCATTGGACAGCCACATTTTCCCAGCTTTTCTTTTCCATACAATGTTTCCTGGATGTGTCAGGAAAGTGGGGTTGTTTCCGGTCCGCTCAGAGGGGTGTCTGCATGAAACTCTTCTATCTTTGCTTTTCCCATGTCCTTTTACTCACATACCTGAGAGAGCAGTTTTTCTCTCTTGTCTATTACATGGAAAACTGCATCGCATTTTTGCCAGAAAATAAGTGATGGCTGTTTGCAAATTTCAAGTTAATCCTCCTTTTAATGTTTTTTTTTTTTTTTTCTCCCTTCAACTTTTTTTCTTTTTTTCTTTAAGATAATTAATGCTAGTTTTGATTAGTGCTAAAATGCTGTGTGTTTACTTATCTTTATTTTGAAATCACATTGACATTGTGCCTCATTCATGAAACATGAGCAGAATGTATTTTAGTGTAAACTGTTTGTAAAACCATTCTTATGTAAAATATTACATTCAATTAATATACACAGAAATTGTGCTCATGATTCATAGATGAGGCTCACTGAGTTTAATTGTGGCTCTGGCTTTCGAGAAAAGAAAAAAGACAAAAAAAAAACCTTGGTTAATTTGTGTGAGACCTAGCCGGTTGACCCTAATTAATTAGACAGAGTCCCTGGTTTGGCTTTTTGACAAATGAAGGGTAACAGTGTATACAGTCAATTAGAAACATCTATCTATCTATCTATCTATCTATCTATCTATCTAAATTGTGATCATTTTTATTCTAGAGGTTGAATATTTGCCCATTTTTTTTTTTTTTTTTAGCATTATCAATTATTATTAACATTTGAAAACTGTCATTGTGTAAATCTGACAAGATAGCAGTTTCTAATATGATGCAAGTATGCAGAATGCACTTTAGCTCCATGTTTTTGGTCATATGACGGATGAATAAAGCCCTTTTAAGTAGATGATAATATCTTTCTACCTCCTGTCCTGTCGGTCGGACAATGATTAGAGAATGGCTTTGTTTGCTCGCTCATAAAGAAAGAAAAAAGCGGAGAGAGGGAGAGTTCTAAGAAGATGAGGTCAGAGTTCAAAGCTGTCGGGGGGTCAGAGGCAGAAGTTTGCTTCTGTGACAAGATGAGCTGCATTGAGGAGATTTGACCTGCTGTGACCTCGCTGTCACACTGGACGTTTACTAGAGAGGGCGATGACTTTAATGGACTCCAACCTGAGCACATATGTGTGTGTGTGTGTGTGTGTGTGTGTGTATCACACCTTCTCCTTTCATGTTAAAGCTTAGAGAGAGACTCAACAGGGTGACTGTGAGAGAGTAAAAGTGGATCTGACAAGGCAGGATATTAACAAAAACACATTTATGATTTCTGACATGTACATGTAAAATTCGCACATATACATATGAAAACACACGCACATAGACACATCAAATATAAATCGATTTCATCCATCTGTCTGGTTTTTGGAAAGCAGGAGTGGTAGGGTCGTGTATGTGTCAGCAGTGCTGTTCTGGACTTTGCTTCCCTCTAGTGGAAAACCAGCATCACACTGTCAGTCTTGATTTGTAACCTGGCCTATAGCTAGCTAGACAGGCAGACAAACAGAAAGATTTTTATTACATTTAATGCATTTCTGTGTCACTACTTAGAGATTTTTGGAGCACATTGTTATTCATCGTATATTCATGCTCACTGTATATATAGCATATAAGCTGATGGGCGTTAGTAAATGTGTGTGTGTGTGTTTAGTGAACAGGAGTTTCTCACGCCAGACCTCATAGACGTGTCTGTACTCACTGAGGGCTCCGTTTCCTGCTATTGAAACAACAGCCCTCTTCATTTCTGTTGCCTTATAAAACAAACACTCACCACTGATGATTCACTCGACAAGATTTTTTAACAGACGCTTGTCTGTACATTTTCTTTCAAACTAACTCACATAAACTACCATTCAAGAACATTCAAAACTGTTCGTTTTAATTAATTGCAATATTTACAAGCAATTTCTGACTAAAACATTTATTCGTTACTATTTTTTTCAGTGCAGTAAAAACAGTAATATTGTAAAATATTATTACTGTTTTAAGTAATATTTTTTTATTATTATCATTATTTTAATATATTTTAAAATGTAATTTATTCTGGTGATGGCAAAACAGAATTTTCAGCATCATTACTTCAGTTTTCAGTGTCACATGATCCTTCAGAAATCATTCTAATATGTTGATTTGGTACTCAAGCATCATTACTTCTTTTTCTTATTATGTTGAAGTATTCTGATTCTGATTCTGATTCTGAAAAGAGTTGTGCTGCTTAATATTTTTGTGGAAACCATGATACCTTTTCTCAGGATGCTTTAATGAATAGAACATTCAAATGAACAGCACTTATTTGAAACAGATACATTTTGTAACAATGTTAAAGTCTTAACTGTCACTTTTGATCAATGCAATGCATCCTTGCTGAATAAAAATGTTAATTAAAAAAAAAAAAAGACCCCAAACTTTTGAATGCTAGTGTATTTGCTTTTCAGACTACAAACACTTGACTCTCATCACAAATCATAATAATGCTGCAATGGTGAAATTATAAAATATTGCACAAATAAGCTCAAAAGGAACAGCTTTCAAACAAGATTTCAGTTTGAGATTTGCGTAAGCAGTTGGACTTCATGTGCAATTACCTCATATAAATTCCAATGATTTTACCTTTTAAAGGTAATTTTTATTAAGACTCGAGGCCTTTATTTTCTATCCCATTCTTTTCTTCTCTATCCCCTCCTCCACTCAATCTCTCTTTCTCTTTGTCTGATCAAAGAGCCCTAGTTCTGTCAATGTGAGGTGCTGTTTGGGATTAACACACCTCTGGTTCAGGGTTTAATCTAGACTCAGACATGGGAACCGAGCACACTGGCCATATGCCCCGGCGGAGACACGGAAAGAGGTCTAACCACACTGCCGGGCCTCGGCCTTAGACCTAAACACCTTTCAAAATATTCATGACGAAAGGTGTTCTCTGAAACCTCTCTCTTCTTATTTGCTCAGGGCTTTGTTTCAAAAGTTGCTTGTTTATCAAGGGGCTTAAAGATCCTGTTCACCTGTCCTCACCGTTAAAAGAGAAAGAAAAAGACTTTGGTCCCTCTTCTCTTCCTCCGTCTCATTTAGCCATTCGCTCTCTCTAAGATGAAGTGACAGAGCAAACATACATCACACAGCAGTGGAGTTTGAGTGTGACCGGGCCAGCTATTCACCCTGCGTGTTTCATAAACAGTGGATTAACCCCACTCGCACACAGCACCTCGCTCACAGGGTGACGCCCCTGCGGCCGTAATACAATCTGACATTGTTAGTGAACTCCAGCACATTCCTGCCTTTAATTCTCTTTCTGTCTAACTGTCCCCCACCTCCTGCACACTGACACATTAGCTCATGTCCACTCTTCGAACTGGGAAGGTTGTGAGCTTAGTAAGCAGCCAAAGCAAGGGCTGTCAGCCTTTTTTAAATAATGTTGTATTTTATTTTGATTTATGTGCTATGCATAATCCATTTGTGCTGCTTATTCATTGGTCTGATCAATACTATAGTACTGCACTATGTTTATAGTATCGTATTAACCTGCTTAGGCCGCTTTAAGCTCTACAAAAGACCTAACTGCAATACTTGCATGAGTGAATCTGACAAAGCCTGTCTGGATCATATTTCACCCTGAAATCGTATCACGAGGAGTCCAATTTTCCTTGATACTTTAAGATATAATGGCTATCATATAGCAGCTATCATGTAACTTTTCAAAACTCGGAAAGAATATTCCACTAAGAAGAGCAATTCTCTGATCATGATCTGATCTGAACTTTTCGGTGTGATCTTAATAGTGCGTACGGTTCAGTTTATTGTGGATTGATTTATAAACCTGTAATATAAAAATAATAAAACAAAATATTCATATTAAATCTAACCAACTTATAAAAAGTACATATTGTGATCTAAATAGCAGCACGTGTGAGATTCTCATGTTGTGAGAGTGTTTGTCTCCATCTAGTGGCTGAATTCAAGTACACTACACAGATGCGGTTATGTATTGTTTTTATTAATTTATTGGTTGCATGTTATGGGTGCAGAAATACAGAAAAATCATGAGTTGTTGTTAAAAAGTTCGAATTCGGTTATATGATGTAATTTCCATAATAAAATGCTTTGTTTTCTCTATAAAATGAAGGTCACCATCTAGTGGCTTAACTGTGCTCTGCACTCACTATTACATTTTACCTCTTCAGCTCATTATTGTTTGATTGTAACCCTTTTAATTAAATTATTATTATTAAACTTATTTGACTTATAAGTTACTATTAAATAATTACTTTATAATGCAACCATTTTTTTCTAGTACAATATACAAAATATCGGCTTTATTAAATAGATAATTAAATAATGAACTAAATACTCACCAATAAAGGTTTATTCAGGTGCTGCTGCTGCTGCTGCTGCTTCTTCTTCTTCTTCTTCTTCTTCTTCTTCTTCTTCTTCTTCTTCTTCTTCTTCTTCTTTTTATCATCTAGCCCCTAGATATAATTTGGGTCCCTTATTTTAGTTTAGTGCAAAATTAAAAAGGCTAAGAGGGTAGAGAGGCTTCAAACCACATGCTGTTATACTATTTCCTGTATGAACTGAGCCAAATAGGGTTATGGTGCACCAAATGTATATTTAAATATACACCCTCAGATAGCTGAAACGGAAATAATTGCAAGTGAACTGGTTAGACTTAAAAAAGAGAAAAAATAAAAAAATCAAGAAAGCACAAAAGAAACACCATCATTACATTTTAAATTTGCTGTAGTTTTAGGAGAACAATATAATGTGGACAGTCATCACAGTAATGTGCATATTATGCATTATGTCAATCATAGGTCATTTCCTTCAACCTTAATCTAGACATGAAAACCAAGTTATTTGGCACCAAAACCAGGCCTAATTTAACCAATCTTCTCTAAAGTAAGAGCCAGTCTCATCATCATATTTCTGTGGAGATGGCTGAAATGGTGCTGATCTCCTTTCATCTGTTCTTGTGAGCTCACAGCAGCCATCTTGATTGATACTGTTGTGACAGGCCTCAGGAAGTGAAGAGTGTGTAATAGCAGAAGCCCCGTGTATGCACTAATGCTTGCACATCTTGAGAGACGTAGAGTTTGAGTGTCCCATGTGACTTGTACACTTCCTCCAAACGACACTTTCTCTCTCTGTCTTTGCTGAAACAGGTTTTGAGCAGTTTTTTTTGGAATACGACCGAGAACCAGGTACGAGTGTCCACTTTATTCATTTTTTTCAGCAGCAGCAGTGGGTAATGACAGAACATATGAAATTAACAGAGATGATGTGACAAAAGAAATGTTTTCTGGGTGGCAGCTGGTTACTGAAGGCTTACTGATGGTTGCTTACATTTTCTCTGCACGTTTCTAAGTTAGATCTTTATTTCTTACATCTTTACTGCATATGAGGTAAAAAAAAAAATAAGATATGTAGAGGGACAGATATGTGTTATTTTACATGCATATCTATAGCAAATTTTTATGTATATACATTTAAATGCATACGTATGCCATTATATGATATAATAGAATTATTGACCTTGATATATGACAATATGTCAAGTCAGAAGTTCAACATATTTTGTTTCTGAAATGTCTGATGAAAAGTATTGACTGTATGTGAACTAAATCTTTTCCCTGAGCTTCCCTGGCAAAATGTCAGAACTGATAATTTGAATGTTTAAGATATGAATATTTTCTTAAATTTAATTCCCTTATACAAAGGAGATTGCAGACTGTTGCCCACTGTTAAAACCATTGTGAAAAAAGCAACTTGTCATGCATGGCTGAAAGTGGCACTGTTTCCGTTGTACTTTTTTTTTTTTTTTTCTTTTTCTTTTTTTAAAGATTTATTTATTTCCTGTCATGCTAGAATGTGCTATCAAAGCAACGGTGGATTTCATGGTTTGGCAACTACAGAAATATTTTAAATATAAATATACACATAATCATAGTCTTTGTATTCTTTGTATTGCCGCAGATGGACAAATAATAGTAATCAAATAAAAAAAAAAATAATAATATCAATATAACTAGGAAAAATAAGGATATTTAGTTATTAGAATATGCTTAGTGTAATAAAATGTGATTTTTGCATCATTCTGTACATGGCCACTGATCTTGATATCTGCACACTGTGATCATGACATGTTTCCTAATTATAGTTCATCTTAAAGAAAGTGACAAAAAAAAAAAAAGAAAGTAGACAAGCGGATGACAGAATTGTCACTGTCTAAAACCTGCTACAATAATGACAAAAAAATGGCTGTTAGTGTGAAATGCACTGTAGAGTTTTGCAAGAGTCGGCTGCTTATTTTGAAGTAAACCATTTGACAAGTTAAGGCAAATTATCAATAAGTTTGCTTCAAGTTTAAGTGTGTGTGTGTGTGTGTGTGTGTGTGTGTATATATATATATATATATATGCATCTATCCTAAAACGTACGACGGCGTAAAAAAAAAAAAAAATCTAAGATTACGACTTTAAAATCGTTATATTTCGAGAATAAAGTCGAAATTACGAGAATAAAGTCGAAATACTACGAGAATAAAGTCGAAATATTTCGAGAAAAAAGTCAAAATATTACGAGAATAAAGTCGAAATATGTCGAGAATAAAGTCGAAATTACGAGAATAAAGTTGAAATACTGCGAGAATAAAGTTGAAATATTACGAGAATAAAGTCAAAATGTTTCGAGAATAAAGTCGAAATATGTCGTGAATAAAGTCATAATATTTTGAGAATAAAGTCGAAATTACGAGAATAACGTCGAAATACTATGAGAATAAAGTCGAAATACTATGAGAATAAAGTCGAAATATTACGAGAATAAAGTCGAAATGTTTCGAGAATAAAGTCGAAATACTACGAGAATAAAGTTGAAATATGTCGAGAATAAAGTTGAAATATGTCGAGAATAAAGTCGAAATATGTCGAGAATAAAGTCGAAATATTTCGAGAATAAAGTCGTAATACTACAAGAATAAAGTCGAAATGTTTCGAGAATGAAGATTGAAGTTATAATATTTTGAGAGTATTCTAGCCGTTTTGCGCATGCAAATGGCCTAGATTGAGAGCACCGGCAGAAGTTGCCAGGCCACCGGAATTTAGGCCTATTTGATTACTTATTTACTTTATTGTTGCGTCCGGGCGGCCGCATCATCTTACTGGGATGAGGAACAGTCAATTTTAAGGACTCGCGGAAACAGCTTAATATCAAGAATATGATATTTATTAACAGAGTGAACAGGAACAACTTTGTATCTTAACATCAGCTCACACACCCAATCGACATTCCTTTGGGGGGCGCTGTAGCTCTCTTATTTAACCCTTTTTTAATACACTACAAATATATATGTGGGATTATTAACAGAAATCATACCATGTGTCATACTCGCGGGAAATATATACATGCTTGGAAATAATACAGGTGCATCTCAATAAATTAGAATGTCATGGAAAAGTTCATTTATTTCAGTAATTCAACTCAAATTGTGAAACTCGTGTATTAAATAAATTCAATGCACACATACTGAAGTAGTTTAAGTCTTTGGTTCTTTTAATTGTGATGATTTTGGCTCACATTTAACAAAAACCCACCAATTCACCATCTCAACAAATTAGAATATGGTGACATGCCAATCAGCTAATCAGCTCAAAACACCTGCAAAGGTTTCCTGAGCCTTCAAAATGGTCTCTCAGTTTGGTTCACTAGGCTACACAATCATGGGGATGACTGCTGATCTGACAGTTGTCCAGAAGACAATCATTGACACCCTTCACAAGGAGGGTAAGCCACAAACATTCATTGCCAAAGAAGCTGGCTATTCACAGAGTGCTGTATCCAAGCATGTTAACAGAAAGTTGAGTGGAAGGAAAAAGTGTGGAAGAAAAAGATGCACAACCAACCGAGAGAACCGCAGCCTTATGAGGATTGTCAAGCAAAATTGATTCAAGAATTTGGGTGAACTTCACAAGGAATGGACTGAGGCTGGGGTCAAGGCATCAAGAACCACCAAACACAGACGTGTCAAGGAATTTGTCTACAGTTGTTGTATTCCTCTTGTTAAGCCACTCCTGAACCACAGACAACGTCAGAGGCATCTTACCTGGGCTAAGGAGAAGAAGAACTGGACTGTTGCCCAGTGGTCCAAAGTCCTCTTTTCAGATGAGAGCAAGTTTTGTATTTCATTTGGAAACCAAGGTCCTAGAGTCTGGAGGAAGGGTGGAGAAGCTCATAGCCCAAGTTGCTTGAAGTCCAGTGTTAAGTTTCCACAGTCTGTGATGATTTGGGGTGCAATGTCATCTGCTGGTGTTGGTCCACTGTGTTTTTTGAAAACCAAAGCCACTGCACCCGTTTACCAAGAAATTATGGAGCACTTCATGTTTCCTTCTGCTGACCAGCTTTTTAAAGATGCTGATTTCATTTTCCAGCAGGATTTGGCAGCTGCCCACACTGCCAAAAGCACCAAAAGTTGGTTAAATGACCATGGTGTTGGTGTGCTTGACTGGCCAGCAAACTCACCAGACCTGAACCCCATAGAGAATCTATGGGGTATTGTCAAGAGGAAAATGAGAAACAAGAGACCAAAAAATGCAAATGAGCTGAAGGCCACTGTCAAAGAAACCTGGGCTTCCATACCACCTCAGCAGTGCCACAAACTGATCACCTCCATGCCACGCCGAATTGAGGCAGTAATTAAAACAAAAGGAGCCCCTACCAACTATTGAGTACATATGCAGTAAATGAACATACTTTCCAGAAGGCCAACAATTCACTAAAAATGTTTTTTTTTATTTTTTTATTTTTTTTTTTTTTATTTGGTCTTATGAAGTATTCTAATTTGTTGAGATTGAATTGGTGGGTTTTTGTTAAATGTGAGCCAAAAATCATCACAATTAAAAGAACCAAAGACTTAAACTACTTCAGTCTGTGTGCATTGAATTTATTTAATACATGAGTTTCACAGTTTGAGTTGAATTACTGAAATAAATGAACTTTTCCACGACATTCTAATTTATTGAGATGCACCTGTATTTCATATCTTCCACTGCATTCATTATCTGTAGTGCACCAGCCACCCAATAGCAATAAGATTTGTGCTTTTGGTAGCCTACTTTTAACATAAAACAAAGTCCCATCTTTCAAAATCAGTTAGCGAAACACAAATTAGGCCTATGTGTCTTACAATAATGTGTTTTTTCAAGCTCTTTAATGACCAGATCGCTGTATTTATGTGAATCAATTCAAGTATAGGCTACTGTTTCCTTTGTGAAAATTCCAAAATTCCAAATTTGTGAAAATTCCACCACCTACTCCACAGAAACGTCTGTGGCGTCCAAATTTTCATTCCTCACATGTAGCCTATTTAATTAATTAAACGCTCTAAAGGTTGAAGTAGACTCCAACTCGTTAACATAAGTTATATTGTTTTCTTTTCTGAGGTATAGGCTGTAGGCTTTTATATATATATATATATATATATATATCACATTAAGTGACTATTCACAAGCTGTTTTATTCATGGTATAATACAGTAAATGATTGGAGATATTTAACGTCTTCCATTCATTATTTGTAGCACGCCAGCCATCCAGTAATCGCAATAATTTTGTGCTTTGTTGCTTTTAATATAACACAGTTCAGTTTTATCACGAAATACAAATTATAAATGAGTTTTTCCTCTTTATTTCAAGTTTATAGCATGATATAAAAGTGAAGGAACACGAGAAGGCATGAAAAAAACAGTATAGCCTAATTTATAATGAAAATGTCTCATTATTTGTAATCGGAAAGATGATTGACTCACATGCCGCTTAAACTGAAGCGAATACAGTGATCTGTCACACCACATTAAAGAGCGTGAAAAAACACATTATTTTAACATAGATATTGTTTGTATTTTGCTATAAAACTGACCGATTTTGAAAGCTGAGACTTTGGAATATCTCCGGGTGCTCCCAATCCTGGCATGCGCAAAGGGCTAGAATATACTACAAAATATTATAACTTTAATCTTCATTCTCGAAACATTTAGACTTTATTCTCGAAATATTTCGACATTATTCTCGTAGTATTACGAGTTTATTCTCGAAACATTTCGACTTTATTCTCGTAATATTTTGACTTTATTCTCAAAATATTTCGACTTTTTTCTCGTAGCATTTCGACTTTATTCTCGTAATATTTCGACTTTATTCTCGTAGTATTTTGACTTCATTCTCGAAACATTTTGACTTTATTCTCGTAATATTTCAACTTTATTCTCGAAATATTTCGACTTTACTCTCAAAATATTTTGACTTTATTCTCATAGTATTACGACTTTATTCTCGAAACATTTAGACTTTATTCTTGTAATATTTTGACTTGTAGTATTCTTGTAGTATTTTGACTTTATTCTCGTAGTATTTTGACTTTATTCTCAAAATATTTCGACTTTATTCTCAAAATATTTCGACTTTATTCTCGTAGTATTACGACATTATTCTCGTAGTATTACGACTTTATTCTCGAAACTTTTCAACTTTATTCTCGTAATATTTTGACTTTATTCTCGTAGTATTTCGACTTTATTCTCGTAGTATTTCGACTTCATTCTTGAAACATTTCGACTTTATTCTCGTAATATTTCGACTTTATTCTCGAAATATTTAGACTTTATTCTCATAGTATTACGACTTTATTCTCGAAACATTTCGACTTTATTCTCGTAATATTTCGACTTTATTCTCGAAATATTTAGACTTTTTTCTCGTAGTATTTCGACATTATTCTCGTAATATTTCGACTTTATTCTCGAAATATTTAGATTTTTTCTCGTAGTATTTCGACTTCATTCTCGAAACATTTCGACTTTATTCTCGTAATATTTCAACTTTATTCTCGAAATATTTAGACTTTATTCTCGAAATATTTAGACTTTATTCTCATAGTATTACAACTTTATTCTCGAAACATTTCGACTATTCTCGTAATATTTTAACTTTATTCTCGTAGTATTTTGACTTTGTTCTCGTAGTATTTTGACTTTATTCTCGAAATATGTCGCCTTTATTCTCGAAATATTTCGACTTTATTCTTGTAGTATTACGACTTTATTCTCGAAATATTTCAACTTTATTCTCGTAATATTTCGACTTTATTCTTGAAATATTTCGACTTTATTCTCGTAATAGTTCGACTTTATTCTCGTAGTATTTTTACTTTATTCTCGTAGTATTTCGACTTTATTCTCGTAATATTTTCACTTTATTCTCGAAATATTTCGACTTTATTCTCGAAACATTTCGACTTTATTCTCGTAATATTTTGACTTTATTCTCAAAATATTTCGACTTTTTTCTCGTAGCATTTCGACTTTATTCTCGAAACATTTTGACTTTATTCTCATAATATTTCAACTTTATTCTCGAAATATTTCGACTTTATTCTCTAAATAATTTGACTTTATTCTAATAGTATTACGACTTTATTCTCGAAACATTTAGACTTTATTCTTGTAATATTTCTACTTGTAGTATTCTTGTAGTATTTTGACTTTATTCTCGTAGTATTTTGACTTTATTCTCATAGTATTACGACTTTATTCTCGAAACATTTCGACTTTATTCTCGTAATATTTCGACTTTATTCTCGAAATATTTAGACTTTTTTCTCGTAGTATTTCGACTTCCTTCTCGAAACATTTCGACTTTATTCTCGTAATATTTCGACTTTATTCTCGTAATATTTCAACTTTATTCTCGTAATATTTCAACTTTATTCTCGAAATATTTAGACTTTATTCTCGAAATATTTAGACTTTATTCTCATAGTATTACGACTTTATTCTCGAAACATTTCGACTATTCTCGTAATATTTCGACTTTATTCTCGTAGTATTTTGACTTTATTCTCGAAATATTTCGCCTTTATTCTCGAAATATTTCGACTTTATTCTCAAAATATTTCAACTTTATTCTCGTAATATTTCGACTTTATTCTTGAAATATTTTGACTTTATTCTCGTAATATTTCGACTTTATTCTCGTAGTATTTTGACTTTATTCTCGTAGTATTTCGACTTTATTCTCGTAGTATTTCGACTTTATTCTCGAAATATTTTGACTGTATTCTCGAAATATTTCGACTATTCTCGTAGTATTTTGACTTTATTCTCGTAATATTTAGATTTTATTCTTGTAATTTTGTTTTTATTCTTGAAATATTATGACTTTAATGTCGTAATCTTAGATTTTTTTATTAACT
Source organism: Spinibarbus caldwelli (assembly GCA_039654775.1). Lineage (NCBI taxonomy): Eukaryota > Metazoa > Chordata > Actinopteri > Cypriniformes > Cyprinidae > Spinibarbus > Spinibarbus caldwelli. Next base: position 18,790,406 of record CM077233.1, on the reverse strand, counting down.
TGGCACTAAAACGCTGTCGTAAAAATGTGATAGCTCAGATGCTGTAAAAAAAAAAAAGAAAAGAAAAAAAAACATGACAGATGAGTTCCTCCACTCTTTGCTCGATGGTGCAATAACACTGCTGTTGAAACTTTCACAAGAAACATTTGACATAAAACTCTGCTTACAGATAGCAAAATAAATAATGACACAATATTGAAATATGTCAAAGAAAGCAACTGAATGTAGTCTATATATCACTATATGTAAACATTTTATAAAAGCTGAAATTGTTATATATAATACCATATAAAAATCATCATATAATTATCATAAGATATGTTAAACGTAGATATTATTAACATATGTACATAAACAGATTTTTCTATGGAGATTTTACCTTATGTATTTTCTAAACTTCATCTTCATGCAACAAAATAAATAATGACACAATATTGAAATATGTCAAAGAAAACAACCGAATGTAGTCTATATATCAAGTGAAAATCATATATCCGTTTATAGGTAACATATATATAGGGCAATATATGTAATATATTACATTTCTGAATGGATAGACAAAAGTTCAGTTACACAAATGTGTGTTTTCTCTAGTTGTGGATTTGAATGTTGCTTTTAAACTCGTTCAAAATGATATTCTGTTCTCCAAGATAAAATATGCTACTGTTTAAACTAGTGAACACAAAATCACACTGGAATACATTCAGAAAAGTGTCAAATATAAAATTAAGGCAATTTTTAACAAGAGGTCGAGGTGTGTTCTCAGAACAAGAATATTTTTCATAAATATTAGGTTGGAGCAAGTTGTCACATACTTTTATTTGTTAAATGTAATTTTATGCAATTAATTATTGAAATTTTGGTTTGCTAACACAATGCTTTGATTATTTTTTGTCTGACTCATGCATAGTTTATATTTTGAGCCAATAAAAATAACAAATGATATTATTATAATTTGTATTATTATTTTTTTTTCCTCAGTATCACAGCTATGCAGAAGCAGCCAGCAATGGTGCTTCCTGGAGCTGTTCAGATGAGGATCAAGAGCTCTCAAAGCAGCACTGGAGAGAGACTCAGCCAGACAAAGTCTATGGTCCTACCAGAACCTGACACACTACAGAAACCTGTGAGCATGAGCGCAATCACACGGTCCAGGACCAATTAAATGATTTTATGCCCCACTGTCCATTCTGGAAATACATGTTGCACGAGTGTGGGTAACTGCATTACACGCAACACCTAATTTGCAGCTTCCTGTTGCAATGGCTGTTTTTAGAAACAGACACAGAACAGCAGAGGGCAGGCCAGCACTGCTGCACAGGACCGGCTGCTGTCACTCCTGTGAAAATGTAGCCATTTTCACCAACCGAAAAAACTGCAACACAAAACATGCACTGCGTCTGTGTTGCTTGTTACTCTTATAATAATTTTGTGTCATAGTCTATATTTTTATGATACCTAAGAATTAAAAAAAAACAGAACCAAACTGTAATTTTAATCAGAATTATAATGGAATATGAAATATGCATGGAATTAAAATAAATATTAGATTACTTACAAATATGTAAAACTTGTAAACATGCGTGTTAATTAAATTTTGTGCAGTGACTAGCCTGATTAAATCAACCAACCTGAAAAGACATGATCTGTAGTTTAATAGAATGTTGCATATAAATTTCTCCAAAAATATATATAAATAAATAAATACATAAACTATTATATTATATATTACAGAATTTATATTACAAAAAAATGTGGTCATAACTTAGTCCATAATTTCAAACAGGCAAGAGAATATTATTTGGGTGAGAGATACTCATTTAGCAACACATGCTCTTTGTTCAGATCAACCGTCACCGGAGGAACCAGTCTCAGCATAACATTGATGGTTCTGTTGGGCCGCAGGTATGATCTGTCGTACCTCCTCCATTACCACAATTGGGTTTTTAAATGTGTCACCGAGAAGATCCTGCAGCGACTGATTTACGCTCACAGAAGTTCATAATATAATAATTATTTTGAAGAATGGAAATCTGAGCTGTGTAAACAGAGTATTTCATTACACAATATATTTAAAGCCTGGTTTCAAAACACTTTTTTTTTTAACTTTTTTTATTTTTTACCAGTAAATTAACCAGTAAAATAAATGCAAATGCAGCAGCCAACCAGACTATTTCCAAACCTTTTTTTTTAAGCTACTGTAGTTTTTAAATTCTGGAAGACTAAATATTTTTGTGTTTGTTTACTGTTTACAGACTATTTTAAAAGGAGAATATTTGAACAAAGCCAAAATTGCTGAAGGAGGAAAGAAATTACGGTTTGTCTGTCTATCAATCAATTTATCTATCAATCTATCAGTTTTTCTCTGTCTGTCTGTTTGCCTACAAGACATTTAAATATGATTTTCACAGGAAAAACTGGACTTCAACCTGGGTTGTTCTTTGCTCCAATCAACTATTGTTCTATAAAGAGAGCAAACAAGAAGCCGTGGCAAATTTGGTAAGACCACAACACATATTTACACACACCAACAAACAGAGCAACTGCACCTGTATTTAGGTTAAAAAATATGTCAAACAGATAAATCCTACCTTTATAACAAAATAAATAAATGTGTAAAATCATGAAACTGAAACATAAAATAAACAGCAGAATTTCATGAATAGCTACAGATGTGCATTAAGCAGCATAACTGTTAGCGACTGGGTGGGGAAGCATAATGATTTCCATATTTGTCTCACTTCTTAACTTCGCCTTTGATCCTGACTATTTAAAACACTGCTGAAAAAAAGAAATATTTACCCGTCATGCACGGGACTCTCCAGCCATATTAATATTCTGCTAATTTGAGCAGCATATGGCTGTGATAGAGACAGGAGGTTCAGATGAGAAGAGGTTTGCTACCTTCGCAGGCTTGTCATGCTTGTAAATGCTATGTTGAGGCCATCGATGGGGTCATCTCATATTAGTTTCAACATCACTCATGGTCAAGTGGCCATAAAGCCCCCGAGCTCTCTGCCATTTCTGTGGGCAATACACACAGAGGTCATCAGGATGAAGTTAAGTATTTTTGCCACCTCATTAAAACTGTAGGACTGTATGAAATGCCCCTTTACTGACGTGGAGCCTTTTTATTATTTCTGCCGCTCGCATGCAAAGCATTTTAAATATAAATGTGAAAATCTCCTGACAAATGTGATCTATTATTATATAATATTAGGAGATCTGTCCTGTATCAAAACATTGTGCTCGTCAGTTGATTATTATTATTTCACAGAGTCACGTAAGAGACATGAGAAACGTGGTGTTTCTATTTAGTATCTTGGCAAACGTGTTCAAATAATTGTACTTTCTCCACAGAAACCAGGTGGTAAAACAGATGGTGTGGATCTGTGTGGGGCTGTAATCGAGTGGACAACAGAGAAATCCAGCCGAAAACACGTGATTCAGGTAGGACAGTGGGACGTGATGATCCAAAGTTCATCCTTTCATCTGTTTATCATCCATTAGAGCAAGCAAAAACTATGCAAATGCTAATAATTGCACTTGAATCTTAGTATATAATGTAGATTGTCTAAATCTTGATAGTGAAGATTTTACAGAAGTGCAAATAACAACTCGGGCTTCCTGCTTCGTCTCTAATAATCTATCTCAAATCTCAAACTTTGCGAGATCACAGCTTAACCAAGTTGCTCAATACATTTATGAAGTCTCAAGGGATTGAAATGTCTACAGAGAAACCCAATTGCTTAGCGTCCAGGACTTTCACCAGGCCAACGGGGCAAGAACTGTTGGAGCTGGTGTCATACCTCTCAAAAACGTTAAAAAGAAAATATACGCTGTATTTTATCTGCAGACAATGACTGGGTGGATCTTTCAGGGTTCGAAGTTCTTTAACATCCAAAAGTATTTCCTAACATTTCTGTCCAGTCATTGTTGTCGTGAAGACTTTTCATTAGGATTTATGTAAAGCGAGATAATCTTTCGACTGGTGTTTTGGGTGCTCAAAATGCTTATCAATAAACTGATAGCAGAGTTAGCTCACATAATGAGGCAAAGCGAGGATAAAAAGCCGATTTCATCGCAAAATTATAATATCTTATCGCTGCCACTGTACTTGCTGTCCAGTATTTTGCCCAGAAACCTTTTTTTTTTTTTTCTGCAGGAGAGATTAAAAAGGCATTAAACAGTAATCTTAAATAATCCCAAACTCTCACACAGAAAAAGTGCTTGTAATGACAGTACCAAGCCATTTCGTAGTCTGCCACCGCTGTCAATCAACCTCAACCGGGATTAGAAATTAGTGTGGAGGCTCGTTAATTCAGCAGCGTAGAGAGTTAGATTTGCAATCTGTGAGGCATTCAGCCGAGGTCTCGAAGATCTGCTCGGCTTAGGGCAAGACAAAACACTTGTGTCAGATGAGGGATAGTTGTGATTAAGGAAGTTCACGTTCTTTCATTGGAGGTTTTGATCAGTGTTTTATGCATCTGGAGTTGACTTTCATTCCTTTTTGTGCTTCTGTCACTGCCGATATTAACCTTAAATGCTGGTGCAGATCCTTATATCTCTACTAATACCAGGATTACAGCATTTATCAGTTGAAACTTAGCAGCCTTGAATCGCAATCACAACGTTGGAGGTGCTGTATTTAGCATTTTTGCAAATTAACATATTTAAAATGGCCATAAATTTGGAAATTGTGCATAAGTGTGCAAAGGGCTAGAATATAATATGAACTGCTGTTCAAAAGTTTGGGGTCTGTAAAAAAAAAAATTATGTTTCACCAAGGCTTCATTCATTTGATCACAACTACAATCAAAGCAGTAATGTTACAAAATATTATTGCAATTTAAAATAGCTGTTTTCTATTTAAATTTATTTTAAAATGTTATTTATTGATGATGCAAAGCTGAATTTTAAGCTGTTTCAGCAGTTACTCCAGTCTTTGGTGTCACATGATCCTTCAGAAATCATTCTAATATGCTGATTTGCTGCTAAAAAAAAAAAAATCATATTATCATTAATATTGAAAACAATGATACATTTTTTCCCCCAAGATTCTCTGATAAATAATATAGTTTCGTATTTTTTTTTTTTTTTTGAAACAGAAAACACTGTCACTTTTGATCAATGTAATATAAATCTTTCATTCTTCTGTGATGTGTGGCAAAGCACATAACATTTTTATCAAGTATTTAGTAAAAATCAAGATGCACTTCTTCTTTTCTTGAACTAAGAATCTCCTTCACTAGAAATTCTCATCACGCTGTTGTTCAGTGGTTTGACTCACACAGCCTTTCTGGTTCATTTAAAAGGGTTATGAACCCAGGGAGCCATATGCATTTATCACTTTCAAAGCTCCCACAAAACTAAATCTGTTTTCCTACACAGAGATGAAACTCTAGAGCTCCTGAGAACACCTCGTTTCTTTAAAAGAAGGACCACTGAAACAACTGATTCTAGCATGTATGCACTTATACAAATTTGTGCAAATCATATCAAACTTAACACAGAACTAAAATCGTGATCCTTGATCCTGCATTTCTAATTTAATCATTTGTATAGTCTTGAAGGAATAGTTCACCAAAAATTGTGAATTCTGCCATCATTTACTTACTTTCATTTCAAACAGTGTAATTTTAGTATTATACTATTTTATATATATATATATATATATATATATATATATATATATATATATTTTAATTAACTTTATTTGTATATTTTCAGGTTTTATATTTAGAATGACCCTTTGTTATTTGTATTACTTATTGTTATATATATATATATATATTTCTGTTTAGCTTTAATTAAATTTTTTGAGCATACATTTTTCATCTATTATTTATATTATGTTTTATTTAAATTACTGATTTTTTAACAATATAAACACTGGTTCCAAACCTGTATGACTTTCTTTCTGCTATGGAAAACAAAAGAAGATATTTTGAAAAATGTGAGTGTTTTTTATCCATACAATTGAAGATAACATGGTTCAATGTTGTTTCCATACATTTAAAGTCCGTGTGATTCAACATCGTTTTGGACCCCTTTGACGCATTGTATGGACAAAAACAGTTGAAACATTGTAAAAATGTCTGCTTTTGTTTTGTTTGTTTTGTTTTTTTGCAGCTGAAAGAAAGTTATACAGGTTTTGAACTACATAAGGGAGAGAGTAAACGATGACAGAAATCTTACCTGTGAGAAACAAATCAAATACAGATACTTTTTCTTGTATTAAACAACCCACGGAAAAGCATTATCTTCCAAAACATTCATCCTGAAAACCAAAGAACTTTCCCGCACAGCCTATCAGTTTTCAATACAGCAGGAAACAAAAAAAGTCAGACAATAGAAATCCAAATCTCATCGTGTCCGCGTTTGCGTCACCTGCGTGAAAAAGACTATCAAATCCAGCAATCCTGTTACATAAAAGCGAGTGCACTAAGACCTTACAACTGTCTCTTATTATTGACAATAGGTGCCTGGCATGAGTGTTTGAGAATCAAGAGGAAACATCTGAGGCTGATTGAAATATCATATGCCGGCATGTGGCGTCAAGCTGGAGAGACAGCAGAGCTAAAACTCAAACCGTTGCATTGTCCTTTCACCTGTAGGAAACTGCAACAATAAACTATTAGTGGATAATATTATGATTTTAAAGCATGCAGTGTAACTTCAACATGAGTTAAAGGGGGAATCCTTGACTAAAGTCAAACAGGGTTAAAATAAATGAACAAATTAATCCTTCCTCAAAATGTGGGCAGAGAATAATCAGCAATTATGAACCAATTTGTACCATTTGGAATGAGGCCAGCGGAGGCTATTGCGATGTTTGATAAGCAGCATGTGTTTCATGTCCATAAGCCATCTCCTGAACTGTCCATGGAAGTAAAGATCTTTGGCCAGACACTGTCAGATCTCGTGTCTCATGTAAGTGGCACCTTTCAGGCATGTTTACTGCAGATTATGACAGACTGACAGGCCTACAGTGAGCAGGAGAGATCTGACGCTTCGAATGGCTTGCCTAGAAGGACCGCTAAGTATTGTACTCTTGAGAGGACACTTTACAGAATTGAGCTAATGAAGTGATGTATTGTCTAATTACAGGATGTTGTATAGATTGTCATTCATTGTGGTACATGTAAACAGCCTTAACCTGACTGTCACAGCAGTGAGACACTCAATGCTGGACTTTGTTGTCATTTCTATCAACATATATTTGATCCAAATGACATTGCAGTCTAAAGGCGTAGCGTATTTAATGATTTGTGAGCAAAGGATCCGTCTTTAAAAAGTACTTTAAAGGTTGTTTCTTTGTCTCCAGATGATTGAAATGCAAAGAGATATGAATGAATTTTTCAATTAATTTTCGAGTCACATCCACTTGTTTAAAACAGTTTTCACTCTCTCACTATTTATGTATGTATTTATTTCAAAACATTTCCACCACATCTCAAATGATTTATTTATTTATTTTTATTTATTTTTTTAATAAAAATGCTTACTACTTTTTCGTATGCTTTTTTTCTTTCTTTCTCCGTATTAGTCATCCTTTCCTATTAAAATGCTTGTTACAGATGCGAAAACGCAGAAAATTGAACCTGATCTCAATTTTTTTATGACGTACGAAAGTTTTGGAGGCAGTGTGTAAACGTGATTGACACAACATGAGGTCATATTTATTTTTTAACGTGCGAAAATTTTGGACTCAGTGTGCAATGACCTTCACTAAGCGTAACTGCAGATAGCATTTTATGTACCCTAAATACATATAGTTAAATAATATGTTTGCTCTTTTTGCATAATTTTGACAAAATTACAGCTTCATTGGAAATGCGCTGTTTTTTTTTTTTTGTTTGTTTTGTTTTTTTTTAATTGAAGTCAGTTCAAGACATTTATTTCGAGTTATTTGAAATAGTTATCACAAATTTTAAAATTTAGTAATATTTTTTATATTATCTGAGAGAATGGTAAAACAATAGACAAAAGAAATAAATGACATTTTATGTATTAAAAATAAATGACGCTGACATGATAAAAATTTTCCAAGATACAAAATATATTAGGCTACTGTAGATGGAAATATATTACTGTACCTCTAAGCTTGTGATCATGCAATCTTTTTCTTAAGACCACTTTGCAAGAGAGTTGAGGGAAAGGTATTTGCTTGCCCTCAAAGCTGCTTACATTGTAGGATATTGAGCATTAATTTCAGTATTCATAACAAAACAATATACTTTATATTCGGTAATAATCATGGGGCGAACGGAAGGATTTGAGATTCAGACAGCAGATTACAAAGGAGATTAGAGCCACAAAATGACTCTCTCTTAGCAAGAGCATACGATTTACAGTGTCTCAGGACAAATAGTTCTTGCTCAGGAAAAATAAAGAACTCACTTTTTGTTTTTCAATTTAAGAAATGCTCTTTAAGCCAACCTAAAAAAAAAAAACACTGCTAGAGAGAACCCATTAAAAGTCCTTGTGACATCTTCCCAGTGTGACAACTAGCCCTGCTTGCTTCTGTATTATGTATCATTATTATGCTATTGCTAACTTTAACTTTTAGTTCAGCTGTTCATTTGTGGAAGTTTTTGTATTTGCATGTTACAACTCACAATTTTAATCAAATCCACTGATGGTTCAATCCTTTACGAGAATAGCTTGCTCATTTAAAATTGAAATCTGGTGAATGTAGGTTACAGAAACAGTATTTCCCGCTCGTGAAACATTTTACAAAGATTTTGTTTCTGTCATTGTTATTATTAATATTTTTAATCTGGCCTATGCAGTCTGAAGCACTGAATTAAACATTGCGCACGAGAAAGCATCAGGGAAACGCAGTGCATCTTCCTCCGTTTCCTCTGATTTTGCTTTTGTTTTCTCTAGGAAGCCGATAGCTCTCTCAGCCAGACCCATCTCAGGAGTTGTGGAAAATTGGAGATAATTAACCCTCCTATCTAAAGCGCTTCAAAGTTGAGTTGTGTCTTTATGTAGCTTTCAAATTAATGTTTAATTTAACAGCAAAACACAAATGTTAAGTCACAAATGGCATTCTGGTCTTTGTACCGCTCTGCATAATTAAACATTAATGAAGAGTCAAAGTGAGAGCCCAGATATTCAAATTCCTCCTCATTAAACAGTGTGATTAAAAGCGTAGTGCTTTTATGTTATACTCTTTCTTTTCCACTCGTGCAACACAAAACTTTCCACCAGTCCCTGCTTTCCAATCAGCTCCTCTGCCACTTTGCCATTTTCCTGACCAATAATATTCTTTCAAAACATTTTTTAAATATGTATTTTTATTTATTTATTTATTTATTTAATTTTAACAACACTAACAACATTGATGAGAGATTGTGTAACAGACTATCCAGGCTATCTGCAATAAGAGACACTGAAGGTTAAAGTCACCAATGTTAAATACAGGACTGTAATAGTATGTTGAATATGTGACTTATTTTTAATGCAAAAAGTTTATTATTTCATATACGAAGTGATGCAGAAAGTGAAAAGACATTGCATTTCTCTAAAAAAAGAAAAACAAATATATAGCTATTTATATACAAAATAAATGAGTTAGGAGATGTTAGAAGAAGACAGATGAAAATGAAAAATTCCATTACAACAGCAGTAAAAATTGTGCAAGGTTTGTTGTGTAAGCTGTCTATAACAGCATTAACTGTCTATAGAAATATATGTGCATACTACTAACATTGGCATTGCATCTATGGGCTCTTCTTTTCCATGGACATCACCACATGCAGAGATGAAACAACATAAATTATGAGAGCTTGATTCTGGGGAGGTATTGGTGAATATAGCAATGGGTAGTTGGAAATATGATTATCGTTTTTGCAGAAGCAGAAAGAACAAAACTCATGACTCATCAGCCAATGCTTTCAGATAATATTCATGAAATCAAAGACCAATGCGACGTTTGGTTTTGAAACAGCTTGATTTACAGGATGAGCTATTTTGAAAGACATAAAATGTGTTTCAGTTTAACTTAATCGAGCTTTGGTGTTGAATTTATTAAGGCTGGTTTGGCTTTGAAATACTATTTGAATTATTTGATACATTGGGTGCTGGGTTGTGAAACATTATCACTGCGCTTTCTTCTGAATCAAAGTCGAACGGCAATGCGTCATACGGTTCATTTGATGTTCAATGTCCGAAAAGAATGAGAAAAAAGAATGTTGTCACATGCATAAAATATCTGTCGACACTGCATAAAAGGGGATTGATTTGCACAAGCTTCATGCATTGTACGACAGCAAAACCAGAAAGAGATATGAAACTGCCGTTTGAAAGTTTCTGATGACCTGCAGCACAAATATCCTTCATTAAAGTGGATCTGTTTCACCCGTTCAAACCGCCAACGAGGACTCCAACAAGTCCACCCCAATACAAACTATTACTGTCATGTCCGCAGGCACCCTCCAGGAAAGAAGGAGCTTCAGAACAAACATGCTCTCTCGGATGTTCCACTCTGAAGAATAGAGGGATCGCAAACGCACTCTGACAAGAATTGTGCCCCTAACCATTCCCTCTATATTCACTCCATCCCCAAAGAGACTGCTTGATTCCCCCTGCCACCCTCTCTCAAAGTCAGAAAAGTCTGTTTTAAACGGGCAAAAACTTTGGACGTCTATGTGGAGTGACTGTATGGGGGGAAGGAGAAATGCATTCTGTGGTCCAGCCTGGTATATTTAGAGACTGACCACTCTAAAATGATTTTAGGTTTTTGAAATATGCAGTGTCAGCTCTCTTTAAAATAACAAGTATCTGTTCTGTGCAACAGTATTTGACAACTCTGACCTTAGCGTTGGTGTTTGCTTGCATTTTTTTTCTGGGAAGGCCACTTATTCAATCCGACTGTGCCATGAGATGTCATGGCAGTCTCTAGAAATAAGTCTAATGTTTAGTCAGGTATCAAACTAATAGCTTGTCAAAAGGCTTAGTGCAGCTGAGATTTCTCACTTTCCATCTTTTTGCATTTTTGTTTGTTTGTGTAATTGTATCCCTGAGATCTTCCGTCTTCACACAATGTTTATTATTTAGCTTTTAATGTGGAAAAAAGGGAGTTTTTTTTTTCTTTTTCTCCTCATACACTACCCTTCAAAAGTTTTGGTTTGGTGAGATTTTTAAATGTTTTAAAATAAGTGTTTTTAATGCTCACTAAGGATGCATTTATTAAAAAAAAAAAAAAAAAAAAAGAGACTATTTTGTATTTGAATATATTTTAAAATGTAATTTATTCCTGTGATGGCAAAGCTGAATTTTCAGCAGTCATTACTCTAGTCTTCAGTGTCACATGATCCTTCAGAAATCCTGATTTGGTCCTTGAGAAACATTTCTTATTACTTACTATAATCAATGTTGAATGCACTGTTGCTGCTTATTATTTTTGGGGAGACAGTCAGGATTCTATAATGTTTTTTTTTTTTTTTTTTTTTTTTTTTTTTCAGGGTTCTATAATGAATAAAACATTTAAAAGAACAGCATTTATTCAAAACTGAAATATTTTGTAACATTATATTCTCTTTTGACCAATTTAATGTGTCCTTGCTGAATAAAAGTATTAATTTCTTCATAAAACTAACATTTATTTGGTTAGAGTTGCAGTTAGAAAAAGCATGCAATAAAAGATTGTACTATTTTGCTATATTCAGCTCTAGAGTTGTGATGTAGTACAGTTTATTAATACATAGGTCTGTTATTGGCAAGTGACGTGCCAGCTTGCTTTAGTGCTATGCCACTTTTAAACTTTCATTTCAACTGTCTTTTGCAAACAGATAACCACCTCACATGGTCATGAGTTTTTGCTGCAGGCAGATCACTTTCCAACCATCTCTAAATGGCATGATGCCATCAAGAAAGCAGTGGATAGTGTGGTAAGTTAATTGCTAAAAGACAAAATAGCTTTTTATACATTTTTACATTAGCATGTACTCATTGGGGAATTTAATTATGGGTCTTACTTATACTATATATGAAGAACTATATTTTTAAAATATGGGTAGGTAAATAAATGGTTAAATACACGAATGCATCAGTAGCTAAACATCTAACACTGGGATAAATACTTCAAATAGCAACATTTTTTGTATGTTATTTCTGTATCTAAGTGATTAATCTTTTATATGATGTTGTGGTGTAGTCGAGTGGAGCTGGAGGCCAGAGCTGTGGTAGAGCGGCCCTACACAGGTCCAACAGCATTGAATGCTTGTCCAGAGCGACCTGTGAACCCACCAAACCTAAACCAAAAGAGACCAAATCTGAACACAGACGCTCCATCAGTGAGTAACACTGTGTGTGTGTGTGTGTGTGCGTGTGTGCGTGCATGTGTGTGTGTGTGTGTGTGTGTATGTGTGTGAAAGACAGAGAGGGGAGAGAGGTGATAACTGGCAATCGACACAGAGAGTTCAGAAACAGTGAGTGTGTCGGGGTTGCAGCCTCGCTTCACAACTGTTTAATATCCACATTCATGAGTTTAGCAGTACAGATGATACGGTCTGTTCATCAAACCTGTCTAGATCAAGTTTC